>OZ057399.1:99577763-99982911 GCA_964056695.1 Melieria picta | reverse complement strand
CTGGGGAATACGGCGGGTGGGGCAAGACTTCCCATTTCAGCGTTTCCAGGTACTTTTTGACCACTTTTGCGACGTGAGGCCGAGCATTGTCGTGTTGGAGGATGACTTTGTTTCTTTCTGAATCATGCCCAGGGCCTTGAGACGTTTTGAAATGGCTTGCTGACTCACTCCCAACGATTCGGCAAGCTCTTCTTGGGTTTGGCACGAATCTTCATCAAGCAATGCTTCTAGTTGTTCATCTTTGAAGGTTTTTTCTCTTCCACCACCATGTTTGTCTTCGACATCGAAATCACCATTTTTAAAACGTTGAAACCACTCCCGACACGTTCTTTCACTCAGAGCAGCATCACCGTAAGTTTCTGAGAGCATTCGATGCGCTTCAGCTGCATTTTTTTGCGAATTGTAACAGAAAAGTAAAACTTCCCGCAAATGGCGAGAATTGGGCACATAAACGGACATTTTCGAGCGTGAATAATACGAAAACAAGAACAACTGTCACTGAAACGGCGATGACAATTCGTTAGGCACTGTCCACACTCACTTTAAAGGCATTACCATCTATGTATTTCAACCAGCCTCAGCCGGTACAGCCACCTATCGGAAAACGGCGGAAGCAAAGTTGTACACCTGATACATTTTTGGAAAACCTTTAAACTATGGTAACAATAAAATTGCGAATTAAACATTTCACTGTCATATTTCCCACATTTTCGATGAATTCTACGTTTTGTGGATTTTATTTACTCAGCGCTTTATTGATTCAATTTTGTTTCACAAACTACAGTTTTTTTTCTTTCTAGTTTTTAATTTAATCACTAGCGTTATTTTCTCCGTATATTCAGTTTCCATGTTTCGTGTGTTTTTCCTCCTTCTTTGTGGCTTCTCTAAAGTCACCCATTTTCGAACATAATCAAATTTTCTATAGGGAAAATCTTATTTATTGTGTTCTTTTGATGACGACGCACAAGCCCGACCAACAAAAAATCGAATTATGACTTGGCAACAATGGCAGCGACTGAGCTGAGCCACAAAACAGTGCAGAAAGTGGCACTGCGCTCCGCGCAAATAGATGAAGCGAATGAATGAATGAATGCGAACCGCTGCTGCGAAAGTAAATAAAGCGCGTATCGAATGGAAACCACACATTTCGGGGGAAGTAAGACTCTGTTCGGAGGTAGTGCGAATGTTTACAATAGACAAACCCAAGGCAACTCTAGTCGAATCCAAACGAAACAAAACAGAAATCAACAAAAGCTAAGAACGACACTCTTCGACGCCGATACACCCACACCTCAACGCTGACATTTACGTAAATTTCAACACGCCACCAACAACTGAATACTTCGCATTCCGTGATGGACACTGGAAAGGCCGTTTCGACAAAAAAACGCCCTACGCCCTGCCTTGACTGAAAATGTTCACCTGCAATGAACATAGTGGTAAAAGTGTGCAAGGGATGTTATATTCGAATCCTGTTACAAAGAGTCTGCACAGCTGATGGTCACCCATAATTCAAGATACCTTCATGAAATACCTGCACAGAATTAAAATCCACGTTTGGATGAGTTTTACCGATATAGATAAAGCGAAGATTAGGAGGAATCAAGTACTTCTTACACCGCTTTTGAAACGCGTTAAAAATGGGATCGCTTCACCAAAGATTACTCCTCATAGACATGCACAGAAATATGATCGCGCAAGTCGACAGTCAAGCCTTTGGCCGCTACTTTTAGTGGTAGCGAATTCACTACTCTCCGCCTTGTGCTACCGCATCCACTGACTACTACCCTATGGCCAGGCGACATTTTTCAAAAATCAACCAAATTGAAATTGGATATTAAATGCGCACCGAAAACAACAACAACAAAGTAAACAAGCAAACAATAACTTCCACAAATATAACAACAGCCGGAACAATAATAACAGAAAAGAATGTCCTTGCCGTCGATTACTTTCAGCAGGACAACAAAGCACAATCAAGGCACAACACAAACGAACCAAATGATATTTGAAAATTCTTGCCAGCATTTCGTTTCCACATCTTCCTCGCACTTTTGTTCGGCCACAAAACCGGAGCAAAAGCGAGGCGGTAGAGTCGAAGAAAAATAATACTCTTTACATAATGACAATGTGCATCGCGCGACAACGCCGACAGCGTGCACATTGCTGCTGCTACAACACGCTGCTGTGGAACACGATGCATCCGCACCGACGACAACCATTCGATATCACTGTATAAACACTGCTGTAGTTCGGCAGCGCCAGGATGTATCGTTGTCGAATGCAGGCTCACCCTTACCGACTTTCGACCACTGCTGTCAATATAAAATTACAATTTTCACTGTGCAGGACTTTAAGATGAGCGCAAACTAACAATTTAATCGAATGTCAAGTAGGGGTTGAGTGGTGCCAGGCGGCCCCACCTAATTTTACGTGCATCGGTGCAAATTTACAGCATAAGAGGAGTTCTAACGTGTCGGTGAGAAACCAACACTCACGAAAGCTCTGGAGGAATGTTTTGTGAGGGGAAGAAACGCGGGGGGGAGGGACTGCAGATTACACAATCCTCAACGGAAAGACGTCACTAACCTGAACAATAAACAATTTTTTTTAATTTATTAGGACGATGGGTTTAGATGGGTTAAGGGTTGCTGTAACCAATAGTAGCAGTAGGCAAAAAATGTTCTCCAAGCATGCGGTAAGCCTCAAAAACTTTGTTGTTGGAAGAAAGACCTTAATAGAGCCGACAATAGTGTGCATCTTCGCTTAGTGCGTATAATTATAATTACATTCTATAGTTTACAACAGGGGCGGATTCAGGGATTTTGGAAGGGTTTCAAGAAGTAATTCTTTAAGGGGGTCAATACGTGTAAATTTACAAAATTTTCAAAATTTTTTTTTTTGTGAAATAGACTCCAGTGTGTCTTAAGAATATCCCCTCAAAAGGTTTTTAATTCTGATGACCCGTTCCCCTGCAGCAGCGCTTTATTGATAGTTAATTCGTTCCGCATGATATCGGTAACGCAAAGTTTAAACCGAATTATTTCGAAATACTGGTTTTTGATTATGGAAGTAGAATATCTCGGCAAGTTTTAGTCCCACTGATCTAAAATTTGGGCAGCAACTTTTTGAAACTTAGAACTTCTAAAGTAACTAAAAATTTCATTGTTTTTGGCGAAATCCGCGGCGCCATTTTCGGGAAATTAAGAAAAAAAAAAGGTAATTTTTTTCGGTTGGAGCGTAATTTTGGATTTTAGAAAAAAAATTTTTTTTGTTAGTTTTTTTTTTTTTTTTTTTTTAAATACGAGCCAACGCGCAGGGGATACCCCTATAAATGCGAGGCATTGCGCTGGTTCAGGAAGGATATATAGGTTGGGAGAAAGGATGTTGGGTGAAGAAGTTGTGGACTCTTGCCTTGAACCCATCAAGATCATAAGTGCTGGGGAAAATATCCGCAGGGAGACCATTCCACAATCGCGCTGTACGGGCCAGGAACGAACTTTCTCTGTAGTGCGTAGTGCGCTGGAACATCGTTTCAACGTGGAATGCATGGGCGCCAGTGTTCAAACGGGTTGCCCTGGGGAATACCCGGAGTGATGGCAGCAAGCTGCTCATCTCCACTGAGCAATTACCGAAAAAGTATCTGTAAAATAACACCACACATGCCACGTTTCGACGATGCTCCAAGGAGTCAATAGAGCTGGATGCCCTACTGTCCCCTATAAGCTTGATCGCACGGTTTTGCACCCGGTCCAGGAGCTCCAAATGGGTTTTTGAAGCCCCCGCCCATAGGTGCGAGTTAAACTCCATTTTAGGTCGGATATAGGTGGTATAAATAATGCGGAGATCAGACGGAGTGAAATATTTTTTGCACCGCTTTAGGAAGCCTAGGCACTTGGCTGCTTCTTTCGACACGCCAAAAATATGATCATTCCAACGAAGATCGTTCTTAATGGACATGCCCAGAACATCAAGAGCTGCCGATTCCGTAATACCCACACCACCCATAACCAGGGATGTGTTGGGATGTGAGGAGACTCGCTTATGGGATAACAGACAACATTGGGTCTTGCGAGGATTAAAATCGACCCTGTTCGCTTGACCCCACTTGGAGATTGTTTGTAGGTCGCTATTAAGTGTGTCATTCATACGGCGCCGTTCTCTCTCAATCTCCACAGAGCTGGGGCGCTTTGTGAAGGAGTATGAATGACAAATGGTGCTGTCATCCGCAAACGAGTAGATGGGATTCTTCGTCGACGACAATAGGTCGTTGATGAAGATAAGGAAAAGGGTTGGAGAAAGGACCGAACCCTGCGGCACTCCCGCGCTAAGGGAATGTTTTTCCGAGGCTATGCCGTCTATTACAACACGAATAGAGCGATCATAGTTACTTGAGAAGGTATGTACCTTCGCTCCAACCGAAAAAAATTACCTTTTTTTTTTCTTAATTTCCCGAAAATGGCATATTTTCTCATAATAACTAATAGCAATATTTTTTCAGATGATTTTTGGGGCGCCGGCACAACTTCTACTAGAATTTGGGCCCAACGTTGGACCCCCACCACCGCCGCCATTTTGAGCACGCCAAAAAAAATTGTTTTTTTCTTGCACTGCTACCTTGTAATAAAAGAATGAAAAAAAAATTGTACATTGCGTTAATTTTTTCCGGCGTATGCGCGATTCCAGAAATATACCGTTTACACGTATTGACCCCCTTAATATTCATAAAATGAAAAAAAATTCCTTTTCATTTGTATGTAGTTGCAAAGTCGACCCTAATATTTCCGGGGGTGCAACCCCTAAACCCCCCCTGAATCCGCCACTGGTTTACAACGATTGGATTCGAAAGAAACACATTCGACTAACACAAAGCCTATACCAGAAACAAATCTAGAGCACAGAAAACTACCCACAGTTTGATATCAACGACGATATCTGCGTATTCTAAACACTGACAAACATTAATTGGTAGAGAGCGGATTTTCATGCGCTAAGAAATGAAAATAGCTCATAAAATTTTGAAAATATGCATCTAGAATTGAAAAAAATGTGCAAAACAAATTGCAGACATTTATTGTAAACACAAAAAATACATTACTAATAAAACATAACAAATGACATTTAACATTTAAAATTAGAATTCACATTGAATCACATTCGAATTACTGCGCTTACGAAGTAAAACCAAAAAAACCAAAAATGCCAAGAAAGAAAGGAAATTCCATTTTAAAAGAAATTCTCTGATTGGGAAAGATTCTACTGAGAAAATTCCCAAAAAACATGCGTTTGCATAGAAATCCGCTCCCTATAAGTTAGACACTAAAATATCAGCTGCACTTGTAGTAGAAAGATTTTTTGAACCGAGGGCCTCAGCTGAAAGTGTTATTAATTTTGATTGATGTCTTAAAGAACAAATCATTATCGATTAGAAAATCGTATCAATAAATGTGAATAAGGTTTTGCGAAGCTCAAAGCTTCATGACAATCTCTATCTAAAAAACATATTTGCTTGATTTGCACTAGTTGTAGATAGAAACTATGGTTTTATGACTTTACGGTTTCTCGTAGTGCCAACGGTGTGAAAACAATAAATCGAAAGACTCTGTAGCCCACAATTAACAGTGGAACAGATAAATAGTCGCACAATGCGTTCATTGACCAAGTGGCACGAGACAAAGTGGCATGCAGCCACAGTACTGCGGCATCCACCCCGCTGCCACCAACCGCTCAACCATCGCAGACGCCACCACCGACATTCGATACGCTTGCTTAAAGGGTAATTAAATTACGGTGCACAATATGGCGCGAGGGGATGGCAGCCAGGCCAAGTAGGAAGAGTTCGCCTTTTTGTAGTCGCTTCTTTTTCCAACACGTGAATGAGTAATTTCACACCGACACCGTATCGCATGCCAAATCATCATCATTATTTGTATTAAATTAATGATAGGACAATGATTGAAATATTTTCATAATTCTGCAGAGAGAAACACAGGAGGCCTGCTCTGCATTGTTGTCATGCATGATTAATTGTTGTCTCAAAACGACGAGCACGCATGCAAATTAATTATGCAAGAATTCGATTATTTTGCTTTGCATGTGCCTCAAATAAATAAATTCTATGAGCAGCAATCGGCCAGCGTTTCTAGACAAAACACGTCAGTGAAATCTGCAATTTTCCAAAAAATTATCAAAATAAATAGCTTCATGTCTACAAAAAGTAATCCGGCAAATAAAGCTCTTGAAACGTTTGTCGAGTGTTGCGCTGAAACGCTTCTAAATCCCCACTTACAAATTTCCACTCTCAGCACCAAAAGATTTGACTTTATTACTTGAGTAACAACTCTAGCAAAAGCCGAGAAGAACTAAAAAAATCGCAAACATTTAGCACCAATTCCTCTGGGCAAACAAAATATACAGGGTGTTGAAGGAGCGCCCGCATATGATTTCTCAATGTTTACCATCTCCTAGTTAAATAGATTATCAACTTTTGATTTTGTTTCATTTCAGTATGTTTCTTAAAATAATTTTTATTATAAGAGCAGCAACAAAATACAATTCTAACTTTCAACATTCATGAATTTCACAAATTCCGAACTTCAAAGTAAAAAATTAGACAAAATCTCGAATGCTCAGTCCCTTTCTAGCTCTGTGTTAAAAATGTAACTTTTCCATGCAAAAACAACAACAATTAAATGCATACATACATATTTCGTTTAGAACTTGTGCAGCCATCAGTCCAGTAAGTCAATTCGCCCCACTTGCCACCCCGACGTACTTGCCGTATGTGCTGGTGACGGCAGTTGGCTATCAGTGGCACAACACGACCACCGGCTGGGTGAGCCCAGGGGTGGGGTTTGGGGTGGGGATTTTAATCGAGTTACCAAAACAAAAATCTCAGCACTAGAAAAATGCCAGAATGCAGTACCGAATGAAACTTTTACCAATTAAAAGTAAACAAAAATTTAATTATGTATCCAAAGTACCCGCACAGAGCCGCAGGCGAGACTCGCCGAGGCTCTCGTCCACTCCGCCCGCCAACCAAGCAGCACACACACACACACACACCAGTCAACGGTCGACCCACAATGGACGCGCAGACGGATGCTCGCTGATGCACAGCGGAAAAGCTAAAATTGAATTTCAACAACGAGTGCACGTAGCGTATTTATTTTTATTGTTGACCGAATGGGCAGCGCCACTACAAACGGCCAAAGTGACACATAAAAAAGAGCACGCAAGTCGGCGACAGTGGCTGCTGGTCAGTGATCGGAGCAGGATGTCAAGTTGAAAGGGAACCTAACACTGAAAGCGAATTCAATGGGAAAGCTCTGTGAACTCTGTGAACAATGAACACAACCATGCGGAATGGGCAAGGACCCTAAAGGAGACTGCACTTTTATTTTTCAGGGACCGTTTTGGCTTTGTTTCGTACTCCTTCGAAAGAGAATTCTACACGTATTGTACTTAAATTACAAGTTGCCTCATTGACAATTAAATCAGATGCAAAATATTAAACTACAGTGAAAGTCCTCATAACCGGACACTCACCGTCGCAGTGTTTTTTCCGGTTATGGGAGATGTATGGCTTGTAGGGGAGGCGGGTACAAAAAATTAGTTTAAATTGTACCCAAGTGTTTCTCGTTTATTTATTTAATATTTTGTACGAATTTATGAATATTGAATTCATATTTATCACATGTATAAGTAAAGTATATACATTGCACAAGTCGTTAAATTTTAGTACTGCTTTGGTTGAAAACATTTTGTAATGGTTGATTGTTTTAAATTCAATTGTTCATTTTCAAATACGAGTGATATTTGTATTATAGGGTAGTACAGACTTTTAAAAAACTGGTTTGGCATTTTTTGAATTTTGTTCATTTATGAGAGATTTTTTAATTAAAGTGGTTTGAAATATAATGTCCGTGTCCAGTTATTAGAGCGTCCGGTTATTGGAATGATATTCGTACGGAAAACTTAGGGCCAATTTTTCAGTGCGAGTTTAAACGCAGTTCAAACGTAGTTTCCTTGAACTTGGTTTAAATATAAACTCAGTTTATACGACAAAGCAGTTTTTCAGTGCTATTTTAACTGGAGCAAATATTTGTCATTTGAGTGTGGCAATACCGGCAATATTTTTATCTAGCTAATAATTTTCCTTTGTTTTGATTGTCATTCGTAAATAAATTCTTTGCGCTCAAATAATGTATTTCATCAAAAAATTAAAAATAAGCAAACGGAGTCCAAATTTTTCGTCTCGGGAAATCGAATGTCTTCTTGCACTTGTGAAAAAAAAATAATCAAGTGCTCGAGCGCAAGACAGACCGCGTGAGTGCCGAGAAACAAACGAAATGGAAAGAAATTGAGGACGATTACGATTCTAAATTTGTTGATAAGTTCCGGTGCGCGAAAACGTTGCGCACAAAGTGTAAGAATCTAAAAAAAGTGTAAAAAAAGACTTTCGCTCACGACAGGCAAGAGCTGACCAAAACAAAAAATAATTGAACTGTCAGAAGCTGTTGACAGTTTAAACTTAGTTTAACCGTGCAGGGTTGGGCGTTTAAACTGAGTTTAAACTTCAGTCAAGTTTGACTGAAAAATTCGATTTTGCGTTTAAACTAAGTTTAAACTAGAAACTGAGTTAAACTCGCACTGAAAAATTGGCCCTTAATGAAATAGCTGTGTCTACGAAATTTATCCGGCTATTGAAGCTGTCCAGTTATAAGGACTGTCCGTAATGAGGAATTTCACTGTATTGCGGAAAACTTGGCCATAGTTCCTTACGGCTGTCATGGTGATTTTTTATGTATTGTAAATGAAAATCCCGCACATAGAAGAAAACCATATTTCGGAGAATGCATTATCTTTCAAAAGATTCATCTCGGAACACATCTAGCCAGACTTTCTAACAAGGCCATTACCACGTATTTCTTATTATCTGTGTGAAACTTGTCTGAATAAAACAGTTCCATGTTCAAATGGATTTGAGATATGGATTTGATTTTACATTTTATAAGATTCAATCTGACGAAGATAATCTATGTATACTCGTACTATGTCTATACTATTATATAAAAACAAATGTGACGTTGCTTTTTTGAGCCACAATCAGGCAAAAACCACTGAACCAATAATAAGAAATCGGCCATGGTATATTTGTCATAACAATAAGGGTATCAAACGATTCAGCGTGTCATTACGGCAAACATAGGCTAGGTGGGCTCTACGCCCACCATAGACGTAGAAGGCTCATACGTTCCTGGCTCCTACAGTGCGATTGTTGAATGGTCTCCCTGCAGATATTTTCCCCAGCACTTATGATCTTGATGGGTTCAAGGCAAGAGTCCACAAATTATTCACCCAACATCCTTTCTCCCAACCTATATATCCTTCCTGAACCAGCGCAATGCCTCGCATTTAAAGGAGTATCCCCTGCGCGTTGGCTCGTTTCTAAAAAAAAAAAAAAAAAAAAAGGGAGGCAGGCTGATTTCCGATTTTTGTAGTATACTTTTGTAAGACGATAGCGTTTCAATGTGGCAGCATAAGCTACACGGCATTACTCACGCCCTGCTGTCACGCCCACTATAGGGATATAAATTAGTTAAACAATATTTCTAAAAGGCAACTTGGATATCAAACGATTATGTGTTTCTGAGAAAGGTCACGCACATCTTCGGTGGTCACATCAAATGACTCTGTGTAGACAATATGAGGTTGATCATACCCACCTGTCACTATGGTATATGTTCGAACCAGTCTTCTTGAAATTTCTGCAACATCTTATAGTTTTTAGGAAATAGGCCATACATTATATTTGGTTTCGATATTTCAAGGGATATGGATTTGCAACTCTTTTGTATGAAAAAAGTGACGGGCGTTCAACAAGAGGGCGCCACCTTCACATAACGGAAATTGTTATCGTTGGCGTATCCTTAGAAGTGTACAGCTTGATCGGCAGTTAGTCGAGTCTTTCTATCGGGGAAAATTTGAGGGGGATTGGACAAGTTACGGGCATGAAAACATTCCACAGAAAAAATGAAAGTCAATTGTTTAGGGCCTTTGTACCTATTGAATTATCAGATATTTTAAAAAAATTAATTACGAAGCCGAGGGAAACAACTAGTGCTTGATAAAGACCCACGATTATATTGTTGATTAAATTTTGTAACACTTCTTTTTTTGACAGTTTTGCTATTTGTAGCGTTCTGTAAAGCCATCAAACAACATTTTTACTAAAGTTCAAATCGTTTTCTAGTAATGCTGCGATGTCAGTTTGCCGATTTGTTAAACATTGTATTGCTAGCGATATAATATAATGGATGTTTATTCTATAATCGGGTTCTCCAACTGCATGCTGTATTTTTCTGATTAGAAAAAATGCATTGTAAATAGCAGAACAAATTGCGGCCATAAATAGAAATAACAATTTGAAACCACAAGAGTCCTTCGTTGGCTAATGCCGGGTCAGTGAATAGCAGTCCACGAAATATTTTAATCGAATCATTGAAAGCTCCAACAAGCGAACTGCAAATAAAATCAACAACAGAAACAACAACACAATATTATGCAGCACTCAATGTGGAATACATAACAACAGCGCAGCAACAAATGCCCACTCATACAAACATACAAACACTCGTATGCAAAGTTATACACTCGAATAAAAAAGTTTGTAGCCAAACAAAAATAAAACTTAAATTCAATTTGCTCTTCAAAAGCAAAAACAAAATCATAAAAACAAAACAAAGTGACACGCGGGAAGGAAACGGACTTTGACGGGAAGAGGTTCGGATAGGTGAAGTGGGCATGGCGCATGCAGTGTCGCACATACACAGGGCTGCTGTCGGATTTCACGGGCGCCTTTCCAAAAATGGGGCGAAAGTAAATTATACCTTTCGCAATTTACATATATAAGTTTTTGATATTAGTAGAGATTTAGTATTTAGATGATATTTCATACAACGATTCCGAAAGACCTTTGAGAATGAAGGCATGTAACAAATAAAACCAAGGAGCAGGCGAATGCGGGAAGATAATTCTTGTTAGCGCTAGAACCGCGCTAATGCAGAGATAAAATCACTTCGAAATTGTCTCTGGAACAAATTACTTATTTAAAGAATACAAATTCTCCACAAACATCAAAATGCCTCTGAAACGAATGGACTTGCATTACATTAGTCGTTGTGCAAACGTCGTAAATGTCTACCAAAGACTTCAGTTGGCGATGCGAAGGTGGACCTGCTGAAAACTAATATTAAAGAACCAAAATTGATTAATGGCACTCTATTTGAATGTCAAGGCGAATATTACGACATATACCAGATGAAAAAAAAATTGTTCGGTAGGTTGCAGGCATATTGAATGTGGTTTGAAAAAAGAAATGTTTTGTTTCTTAGTACTTCCCTTAGAAATTTAATAATTCAGAGTGCCAGGTGATGCTTTGTTCCGAAAATTTGATACGAACCAAACATCAAAAGCCGACCACTTTAATACATTTTCAAGCAGAGAATCAGAATAATTCCAAATCAGCATTCATATCAGAGAATCAGCATTATATGTCCGGATATACTGCCATCCGATTTGGAGATATTAGAAAAAGAAGGGATGGCGGTTTATTAGTAAAGCGGAGGTATTTAATGCATTCAAGGACGACACTAACAAGCTTCAGGGGAACAACATTAAGGACTGCCTTGAGACGCGAATTTGCAGCATAAAAAAGATGCTAAAAGTTCCAAATATCCAGTAAAGAAGGCCGCCTATTGGCGGCTTTAATATTTACGTATTAATGTATTAAAATAAAAGAAAGAAAACACTAGCACTCAAATGAATTCACGCAGGACTTTTGTGTAAAAACTAAACAATAAAAACGTTGACAAACCGAAATATAAATTTCGAATTTAACGGAACGAAGCGGAGCACTGTCAACGTAAACACCACCAACAACAACAACAACAACAACAGCAAGCACAACACAAACTGAAAGTAACCGATGAAAATTTTTGTAGTTTTGAGTAAACAACATAAACGCAGCTATTCAAAGGCGACTAATGCAGCGGGGAATTGGGGGGCGGGGAAGGGAACGCAGTGAAAAGGTAAAAAGGATAAACTGAGACATTCCTACAAAACAAAACCAGAAAACACATAAAATGAGCGAAAATTAAAGGAAAACAAGTTGAAATTCTTGCTGCGGGACGAAGTAGACACAGGGGGGAAGGCAACAGCAGAAATATCAACAGGAATTACAGTGTCGTGGCAGCGCCAGAAACAGCGACAACAAGAACAACAACAACAACAGGAGTGGGGGCGGGGGGATGGGGTAGTGAAAAGAATGTGTCGCATTAAAGCGAAATCGGTATTAAAGCAGCGAAAATTTCGGAAAATCAAATGCAAGCAACAAATGCAGAGAGCGGGATAAAGCGGCCAGCAACAACAACAAATGGCCATGAGTACTGCGGCACTGGCTAAAGCGTCCTAACGCTCCCATACACACGCCATAAGGATACGCACTCCGCTCCCACCTACTCCAGGCGTAAGCGGCAGGCTTTACCGCTGCGGTGGCAGTGATACGCTCTGCGCAACGGCTATTAACGCTGCGGCACCACAGCGCGCGCACATCCCAGTCTCTGGTCGGCACCCTTCCGCCCACTGCGCACTCCAAAACAACAAGCAACTAGCGCGGTTCCCTAGTCATCTCGTTCACACTGCCGCACAGCGTGCGTTGTGGCCACGGCCGAACGCATCGCCACGCCTTTTCGAAAACAGCGCATTCTGCTCTCTTCCCACACACACGACGCGAGCGCAATCTCGCGCCTGCGCTGCCGGACCAACCTCGCACGAATGCCGTCTCGCTCTGACAAGGCATCGAATTTCGAACCCGTCTTCGAATTTCCCCGCCACGTTGCAACGCGCAACGCTCTCGCGCGCTCTCGCACACATACCCCTCGCCGGCCGACCACAGCCGCCGCGGCCGCTGCGCCCGCACTTACCTTATCAGATCCGGTAGGCGTTCCAGCACTTTGGGGTGGGTGTGCTTCTTCGTGTAGGACGGCGACATGGCCACCGTGCACGCCAGCATTAACTCGGTGGATAACTCGACAGGATGTTGCGGTGATTTTTCTTCGGGAAGCTGCAAATAAAGAAAAACAAAACGAGTGAAAAGAGGGATTATCGTCTTCATCATTCTGACGTTGAAGCGGCTCAAGGAGCGGAACAGCAAGCGGCAGGGCGCGGCGGAGCGCCTGAGACACTGGAATTGTTGAGCAACAGCAATTCTGCCATTGTCCAGCAATTGTTGCCGCGTTCGTGTGCTGAAATTTTTGATGTTGTCACAAGTGGCATAAATCACACCCGCATCAACAGTGGCGCCGAACGAAGTACACGTTGCGGGGACGCTGACAATTGTAGTTTAAAAATGCAAATACTGTGAAGCCCACCGAATCAAGACCGAAGTGAAAAGCGAGCCAATTCTTAAATATTCGCAGTGTGTTTGTACATAATTACTCTTTTTCAATTAAACGACGTTAAGAGTATTAAAAAATTTTTCATATAATAAATTATCCCAATAAGTACATACTTAAAGCTAACGAACGTTTATGTCCTTTAAATGTCGCTTTAGTCGCAATTCTTCAAATTTATAGCACAAATTATACCGTTTAAAACATAAAAAATTTTACTTCGAATAAGAATTTGAGCAAATGTAGAACTCGGACTTTGTGCAATACTAAACTACTCTTTTTTGTACTCTATGGTGTCACAGTGTGCTGATTTTGATACGGAGATGTGGTATCGAAAGTATATATTTAGCCATATCTTTCAGTTCATCCTTTAATCTGAACGCTCAGTGAAATTTAGAACTAAAAACAGATATAATAACTAATAAGTTCGTTCAGAAACGAGCTGTGTTAAAAATTTGAGGTATTTAATTATTTGATCATTATTTCATGCACTAAAAAACTAATAAGTAATATGCACCTAAAATTGGCATGTATGCAATACAAATTATTTTAGCATATTTGTTTAGCAAAACATATTTTTACACGACAAACATTTTAATGATAAAAAAGAAATGTCTTAAAATACATAACCATCGTTACGAATGACTTTCCAAACGCAGTAATGCAAACCATCACTGTATTTTACTTCCCAACTATTGGAGATTCAAAGGACTTACTATAAAAATACGCATAACCAAGGCACTAACAATTTAATACATTTTTATGGTTCAGAAGGACATTATATTTATTTATTTATTTGACATATATCATGGAACGGGAGATATGGCGGCAACTTTGTTTGTTTACAAATTTCATTACAACGAAATTTTACATCTCTAAAACCAGTCGGAACAAAATCGGTATTGATTTGTGTGAACACAAAACCAGATTCAGTAGTCAAACGCCATTTCCAACCATTTGCATTTAGTTAGTCCTCAGTGCTCCCGTTCACGTGTTTCTAGCCACCCTTCGCTTCTGTGCATATGCACATAGAAATGTGTATGTGTATGTGTTGGAGGCTTAACAGACGGCGGAGACGGTGCGAAATGGTAACAACTGTTGCATACTTCAAGCATTACATTTTCTTTGAGACTTGGTGACTTTTAATGTTTGTAGCATATGCACATATATAGATATGTAGGAATGTGCGCAATATGTCTTTGGTATCGTTATTAAAATTAATTCATTATCCAGGTTAAGTTAGATGATATTACAAAAGCGCTAGCAAGCGAATTTATTTTAGGAATTAACTGTTTAGGTCTGCTTGTAAAACCAAATTCAATTTGTGATTAAAATAACTGGAAACGTTTTTTATTAGCTTTATAAGTACATTTTTAAAGTAGCAACGGCCTTAATGTGTACTTTCTATGGTACATACACGCATACAATGTATGTACATACACGTATATTTATATGATGTAGAGTAGTTCGATACAGACTCCGCTCACTCTAAACTTTTGATGGATCATTAAGACATTGGCGAGACGCAGAACTTGTGTCAAAATTATTGCGCTTTTATACTCAACGACAATAAAATTGTATAATTTTTCTTAATCAATAAATGACAGCAGACAGAATGCTTAACAAATTGCCATCTATACCTTCCACGGGTAACTCCGCCATCACAGTTTTGAAAATTATTCTTTCAACCGAATTTATTGCAGGTAGTTAAACTACTAATTGGAACTAAAAGCTACAATCACAATCAATTTACGTCTTTATGCAGACATTCGCAGAAAAGAGACAGCAAAAACATAAAAAAAAAACCTTACAAGCACTGAACAGTACAAAGATCCATCAAATTTCAGGAGCCAAATTGACAGATACAACTTACAACAGCTACCAGCTTCTAGCGCACACCGCAATAGCCGAAATTTATGTTGGCTCGTGGCCTTTAAACGCTTTTCAGCATGGGCGTAAATAAAGGTAATAATTTCAGCGCTCGAAGCGAGCACACAACGCACCACATATGAGCGGACAATAAATTTCGACCGGTCAGCCAGTCAACGACAGCAACGAGCAATTTTACAATAAGCATGAAACCGCGAAAACGGCACAAAAAATAAACAAATCAGTTAAGCGAAGTTTTACGATAATGGATAGTCACGTCACGACTCTGGAACGGCCAGCTGCCAGCCGAGCCTGACAAATCGACATGCCCGCGCCAAGGAAGTAGACGAAAAATCTGATTCGCATGAATTCGACAGTCAAAAGCAGAGAGCAGTCATCGCTGCGGAGACGCCACCAAATAAAAATCCCACCAAAGAACAAAGGCGTCAGCACACGGCAACTGAAGCAAAATGCGACGATTTCAGAGCGATGAAAGCATCAACGTAAACCCGCGCTGCCGCATCGCAACAACCGATTTCAGCCCCGCCACACACACTTGCATTCACAGGTATATTGTAAATAAACAAATAAATACGAAACTAAAAGTAAAGCTAAAGAACTGTAATAGCTTCAACACGCTCATGGCCGCTTTTGACTCTATGAATAAATAAATAAATACAGCAAGACGTCGTGGACATTAACGACCAGCGTGACAGCAAGTGTTAATAAAATCCTTGCTGCGTAACCAGATCCCGTCGCCCACGAAGGCTGGAGGTGAGCAGCGACAGCGGTGCGTAAACACTTGGACAGTGACAATAACAAACCGAAACAACAAATCTCACTTTGGCACATTTATCGCAAAGCTGGAATGGCCTGCTTTCCCCACGACTTTTTGTCCAAAGCTTCAAGTAAATCTTGCAAACACCCTCAGCCGGCCAAAACGCACAAAAGTGAGCACAATCGCTTTCGCCGATGGCTGCTGTGCTGCGTGCTTTGTGCCTTGTGATCGGCCGGCACAGCTTAGCGCAGCGACGTTCTTGGCTGAACGAACTGGCGCCAGTTGTGACACTTTTATTATGCATTAAGAGCGGAAGACAATTATTACTAAATTAAACACAGGAAAGTCAAGAGGTCGCTGCCGACATTCGCATTGATTCGCAATCGTGATTGAAAATACATTTTCAAGGCGAACTGCAGACATGATAATCAAATTTTAAGTTTGGAGTTGGCCTTATAATTCTCGGTGCCGTACGGTACTTTTCGCCCCGCCTAGAAAGTTGGTATAGACATACGCACAAAGTCCTTTTTAATTTTTAAATAGTAATTCAAAATTCTTGAATAATATTCAAAACATTACAAAAAATATTTTCCGCTCGTGTACTAAATATTTCAGTCACTACGATTTGTAGTGACTGAGTTAATGAATTCACATTATAAATAGGCCAATTGTTTGCATTTTTATACTTAGTCTGTATAGTGAAGTCTTAGTCTGTATAGTGAAGGAGGAATATAAAAATATAATCTCACCATTTACATCATTTTGTATAACTAAAGCAATAAAATCTTATTTGGAAATTTTATAAAAATGTTTTTGTTAAAAGATGACACAAACACGAACAAGCAACGGTACGCATATATTATTTACCCCCTATTACAATTTGTTAAATGTAATAACATTTAGTGATAATTTAATGACAATTTTACACAATCGCACAGTCGAATTAATAACAGTTATGCATGGCGCAGCTGTCATACAATAGGTCCGTCGCGAACCCCAAATTTGTCCAACCGAAGGGCTCAAGTAAAAGTGAATCGCCCCTTGTTTGCCCCTTTGTTGAACGCCCATGAAATGAAGTGAAACGCCCTAACTGTAGCTCCATGTCGAAATTCAATGTTATGTGACTTATGCATTTTCGAATTGTCTGACTAAATCCGAAGTTCGGGCCAAGTTTCATTGATGTGTGTAAACCGGGTCTTAATGTTTTTAGGGTTTGCTGGTACAAAATATGGTTTCAAATGGTATTGGGCTCAAGCCTCTTCTTTTGTAAACGCCATTTCACTAAAAATCACTTTGCAATTTTGATGTAACCAACACTATGCTGTGTTCAAAAAATTGTAAACAAGGCCCAGCGTGCACTTACATAAATTTGTTTCTATTTAATTTTGTAACGGTACTTCCCACAGCTTAAATATTTGTAATAAAGATGCGTAAGGTACTAAGTTATCGATTTCGATCTATAAAAAATACATAATTTGATAAAAATGCGGCTTACATATTTTTCGCGGTTACGGCTCGATATGTTCCATTTCTAACATTAGACTTTGTACTTTAGATTAAAATAGAAATATCAGCATGAAAATATTGGATTTTCTGTTTGTTTTAAATACATTTTTGTTAATAGATCCTACAGAACCCATAACTGTCCTTTTAGCAGAGACCTTCTGTTGCCTAAGGTATTTTTTCTAATGATCAAGACAGCATCGAAGCATATATTTTTGATCACGCAACATTTGTTTAAAAACTTAGTCTAGACTTTTTAAAAAGCAGGAAGACATTTTTAATTTAAAATTAATGTATATGTCCAGTATTAAACTAACGAGGTGAAGCGAATTCATTAAAACAAACTGTAATCCGTGTAGTTGATTCATATTTCCGGTTGAAATTTGCCATATTTGTAAAATGCAGTGTGTATTTGAACTTGATTCTTTTAAAAGCCAGTAACTTTGTGGAGTTTCTCCTCAATTACAAAACTAAAAGCACTACTAAATACAAAAGAGTCACAAGTCAGAGTTTTCCAAAATCAACTTTTTTCCATAAATCAAGTCACAGTAAACATCTCTGATTCGTTACTTCGAAAATTGCATTCTTATAACTATGATAATTGTGTTGCTTCTGCAGGATCAGCAATTTTTTACCTCTCCTGAAGTTTGAGATTAGTGTGCGATATAGACTTAGGACATGATCAAAAAACTTAAAAACAAGAGAACGATAAAACATTTTATAAATTTAAATTTCTAAAATTGCAATTTACTTCACCTCTGGCTTAAATACGGGTCGTGCTAGCTGCCATGTCAATCTATATCATCATTAACTGCACAATCAGGCCTACGAACTAATATTATATAATTATTTCAAATTTTGCACTGACATATGTATTTGTCAGTGCTGATTTTTAATTAAAAGTACTAATAAAAATATTTTCCCAAACGTTCTGTGGTTAAAAATTCTAATTCAAAATATCCGACTGTTGAATTACCAACTCGGCTGCTTACTCCAACTCGTAATGAAGAGCAGCTCTTCGATTCATCCAAAAATTAACTAATATTCAATTCAATTTTTAATTCATGATATAACTGTTTAATGAATGAGTTAATCAAGTAATTCTGAATGAATGTGCTCATGCGATTTTTCAGCTTCATAGTAATTAGAGATATTATGGGTTATCTTACCTGCAAACTCTGGAAAAGTGCATCAAACAGTACGCTCAATGAGTTTCCCAATATCGAATGGCGAGCAATTTGAGGGCACAAAGTGCAGGCATTGCGATACAATTGCACAGCGAGTACCACAGCCCTAAAACAAAAATTCACCATGTTCAAATTTCTAAGCAAACGCTCTCGTATTTCATACCTCTTTGAGACTTCGGACTCCTCCTGCATGCCCTTGCTTATCACATTCTGAGTGACAATTCCCAAGCCGTCCATGAGCAAGAAGCACTGAAAATCAAACACCTGTGCCTTCCCCATGAGACGCAGCAACTGGCCCAAGGCACGCTCCAACCCCTGGGCACCACCACCTTTGGTCACAAGATTCAAATACTTTGGCACCTGGCTTTCACGTTTCATGTGCAGCGGCACCGGTTGCTGCTCCTTCATGTACTCTTCGGCACTAGCCAAAACAAGAAAAGAATACACGTTATCTTCAAAAAGTGCCCACTGTACTCACACTCACCTCTGTGCCATACGCTGCTTCAACTTTTTGATTTTTTTCTTGTAGCCGCGCGTGTGCTCCCGGCTGCCAACATCTGACACGGTGGATGACAGATCACCATCCTCGCCGGTAGCAACGTCCTCGTCGCCGTTTTCGCACCGCTGCTGACCATTCTCGTCTACATTCCGCAACGGTATCGTCAGCTCCAAAGCACGCTGCCGGATGTGTTCAATGTTTTCTTCGTGGCGCCGTGCGGACTCCTGTTGTTTTTGTAATATTTTTTGCTGCAGCTTCTCGGTAGTTTGCTGCTGCTGCGCCTGGCGCGCCAACAAACGTTCCTCTCGATCACGAGCCTTTTCCCGTGCCAAAGCCTGTCGCTCACGTTCTTTTTGCTCCTGCATCTTACCGATGCGCTGCTCCTTCTCCAAACGTGTCTCATTCATCTTTTCCAGCTTGCGTTGTCTTTCTTTTTCCAGCTCCTGTCGCCGTCGCTCCACCGCAGCCTCTTTCGCTGCCTTTTCCTCCAGGCGTTTCTGTCGCTCCTGTTCGAGATCCTGCAGACGACCTTCCGTTTCTTTCGACGACTCGATGAGGTCTAAGCGCTTGTTTTGTGCCTCAATGTTCTTGATGAAATTTATCTCCTTCAATTTTTTTTCTTCGTCGTGTGCCTTCTCGATAATTTGCCGCAAGTACTGCTCACGATTCTCTGCAGCACGCTGCATCTTGTCTTCCATCTTCAAGCGTTTGTCCTCAATCAACTGCCGCTTCGCCGCCTTCACATCCTCTACACGAGCCAGCAAATGCTGGATTTTTATTGCTTTTTCCTTCTTCAAAAATTCACGTTTCTGCTGAGCGCGAGCCTGCTTGGCCTGGTACTTCTTTAACGTCTCCTGTAGAGAACGCCTTCGCGACGGCGACGACAGCTTTTGATGCAACTCTTGCGCCCGCCCCGGGTGCCGTGAAACATAAGCCTGCAATGTTGCCAGCACCTCTTCACGCTCGCCTCGTGACATCTCCGACAATAACGCCTGGTAGCGCATCTCCAAGCTCAGATTCGTGTCGTATTCCTCCTCAGTTACCGGCACGAACACAACCGCCGAGGCATTGTCGAATACCGCGTCGTCGACCGGTCCACAGACGCGATCATGTCGATCGTGATCCAACGCTACCTCTCCATCTGTCTCATCCGTTTCTGTATCCACATCAATTTCTGTGCTCTCCAATTCCCGAATTTGTCGCTCCAAAGATTCTTGCTCTTCTACCAACATACGTTGATCCTCATCACAATCCGTCTCGCTAGCCATAGTCTCCTCACTCTCGTCACAACTTGACAATTTTCCCGCCCCTCCGCCTCCGCCCACGCTCGTTCCATTCGTAAACTGGGCAACAACTTTTGCTGTCAGCGAGATGCTTTCATACAAGTCACCGATGGTTTTCGAGAAATCTCGATTCGTCTGAATTTTTATGTCGATCTTATTCTGCTCCCCACTCTCCGCAACATCAGGCGAGTGTCCACTGTGTCCATTGCTGTTGCTGTTTCTCTGGTCGTTTACTGAAAGGGCGAAACCAACTTTATTACATGGAAATTCACTGGCATTGCATAACTACCTTCGACTACGGTCTCCGTGGACGAGGCTCCCAGAGAGCCGTCCAGCGAGCCCATCTGCTTGCGCTGTGCGTACTTCTCGCTGCGCATGTACTCTTTATGCAGCGACGTCATCTTCAACCCGGTGAGATCCGACTTTTGGCGCTTTATTATGGTCTGGCGGCTGGGCATGGGTGCAGGGCCCCGTACGAAATCTACGGCGGCAGTGGTGCTTTGCTTCTGAGATGGAGGTGCCTTTCTCTGTGCCGGCAGTGAATTTACTTTCGCCTTAGCATTCTTTATTTCTGGCCGCACCGACAGCTTCGCCGGTTTGTCCGCGGCCTTCTGCACCTTTGGCGGCTTTCCCTGTTTAGCGGCTGATGTTGTCGACGTCGTCGGCGCAGTAGATTTGCGTTGCTGGTCCTCCTCGCCGCGCTTCTCATTGAGCAGCGCTAGTGTCGGAAGACTGGCATAACCCGTAGGCTGGTTGAAACGACTGGCCCAGTGCATGCTGGAGCGGCGACGATTCTTCACCGTCAGCCAGCCATCGTTGGCATCAGAGGGTAGCTGCTTTGGCTCGGAATGACGTTCATCTGCAGCAGCGCCTTGTGTCAGGCTGCTCCGCGACGACGAAATGCGCTCTGTACTGGCCTTCAGCGTGGAACTTGAGCTACCAATATCCTCACGCGATGACTTACGCGAAGATGCGAACGGAAGCGAACGCTGCGGTTGAGGCCGACCGGCGACCATCTTCTGATCATTCGAATTCATTTCGATCATGGTTCGAGATCGCGCCGATAGCCGTGATGCTACATTCGTAGGCGGTCCATAATTTTCCGTCTTGCTGGAAGGCCGCGGCGGAACATTGATCGTTCCATTGCGATCGGCATTGCGCGCGGTTCCAACACCACCAGCCAATCGTGCAGCTACCGGTCGCGTAACAGCCGCCGTAGTAGCTGAGCGACGTAGACTGGTATTGGAGTTGGCTTTAGACGTAGTAGTCACTCTAATAACGCCGGCCGTGGTTGCAGTACCAGTTAGGCGAATGCCCGCTGGCTTATGGGCGGCACGCGTAGTAGCGGGTCGATTCAGAACACTGGAGTATTTGAGAGGGCCGTTAGACAGCGCAGCTGCTGGCGGCGCAGATGCTGTGGACTTCCTAGCAGATTCTACGGATTCTGCTGCTTTAGACACCGCTACAGATTCCGGTTTCTTCAGTTCAGTTGTTGGCGGTGTTGCTGCTTTACTTGCCTCCTTAAACAGGAGCTCATTTTCCATTGCGTCTAATTTCTGCACAGTCAACTCCACTGCGGTTGGCTCTTGCTGTTCAGATACACTGCAGCCAACGATGATTGAAGGCACCGTGTTATTAGCAGAAATATCATCTTTAACCGTGGGAACAGTGGCTATAGAATGCACTGGCTGTAGTTCTGGGCTAGATACTGGAATGGAAACGACACACTGCCGCTGTTCCCGTGCTTGCTCCTGCAAATGCTGTTCTGCCGCCAACCGGTTCTCTGCCTCGCGTCGCTCCTGCTCCTCAGTTTCGCGCTGCATTTTCTCTCTAATATCAGCCAACGTCAAGTGGTCATCCTCCAAGTCAGTTTGAGCGTACTGATGTCGCCTGTTAACCAACTCCATCGGCTCGGCTTCAGCTTGTATGATTTTCTTCTGTTCTGGCACATCAGGCACCCGCTCATTGGGTGAACGCTTGCTAGCTGAGAACAGTTCACGCACATTCACACGCATAGCACCTCTTGGCAGTGGATCACATGCACGAAACCCCTTTCGCGGCGACATCGTATCTAGACCACAGCAAGGCGACGACTTGCCCGAATTGCAACGGCATGCACAAGGAGACGATTTACCCGACACCGTCGGGCTGGTTAGACTTCTGGCACGCACACGCGGCGCTGGGTTGCTCTTACGTACCTCCCAGGCTAGCGACTGTAGCCGCTGCTGCACCGGGCGTGACTCGTAATCCCACGACACCTTGAACCACTCACTCAGCGCCTTGAAGTCGCGCACATAATTCTCCAGCACCAGAATGGCCTCTTGGCACGACGATATGTTCTCGCAGACCTCAACGGTCTGGTAGATCTCGTTCACGGCGCGCTGCAGGTTGCCAAACAACAGCGCCCAATAACGTGCCTGCAATTCTGATTTCTTGTCGCGTCCAGTGGAAGCACTACGTACCCGTGGCCCAGTGCTCTGCACTTTTGTGGACCGAGCAGGGGAAATGGCCTTTTTTAGAGCGCTAGGCGATTTTACGGGCGCCACCGGTGGCTTGCGGAATGTTGTTAGTGTCTCAGTGAAACCGGCTAAATGCACAAAAAGGTTAGTTTAGGCAAAATTCAAAGGAAACGACTCCTTACCTTGCTCTAAATGGAGACCATCTGCTGGCGGCTGCTCCTCGCAAAACTGATACACGAGAAGATTCTTCGCGTCGCGTCCCTCGCGGTGCAGCACTTCTTTCATTTCCATTTTCGGTCAACACAAAACACCGCAGTGTCTCGCCCACGCACACCTGTGCACAATCGACCACCTAGTAGTGTTACGCCTGCAGCTGTTGTCACCAGATGAGGCCAGCACTTCGCGTGCTCAATTAACTGCACAAATAACCGTATTGCCAGAGACTACTCCGATTGGGGCGTGTGCGTTTGGAGGATGCGTTTCACGCAGTCTACCCTCGCAATGCGATTCGCTTCTTCACTTCTGGTTTTCTTCTCCTGTTTTTTGTTGTTGTTAGTGTTGTTTTGTGTGCTGTTGTATTCTTGCTGCTCTTGACTTCAATTAACGCCGTCAATTGCGCAACTTCTCACTTTCTGCTATCTGCTCGTTTACTAAACTTCAAGCAACGCCATTCTCCAGGCGCTCAAGCCGCGCCGAAAATTCAATATTTTCCTTTTCTGTTTGTTAAACGAATTTATTTATTCGAATACTGCTGCGGAGAACACAAAAAAGTTGCACTCAGGAACTCTCAGCTGTTGCGGATGTCAAAACAAAACATGACAGCTGACAGCAGCGCTGCCACCTGAACGCAAGCTTATCGGGCATTCCGCTTCACATCCGTGCAGCTTCCACGCCCGCTTTGTGGTCTTCTTTTACCAGCCAGTTGTGTGGTTTTGACAGTTCGACACGAATGCAGCAAAGCGAACGACGCAAATTTTCACACATGCATTCCGTCACTCGCTCGCGCTGAGAAGAGACGTGAAAGGCAGTTGGCAGTTAGCAATAGCTTTTTATTTGCGGAGTCGTGAAGGAAAATTTTCCTCATTTTGCATACAGCGCTCTGTGAAAATTTTGACGAAAAACACTTGCAAGCAAATTGTGAGAACCTACTGTGAAAATAATCCGTCTTTAGTGCAACGAATTTATCGAAAACTGGACAAGTGTGCTGATAGGTGGTGGAAAAAATAGCTCCCCCGTGATGTCACTGCTTCTGCTTCTTTTTGGTTAATTGATTGGTTCGTTTTCAGCCCACTTAGCCGCGCTGTCTCTGGTTTTATTTACCTATTTGTTAATTTCGCCAATACAAGTGCATCGAGCAATTCAATTAAAAGCAATCATTGCCTACAATTTATTAATTAAGTTGCGAGCTAAGCCGAGGCTACGAGAAGTACGCTTCAGATTTTCATTCCACTCCAGTGAATTGCAGAAGAAAAGCAAATAAAAAGTTTGTGAAATAAGGGGCGAACAAAAGCACACAAAAACGAGTGAAGAACGTACAAAAGAGAAACGATGCCCGGATGGAGTCAGCGTATATCTAACGAGAATCCAACGCAGAAATACGTCCAAAGCGAAGGCAAAACGCAAAAGTGAAACTCATTCGGTATTTTAAATTCGGCCATCAAACGACCGCAACTTCCCTCCAAGAGCAACGATTCGAAAGCGCACTACGATTCCGCCCACAACGACCTGCCACACCTTCAAAATTGACACCGTCGCCGCAGAATAGCCGCGCACGGCCGCCGTCCACACTCAGACGCCCCACCGCCGTGGCGCACCACTGAACGTCAGTCCCCTTTCTATACAGTCCCAGTCATCGGCGTCACCATCATCCGTCACATTTACAGTCGCCATCCCCCCTGCACACAATCCAACGCCCTCACCAGTCGCCGTCACCAGCACCATGTCAGATTCTGCCGCCGCAACCGCCAGCAGGATGGATCCAGCGGACAAAACTATCGAAGAGCTACGCATGGAGGTCGAACGACTGACGCGCGAACTAGATCAAGCAGCCAGTGAACGCGCTCAATCCGCACAGTACGGTCTGTCGCTGCTAGAGGAAAAGTCCGGGTTAGAGCAGAAGTGCGAAGAGCTGGAGACGCTCTACGACAATGCTAAACACGAATTGGATATCACCCAAGAGGTAAACGCAACGCTTTTTTTAGTTCCAATCCTAATCATTAAAACCCGCAATTGCTCCGAAATATGTTTTATGTACCTCCAGTAGGAATCAATTACAAAATATTATTTGCACCTCCAGTAGGAATCAATTACAAAATATTATTTGCACTTATGTGTGCATATTTGGACCAAATAACAAACAGTGTAAATTCGTAGCTCCACTCGCCCGGAATTTCTACTAAACGCAAACAAATTTAATTGTGTTGAAGAAATGTACCCTCTCAGATTAAATTGCCTTCTGCAATTAGATCAACTTGTAATATGTTTTATCTATACAATTTCGAGCAATATGGAAATATGGAAAACATTTTGAAATAAGTCCATCAAAGTCTGTTTTCAAACCGCTCTAAAGTGCAATGAGGGGCGTGTTTATTGTGTTGCAATAGTTTCGCTTCTATTGTTTTCGCCTTGACTGCAGTGGAATATTAAAGTCGTGACTGCAATGCCCGGCTACCACCAAAAATCGACCATTCCCCCTCTTGGGTATCATTCGTATCTCGTGCAACATTATTCAGCTCCCAACGATCTGTAACGAAACGCGCCAAGTTTCTATTGTCTTGTTGGCATGCTTCGTCGTTTAGCGCCGCGTATTTTAACTGTTTTCCATTCTCTTGCACCACATTCTGCCGCCAGCCGTTTTAGCCAACTTCGCTAAACACGTAATCACTTGACAATTCGCTAGCCAGTCGAATGCGAATCGCATTTGCAATTGGCCAAACTGCTAACTGCTTCGCTTGACTCATTCGCCGTTCGAAACGGTCCTCATTTCGGTGGAAGTTTCTCTCCCAGCTGAGTTTGTTGGACGCTAGCAGCGCTTTCAATTAAATCGGAACATATAATGATCACGAGTTGGTGGCTTACCGCTGGCGAAGAGCGAAGCGTATTGACGCAGTATAAAATTATTGCCCGATATAAAATTCACAACTTTCCTCTCACCAAATTTCCGAGTGTAAAAGATTGTCCACGGAAAAACTGTTCATCTGTTTCATTACACTGATCAACAGCACAATGCCATTTCTGGTTTTGACATCAGTTCGACCCTAGAATTGAAATTTATTGCCAAAAAATCAAAATATTTTGGTTTTTATAAGAACCGGTTGTGCAACAAATACATTTGCGCTTCGTTACGATGTTTTATACAATCTAGTCAAATTGTACTACAAATCGCATCGTTTAAGGCCAGCTTTACAATCTAATAAAATACAAAATCGAATCAGAATATGATTTACTAATTGTATGCAAATTCCAATTAGCTTTGGTTCTGGTCAGTCGTTATATCAAGTCAAATTTAATTGACCAGATTAATTTTTCGATAATCATCTCGATAATATGCTGGGAGGCTACAATAATATTTTCGACTTTATCATTTTGAAACCTATGCGCACGCAAGGTTCAAACCCCCGAAATATATAACTTACAAAAATTGTGTACAAAACCTTCACCCCCAAATGATATCCTGTGTGCGCCGCTGCATGTACATATCTATGTATGTATAAATTACGTACAGCACAGTCAAGCACAACGCTGGCAGATGCACATATCGCAATGACGATGCACAATCAGCGCCCAAACTTTAGCACACCACATGATGGCATTGAAAACCGTCGTGCGCTAAAGGCAGCGGTCGATAATAATTATCCGAAACTCCCGTCACTGACATACACATAGTATGTGCAGTTTGCAGCACTAAATATGTAAATGCCAAGACTGAACAAGTTTGTCTAATGTATAAAAGCGGTTAACTGAACTTCTGAGTAAAGTTCGGAGAGTAATCGAATTCGCTTTTGAAATTTTAAAATTGTAATGCATACATATCAAAACATCCATGCCTTTAGCAACAAGGATTTTTGGCCAGCTTCCCACAATCAACCATACATATTTACAATTGATAAACCTACAGTTTGTGCCGATCGCAAACAGCTTTTTCAAAGGCAATAATACTTAAATTGATCGCAAAGTTTCACCACAGGTCGACTAGCCCATTTTGTTCTTTTTGAATCTCTTATGATCTGTGCTCTGACACTTTCAAGCATATTTCATAGTGCAGCAAATCTCCTTTACAGTTGCTTGTCATCTTCAGTAGCCAATTAAAAACCGAAATGACGTAGATACCTGCCGACGTCGTAGCATGTATCCGCATTAAGGGTGGCTTGCTTGAAGTGACGATGGCACTAACCAAATGATATTTTGCTGCAGCTTAAAAAGGAAAATAGGCATGAAAATAACGAGAATTAAAAGGGGCGACAAATTGTTGTCAGCTTCGGCGAACGAGGCAGCAAATTAGCTGGGCCATTTTCAGCCAAGGGCAAAATCAATTTGCAGCAACCAGATGTTTCGAATTAGCCGACTTGCTAAATTGCATTTTAACATACAAAATTCAGCATTTCACATCCTTAATGTTCATTTGACAATAAATATTGCTGTTGTTAGTAGCATGTATCACATGTGCAACGTTTGAGGCTGCCCCACACCGATATCCTGCGGCCACGTAGCAAGTTCGGTGCTTGCGCTGCAACGCACAAAAACTAAAGGAGCTACAGTAGTGAAAACTATATTCCCTTTAGGAAGCGTTAGTGAAGAGACCCAAACAAAGTTAGTCCCTATGAATTGTGGCAGATTTATAGGTAGTGTGAGTCTCAAAATGATGAGTAATCGTTGAAGCGAATGTAATGAGGTACTTCTACATAAAACTTACTTCTAGTCAGCCTCATTAGATCCTATAGTTTTCAAACTTAAACTCTTTTAACTTTGATAAGAACAATAAACAATAAAGAACCGAACAATAAAGAACCCTGGACATTGCAACCGAAAATATTTAAAAGCGGGTGCGATGAAGTTTATTGAGTTCCTAATTAAAACATTAATTTATTGATTCACACAAAATCTAACAATTTTCGCAATCGTGAAGAAACCCATTTTTTATTATTTCAATTATGTAAACTATAAATTTATATCGCCATTGCTATGCGCACATTAAACTAATGAATACAGTAAGATAAAATACCAGACTGCCATGAAAATACTTGGCACATGGTAACGATACCTTTGTATATCTGTCGTCAAAAACGTTAAGCGCTCAATCACGCTCGAGCAATAACGTTTTAAAGTTTTAAACGCAGATATGTATTTAGAAAATCATGTTAAGGGGTCATTCTCATGCGCGGACAGGAAAAATGGGCATTTTTCAGAAATTATTTCCTTTGTGAATACGAGGAATTATCAAAAAAAGATATTCCACTTTAATTTATTCATTGTTATGGTACAAAAATAAAAAATTTTAAAAAAAATTTTTTAATTTTTTCAAACACTTTTTTTCGATTAAAGACACGGCTTCTGCCGCGTCATGGTCAGCTGGCGGGGATTGTTTTGAGTCACAGGATTATCTGAAACATAAATTTCAAAGAAATTCTTAATCAGTATGAACGTACCTCTCGCCCGTAGTAAATTTGAATTTTTTCATAAGAATCTCACAAAATGGCAGGCATTGGAAGTTAGAGCAGTAAAAAATGGTTGTTTTTGAAGATTTTATCAATGAAAAAAAATATGAAATTTTTAACATATCAGAGTGAATTTACTAGGGGCGATAGCTAACAGTATGTAGAATGACGTGACAAAATCGCAGAGAGATCGGATGAATGGTTTTTTTTAAATCATCCCCGCCATTTCAAAAAAAGGCGTTCCGAGAAAAACACGTTTAAAGTTTTGACTAACCGCTAGAATCCTTGACCGCTCGTTATATAAATGTCTGTAGAAGCCGAAATACTTGAAATTTTCCAATACAATTTTTACAGCACCTTCTTCAAGGATGATACATTCCAAATATGTTAAAACAAAAAAAATTGATTTTTACAAAATTTCACATGAGAATGACCCCTTAAAGTAGTAATTGGCATCAAATCAGCCAACCACGTCAGGTGGACTATGCTAGGAAAGTGTAAGAAGCATGCAAAGACACTTGTTTATACAAACGCACATACAAGAATACCTTACCTGCTAAATCCAACAGGACCCGTAATATTTTTCGGCTTTCAGTTTTGCTACGAACATAATTCAAATGTAAACAACTAAAACATTTAAAACACTAAAAAAGTCACACGTTCACATGTGAGGAGTACCAGATTAAAATTAAACGATTTTGAAGGGAAAAGTAGATCAAGATTATTGTTCTACTCTTTACTGAAACGACGTTCTCTTCGATTTGGTCTTCATTTGCCTTGTGAAATGTAGTAAAGCGAAATGAATTCAGCATTTGGCTAAATAAAACACCACTGTTAATAGCTTACACTGCGGCATTTGCGTTGATCATTAGATTGACACCTGGTGTAATGCGAACGGGTTATCTGCTAATCCCGCCAAAACTGGTATGGTTCTCTTTACCAGGAGGAGGAAGCCCGATAGAGTCGTTCTGCCCACACTCAAGGGGGTCACTATCCAGCTATCCAAAGAGGTGAAATATCTGGGAGTCATCCTAGATGATAAACTCCTTTGGAAATCTCATGTAGAACTAAAGACATCGAAAGCACTGTCGGCTTTCTGGCAGTGCAGAGGTGTATTTGGGAAAACGTGGGGTCTTTCCCCTAGCAAGATCCTCTGGATCTACAAGGCTATGATAAGACCCATCATCTCCTACGCATCGGTAGTCTGGATGAGCAGACTCTCTCTTGCAGGGGTCAAGAGAACCTTGTCCAGACTGCAGCGCACTGTAGCCATTTGTTGTGCGGGAGCCTTCCCGACTACTTCTGGTCCATCGCTAGATGCCCTGGTGAACCTTCCTCCACTTTATGTTTTCATCCAAGGAGAGGCCCTGAAGGCCATCCGAAGACTGAAAGACAGTGGCCAGTGGTATGGCGCTTGTCCGGTACTGGAGAATTGTGCTGGCACCGACATCGACCTCACAGTCATGTCCATGCCCCTCGACTCCATGCCTTCAACTGTCATACTAAAAAAGCGGTACATGGTGTTGCTGCCTGAGGCTCACTCTTGGTCAGATCCTGAGGATGAGCCCGGTAAACACTGTTTCCGTATATTCACGGATGGCTCCCGAACGGAAGAAGGTTCTGGCTCTGGAGTCTTCGTTGAATCCACGGGGACTGGACGGTTCTTTGCCCTAGGCTCGCGCGCATCTGTGTTTCAGGCAGAGGTGCATGCGATACTTGAGGCGATGAACTTTGTCATAGAGAATAGGTGGAAAGGCAGGTCTATCTGTGTCTGTAGTGACAGCCAAGCTGCGCTTATGGCCTTGGACAGCCCTCTAACCACCTCTATGCTAGTCAAGTCCTGCAAATCCAGGCTTAATTATGTCGGCAAATATAATAGCCTGATGCTCACCTGGGTCCCGAGACACGCAGGAATTGCGGGTAACGAGACCTCGGATTCCTTAGCTAGAATGGGCTCTGAGGCTGCTTTTGTCGGCCCTGAGCCTGTTCTGCCACTCCCATCTGCGGCCATCAAAGCCACTTTTAAAGAATGGGTCACTATGATCCAGGAGCGAGCATGGCAGGCTGAGAGCGGCTGCAGGTGGACGAAACTTATGCTTCCCGCCTTATCCGGCAGATGCTCGCAGTTTCTTCTGTCACTAAGCAGAGGGGACTGCGGGCAGATGGTCGGGTTAATGACGGGCCATTTTCTATGGGCAAAGCACATGGAAATGGTAGGCATATCTGACAGTGCCCTATGTCCTGCCTGTGGGGAGGACGTTGAGACGGCGGAACACTTCCTGTGTCTCTGCCCCGCGTTCGCTCGTTTCAGGTTTGAGACGTTTGGCACTGATGTGCTAAGAAGCGACCACCTTGGCTCCTTGGCACCCCAGGATCTATCAAGGTTTCTTCGGAAGTCGGGTAGATTTAAAGCAGGCTGAGGCTGCTTTTGTCGGCCCTGAACCTGTTTCTGCCACTCCCATCTGCGGCCATCAAAGCCACTGTTAACGAATGGTCACTATGATCCAGGAGCGAGCATGGCAGGCTGAGAGCGGCTGCAGATGGACGAAACTTATGCTTCCCGCCATATCCGACAGATGCTCACAGTTTCTTCTGTCACTAAGCACAGGGGACTGCAGGCAGATGGTCGGGTTAATGACGGGCCATTTTCTATGGGCAAAGCACATGGAAATGGTAGGCATATCTGACAGTGCCCTATGTCCTGCCTGTGGGGAGGACGTTGAGACGGCGGAACACCTCCTGTATCTCTGCCCCGCGTTCGCTCGTTTCAGGTTTGAGACGTTTGGCACTGATGTGCTAAGAAGCGACCACCTTGGCTCCTTGGCACCCCAGGATCTATCAAGGTTTCTTCGGAAGTCGGGTAGATTTAAAGCAGGCTGAGGCTGCTTTTGTCGGCCCTGAACCTGTTTCTGCCACTCCCATCTGCGGCCATCAAAGCCACTGTTAACGAATGGTCACTATGATCCAGGAGCGAGCATGGCAGGCTGAGAGCGGCTGCAGATGGACGAAACTTATGCTTCCCGCCATATCCGACAGATGCTCACAGTTTCTTCTGTCACTAAGCACAGGGGACTGCAGGCAGATGGTCGGGTTAATGACGGGCCATTTTCTATGGGCAAAGCACATGGAAATGGTAGGCATATCTGACAGTGCCCTATGTCCTGCCTGTGAGGAGGACGTTGAGACGGCGGAACACTTCCTGTGTCTCTGCCCCGCGTTCGCTCGTATCAGGTTTGTGACGTTTGACACTGATGTGCTAAGAAGCGACCACCTCGGCTCCTTGGCACCCCAGGATCTATCAAGGTTTCTTCGGAAGTCGGGTAGATTTAAAGCAGGCTGAGGCTGCTTTTGTCGGCCCTGAGCCTGTTCTGCCAATCTCATCTGCGGCCATCAAAGCCACTGTTAACGAATGGCTCACTATGACCCAGGAGCGAGCATGGCAGGCTGAGAGCGGCTGCAGGTGGACGAAACTTATGCTTCCCGCCATATCCGACAAATGCTCACAGTTTCTTCTGTCACTAGGCAGAGGGGGTTGCAGGCAGATGGTCGGGTTAATGGCGGGCCATTTTCTATGGGCTAAGCACATGGAAATGGTAGGCATATCTGACAGTGCCCTATGTCCTGCCTGTGGGGAGGACGTTGAGACGGCGGAACACTTCCTGTATCTCTGCCCCGCGTTCGCTCGTTTCAGGTTTGAGACGTTTGGCACTGATGTGCTAAGAAGCGACCACCTTGGCTCCTTGGCACCCCAGGATCTATCAAGGTTTCTTCGGAAGTCGGGTAGATTTAAAGCGTATTAACAGGGAACAACAAGTCGTAGTACAATGGACGTATAATTGTCTGAGTGCTGCGCTTGCTAGATCGTTCCGACAAAGGAAAAAAAAAAAAAAAAAAGATAATGTAGAGAAAATCTTGCGTTTTTATTATTTGAAAACGTGTAGATGTGAGACATGCATCCATCTCCCCTTATGCGTTTAGCCACTCTTAGCCTGGCATACTTCAATTTCTCGCAATACTTGAGAACTTCACACGTAAATGCTTCTGGGCTACACGAAGAATTCAATATGATGGATTCCAGTGTAGAATGTATAGAAATTAAAGGAAGTTATGTTGACAAAATGAAACATGATGAAGAAACATTGAAATTAGAAACATGAAATTATTATTATCAATTTTTTTTTAGACAATTAATCGAACTTTTGTTAGTCCTTTGTACATCTGCAGCATATATTCAGGACCCGTGGAACAGTGTCGATATTCTGCGGAAAACTAAGCTTCAGATCTGACCAAATCACTTTTTGTTATCGTGAAGAAATCTATCTAAGAAGATCTTCGGGCTCAGTCACTGCTGTCCGATGATACAGTTGCACAATCTCTCGAAGTGTGCCAGGAATTTTTCTCTAACATCTCTTCGTCGTCTTCACTGTTGATGATTGTGCAGTATGTTAGCTACATACATACACAATTGTACCCCAAGACCAACCGCTGAAAGACTCCACCTGTCATTTGGTGCAACTTTTCGACATCAGCCATGTTGTGTAGCAACACAAGGATGAAAAATATCAAGTGACCAAATTCAAATATGGCTTTTATATGTCTGCAACTGCCAGAATACTTAATTGGCTTTTGAAAGTGGCTTTAAGCATGGTTTAGAGTAAACACTAACATAATTTAATTTAGTCTTTATGTGCCCCGATATGCTATGTTAACGCTACCGTAAAAAAGATATTTGTCATGAAAAGCCACCGAACCATTCCGAATCTACTTTAAGTTTTGGTTTACCGTCCAGCATTATATCGCTCAATCACTTTCCCTGTTCCCACAAGGAACAACATTCATTATAACAGCTTACTAACAAGAACATATTTACCCTTTCTCCAGCATGAGTAATGTCTACCAAATTGCAAAAGTATTTCAACTTTCAAATATAAAAGATATACAACATGTTTGGCAGCGGTTATTACGATTTCATTTCGTTTTCACCTACTACACCCCAAGTCGGACGAAGCCTTTAACTGTTGCTCCTTGCACTCCTGATGTAAAGTTTGTTAGATTGTAGAAACCTTGTGCTCTTACGCATCGTCGTCTGGCGCATTGTTCTGTGATTGCAGGCCGTGCATGTCGGTGCGCATCTGGGGGCGACGGAAGATCTTCCTTTCACTACAATTTTATTACAGTTCAGTAGTTTGCCTGCGAGCGCACGCTGGTTGGGTTAGGTTGGCTTTCCGTTGCCATGCGAAGTGAATGGGGCACGTTGGCCCCTCGCTGAATGTGCGCCGATGTGGGTGCGCTTTGGCATTGCCGACAGATTGTTGGCAGCGTCGTTGTCCTTGTGGCGCAAAAGGAGCAACGGAATTGTGCTGTGTGGCAAAAGCGATTCCTTAAATTTATGATCCTCTCAATGTAATGCTGTCGTGGTTTTTAGCTTTATCGGACTTATTTTCCAGAACGACAACAATCAGTGTTACATTCTGTTGTTTCGATTTGCTCCTCTCCGCCGGGTAGCTGTGACCGTGTCATGCATCCGGCTCGCCACTCCGCAAATCTCTACCCCAAACGTATATATACAAACATGCACACACCCGCATTTCGTGTTGCTTCATCAGCGGTAACAGCAGTGACAATGAATGTTCCGGCAACTGTTTGACGCTTAACGGCCAGAGCCACCGACACACGCGCCCACGGGCACAATTCCCTCATTTATTCATGGCGTGTTGCTGCTGCTGCGAGCGAGCGTGTCGTGGCTGTGTGCTTATGCGACAACCAACACACCCAATTCGTTCGCCCATCAGCTGGCGTCCACCCCACACACATCCCAGCCACTGTGCCCGCTGCCTGTAGTGTTTCATTTACACCAAAACTCCTACTTCTAACGAAATTGCCTGTGCTTCTGCAAGGTGTGCAAGTGTGGGCTCAGGGGGTGGCCAGGAATCCGTTTTTCGGTGGTTGTTATGTTAGTTGTCGAGGCTTGAAGCTAATGCAGGTAATCCCCTCGTTCAAAGCGCATAAAATATGATGAGAACTTTCGAAGCACACCTGCATGGCAAACAGTGTATTTTGGCAGGCGTTTTCGCCGGCTCCGAACATTTTCTCACCGTTGAAATTCGCCAGCTGGCGTATTGGCGATGTGTGTGTGTAATGTTTCTATGAAGGGGATGTGGTGTTTAAAAAGTCTTAAGCGTCGGTTCTGTGGGTTAATATTTACTTAAGTTAATTAGAATTTGACTCCCAACTGGGTGGGCAGTAGTGGCGCCTCTGTGCATTGTTGTGCGGTAATTGTCTGTTTTGGTGTGCCGGAACTAAGCAAATAAGCCGTCATCTTGATCAGATGTGCGCTGCACAGAGAATGCGCTCGATTAAGCACGTCAAAGCGTAGCCCAGGGCATAACTTTGCAATTTAAATCTTACCTGCGCAAATGCTGCTAAACCAAAAAATCTCCTCTAATACTGACAACCAGTAAACAAAGTCCCGAACGACACTTTAAGCATTTCTGAAATTTTTTTCAAAATTTTCTTTTAGTAATTAAGACTTGAACTATGTGTATGTGTATGTACACATAAATTTGTTCGCTCCATGACAGTATTTTACAAACATCGCTTTTCTTTTGTGCATTGTAAAACATTTTACGATTCACTTAGCTCGGATTTTTGCATTTCATTCTTAACAACTAAATGCTGACAACTGCCTCCCACTTGTGGCTGAGGCCTGGCCGTTCCGTACTGCACAACCGCATATGAATGCGTGTTCGCTGCGTTTTTGTGCAAATGCATAGAATGCCTTCGCACAAATTTTCTTCACAATTTCCTGATGAAGATTGCGCGACGCAGCGCAACGGTAATTGCCGTTGCAAAGCGTGCCGCATAGTTAAGTGCGAAGGATTGCATTTAAATCAGTCTTTCCTTGTCGCACACACCCGTCCGTCCCGTTTAACGCCCTTATGTTCCAGTCACATCGTACGGTCGTCGCATGGCTTTAACCATAATTTCACTTCCTTGCACACACTCGCGCCTTCTTAGGCCGATTCTTCGCATTTGCCGTTCCTTCAGCGCCGGATGAAGCTTTCATCACCGCCCAGCCACTTCGGTATTGCTGTTGGCTGCTGTTTAATTACGACATTACAATTTATAGCGATGTCGCTGCTATTGCAATTACCCCATTAGAGCTTGAACGGAAAGACGATTCCTTCAGGCCAAGGATACAGGCCGTTTGCTTATTGTATTCAATTAAATAAAAGCATAACGTAGCGCAGGAGGGTGCAATGTTTTGATAATGCTGGAAAAGTGTTGCCAGCAAACTGATGCTGCCGTTTGAATTTTCGTTCTTTACATCTAAGGAGTGTGTCATGACCTAAATTGTATAGTTTTCTTGTTGTGCTTGGATAAACTTGAATTTAATGTAATCAACAAACGTGTCCATTGTTCCTGCAAATCAAGTATTCTATAAATGATGCTATAAATAAGAAAACTGATTTTAGTCAGAAAATTTTGTAGTACCGCTTTAATTTTTTTCCAACAAAACACAGCTATTATATGTATGTGAAAAACATCACTTGAAAAATCAGCTGTAATTTCGTTAAAACAAAACAATACAGAAATTTAAGTTTTTCAAAATTCAAATTGAATGGACATGAATGAATGTTCGTCGCTTTTTTTTGCATCCGAGTACAAATCATTTGATATGTGCCCAAAGTTCAGTATGTTGATAATGATTGTAGAAAAATATCAATATTTCACGGTTGAATCATTTTCCGAATCCATCAGTCCACAAAAATATTGTAAACAACTAAACCTTATTAAGTAGTGTCCGACCCAATATTCGGTTTCGGCCCAAATAAGTGGTTTCGGTTTCAGTTTCGGCCAAAAAATTACCGAACGGCCGAAACCGAAACTTTCTAGAATATTTTTTACATTTTATTGTGTAGCGAATGAACAGCTAGTTAGTGCAGCCGAGCAGATACATATATAGTGAAAGGATGAGAAGGAGAATTTAGATGCCGCCAATGTAAATAAAGTTATTTTTTTGCCTTTGTTATTAAATTATTTAATTTTGAATATTAATGTTGAATATTATGATAATTTTGAATATTATGTTAATGTTTTTTTAAAAAATTAATGAATTGTTTTTATTAATGAGTATTTATTTATTTATGTTATGTTTGTTTGTTTGTTCTTTATTTACTTAAAGTAAAATTCGTTCGTGTTGAAAAAAAATGCTTGATATGGTGGTTTTTATTTCAACTAGAAAGTTTCGGTTTCGGCCGAATATTAAAAAAAACCCGAAATTCGGTTTCGGCCCAAAAAATTGGTTTCGGTCGGACACTATTATTAAGTAATGTGGAAACTAGTTTAAGGGAGTCAGTTTGAACGTGATATAAATCACGATTCTTCATTCACACACAGCCCGATTTACAAAAAATCCCTTCTTAACGGAGGTTCATTTAAAAAATGCAGTTAAATTTCTAGTTTGTAGCTTCAGCATTTTGGGCTGTGCGATGATGAATCAGTCAGTCAGGACAAAGAGTTATATGTTTACAGATTGAGTAATGAAGTGATATTGACATTGATATGGTATTGAGCATACAAAAAATAAAGGTAGAACAGCTGTCAAATTTTTCGACACTAAACGTGCTAATTGACGTTTTTCGTATTCTTAAAAAGCTTGAGTCGTGATGCCACTTCGATATAATATTAAATTAGTGTTATTTAAGGTTGTAACCATTTTAAGATCTTTTTTAAAATAAACACGGAATAGACATTTCACTGTGAATAATATATTTCGGGCGAAAGTATAAAAATGTTTTTTTGAGGGCGGTCGGGAAGGCTGCAAGCCTTCCATAGCACTCAGTCCATTTTGGACTATTGCAGAGTGATTCGTTCCATAGACAAAATTAAAAAAATTTATAGTCTCAGAATTTAACGATTTTGATGTCATTTGAAAGGTAGAACTCCAACTAAGAAAACCCCAAAAAATCTGTGCAAAAAATTAATTAGTGTCTGTGCAAAAGCGGCTCAAAGTTGAAACTTTTTTCACAAAAAAATGTAAACACATATTTTCTGTTTTTTAGTCTATTGAGTAAAAAAAATTTTAAAAATACATCGTTACCAAGAAGTTGCTAAAACTTTCAACATAGATTAAGAAATGATGTGGGCATTTTTACTTTTAATGTTTTCTCAAAATTTGCAAATCTGAGGCTACTTAACTTTTAATTTAAATATTTTTCTAAATTAAAAATATGAAAATTGGCAAAACTTAAAGGAAAATATCTAGAAAGTATGTGAAAGTATGTTCCTGGATTTTTTTTTATTTTAAGCAGCATTCTTTCTTTGTCGGATAATGTAATTATATCCTCCGATATCTTCCGATCTCAGAAAATAATTCTATTTGAAAAGTGGTCTAAATACCTATTTTTCGACAAAATTTATTTTTTCGTCCCTAAAAGTATGCAATCAGCATGAAAAATTTAGAAAACTGCAAAAAAGCAAAACATACGTCTATTATTATCGTTTTTATTGCAAAACTAAAGGGTCCTAAGACAATTTCTGTTACTCTTTGCAATTATCAATGGTGACGTTATCGATTAATGTAAAATCTGAAAATTCTAGCCAACACACTCGTTGCACATTTAAGTCTCAGACATTGCCAAACTACAAAAGTTTAAGAAAAACAAAATGGAGATTTCAATTCAGCAGACCATGATTAACTAGTATACCAAATTTTATGAAGAACGGACCACTCCTAATTTTGTCCCGCGGTTGTATGGAGTCGAATCACTGTGCATTGTACTATACCCATGGGGGATAGGGAATAAAAATGTTAATGCCCATTCAACAGCAGACAATACTCTCCAGCATTAAAAAAATGTTCAAGAGATTTTCTTACAATAGTACGATAGCACATTTTCAAAGGAGAACGCCAAAAAATCGTTTAGTGTCAGATGCGCAACATGGCTGAGAAGAAGCATTGGCTCTACCTTTATTTTTTGTATCATGATATTGAGTACTGAAATATATATGCACCTAGGAAGCATAACACTCATACACTGTCCATGTATATTTTTTTTTTATTGTATCGGCTCGCAAACTGATATACAGGTTTGTACTATATCAGTGGCGCACACAGGATTTCATTTGGGGGGAGCCGAACTTCCGAGCCGAATACCATTTTAAACCATATTTTGTAGGGGATTTGAACCCCCGCCACTGATAGAGTACAGTTGTCCGGCTAGTACGGCTCGCACACAAGTACGTACTTAATGTGACTAAACGCTCTGTACTGCCAAGCGGAAATAGGTTGATGATTCGCTTAGGTGACCGGTAAAGAAACCGCGGAATTATGAATGCAGTGGGCACGCGCGCCCGTGAATGCAAAAATGTTCCCTTCATACAATAGAAACATACACTGGCAAAAATTGATCCTTATCTCTTTTGTTTTTTGAAGTAACGAAATTTCTCTATTGGGAACAATAAAATACATGATTTCATAAAGCGTCATGAAGTTTGACAGTTTGTGCGCAAATTTTGGCGAAACAGCACGTGCTTTTCTTTTTTTACGGTAGTTTCTGTTATTTTGAGACAGTGATACGTAAGGAATTTGTGAAGTGAGTTTAATAAATATCTCAAAGTGGTAAACTAATTTTACTTACATTATTATCTATTTTTTCGAAAAATGTTGCTAATTAAAGGTCATTAAAGTATTTTAGGTAAGAAAATTAAATCAAGTAAAACAAAGCATATGGGGCACAGTAATTATGCGTAGCGAAATCGAGTTAAAACTGCCAATTCCAGAAAATCCGGCTTCAACTTCACGTTGTCGTACAAAATATATATTTTTAGGATTAACTTGTCCAAATATTTTGTAAAATAAGTTTATTTTTATCCAAATTATTATTATTTTTTGTTCATTTTTTGTTAACTAGAGACTTATAAATGAAATATCTATTATTTATTTTTTTCCTTCGCGTAAAATGAAATATTAATAAATATGTAACCAAATTTTGCTTATTTTTAATCAGAAGCGATTTTATTTTCTTTCACAAATATAGATGTCAAATGTTCCCCTCCCAAAGTCAAATGTGCCCCTTGACTGGGGTACATTTGACAAAATGACTTTTTTCAAAAAATATGAAATTATAACGAGCAAAATCTTCTGTATAAAAAAATAACTTTCAATTTCCAAAGTTTATTAATCACTTTCGAGAAAGCAGCATTGATTTTTAAAATTAATCAATCACGTTTCCAGAAATATAGGTTTAAAAAAAGGTGTCAAATGTACCCCAGTTTTCCCCAGTTTTTTGGATTAATTATGTACATTGTTGTGACAACTGCCTCAAAATAATGCTGCTTAGCAAAGTAAAACTAAAAAAAAAGAACTAAATGGCTGTTATTAATTTCTGTTTAGCTTAAATCTCTCTTTGAGAAGATAAACAAAATAGCGCTTGCTATGTATTGACACCGTGCTCGAAATCGCGCCTTTTTGCTGAAACTTTCCCAGTGTGCGCTTAGGTTAGAGTCTTAATCCTCTACGACGCTATTCGCACGCAGTGTCATTGGGTGTTACATACGTGTGTCTGCCGCCGAGTACTCCCGCAAATACACTGAATGCGCACATATTTAACTTTGGATTTACAGTGAAGACAACTGCGAGGTGTTTAATGTATCCTTTATTTGTGGTTCACGGTGGAACAAACTGTCCTGTGCGGCACTCGGGAGCGCTTTGTTTTCTCATGAAATCCGATGCACAGTTTACAAAGTGATAAAACACTTCAAACCCCCAAAAATGTATGTTTAATCATTTTTTGCCACATCCCACATATCTACCGCACGTGCGGTGTGTGCACGGTTCAGTTCACCCGTCGCTGCAATAAATAAAATCCAATAAAATGCGGGACACTAAAATGAAACGAACTGAAATCGCAGTGGGGCTACGCCACGGCTGTAGCCATAGTCACGGCCCCACGGCGCATGGCACCGCACTCGAGTTATTGAGGCTGCCTCCGAATCCGTGCAATTTGCGAAGAATAAAAAATTCAGTGAATGAAAATGCCTGTTATCACTACCGCCGTTGCTGCGCTTCAACGCGTTCATTGCAACAACTCATCTCGCATATTGGACCTTGTCACCTCTCCCCTTCTTCCTTTCATGTCATGTGTCGCGCCTTGGAACCGACTGCGTGGCGAAATGAAGCCGGAAATTGAGCTTGGTGGCGCGTCCCACAGTGAAAATTAACGTATTCGCGTAGAGTCGGCTTTAGTGTCAGTTAGTTTTTATGCGTGGAAATGCTATGAGACGGAGCGGCGTGGCCAAAGCCCTTGGATTGTGGCTCCGGTTTCTGACGTTTATTCTTATTGCCGTTTTATTGCTTGTTTTGTGCCAGGCAGGAAATTGAAATCGATTTATAATCCAGCTGAAACTTGAACAATAAAAATGCTGTTTTAAAAAGCGGGAAAATTATTATTTCAACGTGGCACTCCAACCCTTATCCAGTTGTCTAATACATTTTGTCTTCGTCCTTCATTTCAGGCTCTCGCCAAATTTCACACCTCCCAGAAGGTCACTACAAAAACAGGCATTGAGCAGGAGGAAACACTCCTGACGGAAACGGCCGCCATTGAGACTTCGTTAAACTCGAAAATTCTGGATCTAGAGAACGAAGTGAAGCAGCTGCGACATGAGCTGGAGCGCGTGCGAAACGAACGCGATCGCATGCTGCAGGAGAACTTCGACATTGGGCAGGTCAAGTCGGACAACGAGGCGGAGAAGCTGCGCCTCAAGGCCGAGCTGAAAGACCTAAAATTTCGCGAGACCCGCATGCTCACCGAATATACCGAGCTGGAAGAGGAGAACATATCGTTGCAGAAACAAGTGTCCAGCCTACGAAGTTCACAAGTACATTCGATAATAACCAGATTTTCGATTACACTTTTCATCATTTGTATGCATTTATTCTTTGAACAGGTGGAATTTGAAGGTGCCAAACATGAGATTCGTCGCCTCACTGAAGAGGTGGAACTGCTGAACTCACAAGTAGATGAGCTGGCGAACTTGAAGAAGATCGCCGAAAAGCAAATGGAAGAAGCTTTAGAGGCCCTACAGGTGAGTCTTTGCTCAGTGGTGAATTTACTTAGGCGCTTAATCGCTTGTGAATTGTTCCCACTTTACAGTGTGAACGGGAGGCAAAGTATGCACTGAAAAAGGAGTTGGACGGTCACTTGAATCGTGAGTCTATGTATAAGATAAGCAATTTGGCATACCTTCGGAGCAATATGGACGACAATATCAGCGCGCATAGCGATGGTGAGGAGGAGAATCTGGCACTTAAGCGACTCGAAGCGGATTTGACCACCGAGCTGAACGCCGCGGACGGCACGAAATGTGATCTTTTCTCTGAGGTGCATCTGAATGAATTAAAGAAACTGGAGAAGCAATTGGAATCAATAGAAAACGAGAAGATGCTACTCACGGCAAACTTACGAGAAGCTCAAACAAGTTTGGACAAGTCACAAAACGAAATTCAAAACTTTATGGCACGCCTAGCATTACTGACCGCCCACGTGGATGCTCTATTGCAGCTGAAGAAGCAACTCGATATTAAAGACGATTCTGTTGAAGCGATAAAGCGGCGAAACGACGAAAAGAATGTTAGACAGCAATTGCTGGACACCCTGTCACAATACAACAGCTGGTTTACACTCTCCTCCAAGGAGATTGACGGCCTGAAGACTGATTTGGTTGAACTGCAAAAGGGATTCAACTACACAGATGCAATGACCACTCTGCGCAATGAAGTGACCAATCTAAAAAATAAGCTGCTCACAACCGAGCAGAAATCGCTGGATCTGCAGAGTGATGTGCAGACCCTGACGAATATTTCCCAGAATGCCGGTCAGAGTTTGGGTTCGGCACGATCGACACTGGTTGCATTAAGCGACGATTTGGCACAATTGTATCACCTTGTTTGTACCGTGAATGGGGAGGTGCCTACGCGGATTATGCTCGATCCTAAGAGCGACGATATGAGGTATGTTTGTCAACTAGAGTTTTTTTATGCCAAATAAATTAATATGTTTTTGAATATGATGTTCATTGTAGAATTTAAATGTTAGACACATGCACAAAATATATTTATCTCCCTTTCTTCAGTTTCGAGAACGACTCTTTGACGGCCATTCAGTCGCAATTCAAATCAGATGTGTTTACATCGCGTTCGCATCTTGTTGAGGACTTGCAAGGTCTCGCCGATTCGATGGAGATTAAGAAGTTCGTCGACACAGTCAATGATCAAATGAAGCATCTAAAGACAGCCGTTGAACACACCATCGAACACAACAAGAATAAGAACCGCGGTGACGTTGCCGAGGGTATAGTTCTCAGACCTCCTTAAAACTTGGTTACATTTTAATTGCTAAAATTGTGTTTTCTTCACAGTGGATAAATTCAACCGCGAAGAAGTCGAGGAGCTTCAGGAGCAAATTGTTCGTCTCAAAGGCCTGCTGTCGCTCAAACGTGATCAGATTGCAACACTGCGCACGGTGCTCAAGTCCAACAAGCAAACCGCCGAAGTTGCGCTCACCAATCTCAAATCCAAGTATGAGAACGAGAAGACCGTCGTGAGCGACACTATGTCAAAACTGAGAAACGAGTTGAAGATTCTTAAAGAAGATGCGGCCACTTTTTCAAGTATGTTTATCGACCAACTGTTGCCTCTAATTCATTATCGCAAAATGATTACATTTTTAATTGTCAACTTACAGGCCTGCGTGCAATGTTCGCCGCCCGTTGCGAAGAATACGTAACGCAGGTTGACGATCTCAATCGTAAGCTTGAAGCAGCCGAGGAAGAAAAGAAGACGCTCAATCAGCTGTTAAGACTTGCAGTGCAGCAGAAAATTGAGCTGACACAACGCATGGAGGAGATGGAAATTGATCGGTGGGTTCATTTGCGACGTTAAGCAAGTGCGTTAGCACCCCACACATGTTCGATCTTCCCGTGTAGCGTAGACATAAATTCCATTGCGTCCACTCCACCACCCATCGTGCGTGTACATGCGTCCCATATTTTTGATTTGTTACTTACTGGTTTTAATTTACTTTCTCGTTTGCGGTGCATAATGTGCAAGTACCAATTTGTCCAAGTCACATTATTTTCAACTATGACTCTAATATGCTGCCATCATACCGTTACGTTGCTTTGTATAGCACACTGTTCATTGGTAAGCGTTAACTTGTAAGCGTGTTGCATTTCATGTTAATTGGCTGCGCTTATGAATTGGTTGGTTTCGTTAACGCACTGCACTTAACAAGGGATAGTCTAGCCTACACCTAATGCCAGCTAAAAGGCATTTGAAAATCAAAGTTGTTGCCCAACAACTGCCTGATTCGTTTGCATATTTTGACGAAATTAATATTCAGTTGAAAGGGTAAATTGACAGCTTTCTGATTTGCATGCTTCATGTCGTAATCTAATGCTGTGAATGCGCATATGTGTAATGAAGTGTAAATGCTTTATTGCCGAAATACATTTCGAAATTTGCAATGCAGGGAATTGTTTGACAAGTTAACCCAACCGACACCAGTCGGTTTCTCATACACTCGAACATCTTGTGCATCTTTCGATGATGTAAGGAGATAATTGGTGCATGTGCGACATTTATATTTGGTGCTTGTTCTTCTGCGCGACTTATTGTTTCTTTGGAATTCAGCATGCGGAAATAATGTTCTTATTGCCCAAAATAATCATGTTCCCTATTCTTATACTATTGGTTTACCCTACAGAAATGCTAATGTGTTCCTATAATTACAGAGAAACGCGTTTTGCGCGTCGATCAATGCCGCCACCACGCGGCAGCAGTGGCAAATCCTTCTCCTCACGGCCCTCAACACGAAGCTCGGCCAGCAATAACCAGAATCCCTTCTAACATAAATTAAGCGTGCAGCGTAAACTCTTAGCTTTAGTTTATACTTTGCTTAAGTTATAAATTTATTCATCTCTCAGTTAAGTCGAAACAGAGCAATCGCCCGTCCTTTGCTTGCGTTGCAATTCAATTTACACAAAGGAGGGAAAGCTCGATCACATTGTACTTTCCGCCCTACAAACTACAAATGCAGAAATGCGCTTACACTGCAACAGCCAGCAACTACTGCAAGTAGTTGGGTATTTGTACGCCCTGCAGCTGTACGTATTACGCGAGTTACTCGTCCCCGTTTTGCATGATCATACAAATACTTTTATCGTACGACTGCGCAGGACGAGTACTAAGCGAAACAAGTATTTGCTACTCAATGTTTATATTTCAATTACTTTCTCTATTCAAGATTTGTATTACTACTACATTTACTACTATTACCATTATATTATTATTACTATATGATATTGTTATGAACGGTTTGTTACTTACGTCCAGTTAATGCAATTAACAGTTGTGTATTACACAAAGTATCGAAGGGCAGTCAGTTGCAAGCCCTTCACACCAAACTGCAGCTGCAACTACATTAGATGAAATTTAAGTGTTTATTTTTCGTTCAGTAACTTGTGTTTTTATTACAATTCGGGCGGAATTTGTACGTTTGCAAAATGCTGTGCGCTAGGAAATTGAAATTATGTTCATTATAGAAATTGGTATTTTTCCATTTTGTTACTTTTAGCTCACACGGAGAGTATTTTCATTTGTATTATTGGCAAGAAAATGAGGAAAAACATAATAGAAGTTACCAACAAATCAAAATTTTATTCCGAGCTATATTCGAGTTAAGCTGCTGTTAATATCAAAGAAAATATTGAGGTTGGAGCTACATAACGGCAACGAAGCCGCGGGATATATGTCGCGGCTTTATTGCCTCGAGGCAGCTATACGTTGATAAATCGACTAGTTCACATCACTTTCATTGCTTGGACACGTACATGCGTGCCACTATTATTTATTGCTAAATAAATTTATAAATCACATGAATTAAATTATCATTTAAGGCATAATGAGAAATTTCAATGTAATTTATATAAATAAAATAACTTCAATCCAAAAAGGAAAATAAAGTGTATAGAGGCAATTGCCCAACGACAAATTAGTGTGCTTCGATCTTGGAATAGCCAAAGTGCACGAATAAATAGTAACGCTCAGAGGCAACTGTTGGCAATTGGAATAAGAGGCTAAGCACAGTAAGAACTGCCAAAAACGCAGTCTGCCAAATTGCTGTGGCGCGCGGTTACGTTAATGAGTTATCCATTTTAAATAGAGGGCATAGCCTGATATTTTAACTAAAGCGGATTGTACGGAGTAGCATGTCGACAGCCGACTCAATTATAGTACAATGCCTAAAAGTATGCATTGTTCTTATCAACTCGAATCTACTCTACAGCACTGCCTACAGTTGCCTGCCTACAAATTGCTGTAATGCTTAATGAAAAAAATTACCTTTGGCCATTATTGTTATTGTTTGACCGACCGATCTACGAGCATAAAATGCTTGCTGTGGCGGCTTAAGGTGCTCCGGGGCCCGGGGCGGCGACGGCTGAGGGAGCCCCCACAAAACGGTGCAGAATAAGTTTGCGTACAAAACTAATAACGGGAATTCCGTTGCCAATGTTGCCAAATTGTTGCCATATTGTTGCCAAAGTTGTGTTGCCAAATTGTTGCCATATTGTTGCCAAAGTTGTGTTGCCAAATTGTTGCCATATTGTTACCAACGTTGTGTGTGTAAATGTGTTTAAAATTGTAAAAATTGTGTTGCCAAATTGTTGCCATATTGTTAATCTGCTGCCTGAAAGTATGCAGCAATAATGTGTTTAAAATTGTAAAAATTGTGTTGCCAAATTGTTGCCATATTGTTAATCTGCTGCCTGAAAGTATGCAGCAATAATGCGCTGACCACTCTGCGAGCACTGTAGCGCCTTAGCACTGTAGGCAACTTATTTAACAATATGGCAACAATTTGGCAACACAACTTTGGCAACAATATGGCAACAATTTGGCAACATTGGCAACGGAATTCCCGTTATTAGTTTTGTACGCAAACTTATTCTGCACCGTTTTGTGGGGGCTCCCTCAGCCGTCGCCGCCCCGGGCCCCGGAGCACCTTAAGCCGCCACTGCTGGCGCTGGTTCAATTTCGTAGGAAACAACAATAAAAAAACAGGCGTTTATTTATCAAGTTCGTATTTTGTGCGCCATGAATTTCTTGTAAAGATTGTAGTAGTGGTAGAGTTCAAACACTGTCGGAAATGGAAAAATTTACAGAATTTGGAAGTAAACAAATTACATTCAACGCCGACATTCAAATGCCTACAGCAGCATTACATTTAGTACCATGTTAGACATTTTGCGTCTAGAGCTCGCATATGTTCATAATCTAGTCACCAACAACATCACGGTAACAATGCACAGACGTTAGGAACGTCAACTATGTGCCGTTCGACCCTAATGCTATTTCGCGTAGAATGCAATTAATCTGATTCGACGAAAATACAGACACCTGACCACATTCTATACCGAGCCATTCAATTGAATTTCTATTGAAAAAAAACTCGCACACAACCAACACACCTACATACACGCATACACACCAACACAAATACCCGAAGAAACAAACAAATGCGCCAAGAAAAAACAGTTTACATTAACGTTTTTCGATCGCAACTCTATAACTATTTTTAAATTACTTTCGAAGTTTTTATTAAGATTAAATGAATTGACAATTCTAAAAAATACTACTAACTACTACCTTTAAATACCAAAATATGATAAGAATCGAACATGGCAACAGGAAAAGGAAAGAAAGGAAGCATAAAATTAAGCAGACGAGAAAACGAACAAGTGAATGATTTTATTGTATGTAATTTTTACCGTCCCTTTTTGAATTATAAGTAACGCGAGCAGGCGTGAGAAAGAGAACTTTAACATATTAAATTATTTATTCACAAACTTAAAGTTGGTGTGATAATATCAATGGAGGGCAACAACAAATACCTACGCCCATATTCTTCGTTTTATCGTATAATCTGAAGTAGCGAGAATTGTTTGAACACTTTCATATTTGATTGTTTCAATTTGAATGACAAAGCAAAGAAAAATACGCAAATAATTGCAGATAAAGAATATTTGTATTATCTAAGAGCCAAAATAAAACATATGGATACCTTACATAACTCTAGCGAAAACTTGAAAGCAACATGAATAAAATACGAAATAGTTTTATATATATACAATACCTACTTGCGATACACAGCAGCCGATATGGAGGATATACACACGAGCAGTGCGTTCATACACACATCCATACAAGAAATTGCGTTAGTTTAAATTAACGCGACGAGAGCGTGGCTAAGGCCAGTTATGAATTACTTGATACCGATTAATATTAATACAATTCATGGTAAAGATACATATTTAAGAAATATTGTCAAGTAAAACACATAAATTAATAAATAAACTGAAATTAGTTTAATTATCCGAGTTCATTCGTAAAACTTAAACTGGATTTAACTAGACATTTTTGCGTCTCTTCAGCGGCAAATTCTGTAGACAGCAGACGGATGTACATACATATGTGGGCATAATAACAAATTATCGAGTTACAGCAGCTCTTTCCAGGCGTTTCAGAATCCTGTCAATTACAGGAATAGTTCACCTGTACATATTACTTTGGAAGATCTTTTCTCTCATTGAAAATTGTATACAACATCGTTATTGGACTTATTGACTGCCCGTCTCTTCTTGAAAAATTCAATTTCAATATTCCAGCCAGATCGCTTCGACGGCCTGAGCTTTTTAATGTCGGCCTTAACAAGACCAACTATGCCAGAAGTGCTCCTATTATGAGAGTTCTAACTGAATTAAATAGCTTCTCTAATTCTTTTGACATTGATCTTGCGTTAACTTTGAAGTATCTTTAAGTACACTTTTTGAATTGTTTCAATTTCCATTCGACATTTTCTCAAAGTCTGTAATTTGATTAGACTTATTTAATAAACAATATTACCACCACTCAGTTGGAATGGTCATGGAAATTTTATACGAGTATGTATAGTGTAGTGAGAAGGTTGTTCCATTGTAATTATTTTTTTTATTAAAAAGTCGTTTTCGAAGTTTGTTCCTATTGTCAATTTTTTAAAAATTGTTGCCACTTTAACAAAATACTGGGGGTTTTAATTTTTGTTTAGGAACTTTTTCTTTTTATGTTACGACTTTGCTGACCTTTTTCTATGATTTGTGATGCCAATATTATGTAAGTTAAACAATCGACTGTGAAAAAATTTGTTGTGCAATATTTTTCGATTTTTTTTTTCGTTCACTCCATACAAAAAAGTGGCTTTTAGAAAGCTGTGTTTTCAAAAGTGATAGCATAATTTAAAAGAAAAACGTCAAAACCGGTTTTTATGTCAAGTGCTCAATATGTCTACTTATGAAAGGCCATGATTTAAAAAACCTTGCTTTTATATCATGAAGTAAGAAATCGACTTAAATTTGTTGCGACGTCCCTAATTCGCTTCCACTCTTGGAATAACCCCTTCTGAAGAATTCTACAGAATAATCGTGATTTGGAACTGAAAAAGGAAACTTTGCGTATGTAAGAAAATAATGCTTGAAATAGATTCAAATGTTGTTTTTGAAATTATCAATTTTGGCATTTCGAGAAAACCATCTTACAAATTTTAAATAGTAAAATCTTGGTTTATTACTCCACAATATTGAAAATAAAAGTTGAATAAGCTCAATAAAAATATATAATTGTCGTTCTTTTATATTTTCGATTTAATAACCTTTTAAATATTTTCGTTTCATATGCGATGTCGTTGTGGAACTTTGCAAGCGTTTTTCCGAAACCTTGTTATGCAAAACTTTAAGAAACAACCAAGCAATTTTCATCGACTGGCTTAAAATTGTACCTGTGGCTTCTTAGATAAATTCTCTAAAATTGATTAACAACCAATTTTGTTATAAACATATGAAAGTCTAATTTTCATTGAATTTTTAATATATCTTCTCAAGCTGATCATCTAGCGAAAAGCCAATGATGTTAAAACATTTTGTGCACCAGCTGCTGTTGGAAAAATGTTATGCTGCTCGGCATTGACCCCTTATAAAAATAATTGTTCCTGCACCCGCGCCAATATTTTGTTGTTAAAATTAATAAATTGTATATTTCACATCATAATCTAACTTTATATTCGGTGCAGAGAGTTAAATTCCCAATAACACCTTTTCCGGCGACCTTAAGACCGCACTGAGGGAGCAATCACCTATAGCGCCAATTCATGCTTTAAAAGGCGGCCTGGTAATGCGGCACGGGATGCCAAAAGTGCTAACATTGCTATAATCTAATTCGAATTCAAAGGTCTACATACATGTGTATAAGCGGTGGCGGTCAAAGCACGAGGCTTCTGAGGCAAATGCCTAGGGTGACGTATTGACAGGGGCGGCGAAAAAGTATTTGAAATGGGCGCCAAATCTCCGAAAAATGTTGTCTTTAAGTTGCATTTACATAAACATTCCCAAATGTTCATAATAATTTTGAGTATCGATCGATTTGTATGAACAAAATTGAATTTAAACAGATCACATTTGGTTAATAATTTTCGTAAGTACTTTAATAAATACTTAAAAAAAATAGGGGCGGCACCCTGGCGATTTGCCTCTAAGCATGTTCGCATAGGTGTAATTTGTGTGAACCACGTTGACATTGTAAAATGTAGTAAACAACGCTCAGCGTTTTTTGAATGCAACAATCATATGTACTATATTTATTTACTGATTCTGAACGGGTGCAGTTTGTTTAAGTTGTACTCGTAGACATCATTACTCAAATATTCTGTAGTATTATATTGTCTATGACTCCGTATGTTTGAAGCCAAGCAAAGCGTAGTCACTCGTAGACTCTTCTTCTTATTTAGTGCTTGTAATAAAGCGCTCCAACAGCAGCAGTCATTATATTACAGAGAGTTTTTCCACGCGTGCCAGCAACGGTGAATCCGAATGATATTCCAAATTCTTAACCGAGAAGTCACAAACGTCGTTGCTGAAGCACTTAAGTGTGGAAATGGCAAAAGAGCGCACGGGGTAGTTGTAGTAGGTGAAGTATTGCCCGTTGACGGCAATTATGAATGCTTTGTCGCCAACGCCAAATGCGATCTTGAACAGCTTGCCACGTGCAAAGGGAAACTCCCCCTCGGTCTCTTCGTCGTCAGGCGAGAAACTGAAAGAGCAAACAGAACATTCGCACAGGGAGAGAGTAAATAGTGTTGGGTATTTTAATTTTGTGAGCAAGCGTGGTGGTTGCGAATACATTTCTACTATAATGCAAATACTATGGAAATACTCCAACTAGTACCTGTTGTCAATTCTCTGGTAGGTGCGCGTAACCGTTGTCTTCTCAAAGTTGACGTGGAACTTCAGTACAACGCGGCCAGAGTCGTTGCATTGGAAGCAAATGGAATATTCCGAAGCGGGCGGACCCTTGGCAATGCACTCCATGGCGACCACAGTACCTGAAATCACATTCAATCTCGATACCACATCGATCCATATAGGAAGTGCTCGGCACATTTACCGATTTCATATTTCTTCGGCACGTCGCTCTGAAAAGCGATTTTCTCCGCACAGATTAGACTTCTCGGGAATACCAGCGGAAATAACATCCGATGGTGGAACTGCGTGATCTTCTCGAAATCGCCATACGCCATCACGTAGTTGATTTGCTTCGGAAATTTGATGAATTCAAACGAACCATACAGATTGTCATTTACATAAATTTCAAAACACTTTTGCAAAACAGCAATACGAAAGTTGAATGTTTGACCTGGAATTTTCCATATTATTACTTAAAACTCCAACTACAACATTAAACAAAAATGTTTATTGTTTATAGATTTTGAAATCATTTAAAACTGTCGATAGTTGAAAACTTAAGTTACTACAATTCATTTAAACGTTAAACAATTTTGCTTGTGAGTGGCCTATATAACATAACTTAAATGAATGAACTCACGTCATCTTTGAGGCACATCGTAAAACACTGTATACATGATTTTAGGGAAATTAATGGGATCGAAAGGTTTATCGCTCCAAAATCAACAGCGTTATTTCAATCTTAATGACGTTTTGCACACGCAGCCTCCAGAGTAACACTTGACTTTCACTTTAACAGCAAAACTGCTCTATACTTTAGAAACCATCAAAAAACATGTAACTACCTTATATGTATTTTGAGCAATAAAATTGTTTGCGTAAAGCCCAGGAACGCCGGGTGCTTCTTTTATTGTTTTTATATACATCAAAAACCTTCACTGTCGAACACATCTCAAGTGTGGAAATAACCACAACTCAATCCAAAGTGAAATCAATATGTGATATTAAATAATCAAGTGAAAAACTATCGTAACAACGTTCATACTTTACGCATTCGTAGTACTCACCTGGTATTAGTGGATTTTTCGGGCCATCGCATTTCCAGTTCTTTGAAATCTCCTCTTGCTGCCAGCCTTCGCCTGGATAGAACATGCTGCGTATGATTTGGTTCTCCCTGAAGTTCGCTTCGATTTTGAGATAAACCGTTCCGCTTTCATTTTGCGCACTTATGTTGTCGGTGAGGTCCAGGCATATTCTGTAATTTCAAAAGTTATATAAACGCAACTTGCCCCACTTCCATAGAAGAAGCATTACTTGTTCGGATTTGGCTTGACTTTTCCACTCAAAATTAGAACATGTCCGAATGGAACGTCCGACAGGACTTTGCCTTTCCAAATGTTCATTTCAGGTTGGCTGCCAAAATGCAACTGAAACTTCTAAGTAACCAGCCGAATGACTTCGCTGAATAAATGCGCCGAGAATTTACAAATTTCCGAATTTTCTTTCCTACGGAATTTATTAACTCCGTCTTCGCGAGTAGGAGTCCAAATGACGATTATGTGTGTGTCTCAGCCACTACAATGACTTCTTATTCAAATTAGTTGAGCATAAGTGTGGCACAGTGGGCTCGCGAACTCAAATGAAATGCCTAGACTACGAAATGGAGACGACTCCATCCTGCAGCGACTTTGCCCACTGCACGTAGCTCTGTGCCTAATCGTGTTTATTATTATTTAAGTTCAATCCTTTTCGTTCGCTCTGCCACCGTTCGAGCCGTTACTGTTGTCCTTAAATGCTTGCAGGAGGCGGCTGTTGTGCAGTTGTAATTGTTTTTGTTTTTTTGTTCTTTTGGCTGCCATTGTTGCTGGGCTTTGAGTTTGACTTGGTGTTGTTGCGTGTCTTTCAAACACACAACAATTGATTCCCTGTCTAAAGTTTGCCCTTCTCTCCACACCCACATGGAAAACTTATGCACATGCACGACGCAACAGCACCGCACACTTGCGTATTGCATGTTTTCTGAGACGTTTACCTTTACTGTAACAATTTTTTTTGCTGATTCGCTTGTATTCTCTCTCCAATCGGACGACTCCGCCGACGCGTAGCAACTCGTTTTTGCTCATTGAGGAAATTGCTTGGGGGAAAAACCGTTTATAGCGAAAAGAAAACAAGGATCCTCTACTTCTTCGAAAGAACTCTTTGAGTGACAAAACTAGAACTCACAAAGTAGCCCAGTAGGAAATTTATTTGTATCTGGGTGAGTTCTTAAACCGAATAATTCTTTTTCTAAATTCTTACTCCTTTCAACATCATACTGGTTGTGTGTGTATATATGTATATGATTTTCCATTGTGTGATTTATGGTACTTACAAGTTTAATTATCTAAATATATTATTAAGACGAATGGTTGGTTGGGTTTACTGTTTCTCAATGCACCGACACTGAAAGACATCCGATGTTAGCACTATGATTGTCACTCGAACACAATTGATATATAGCCAACCGATTTATTATTTGTTTGCTTCCTATTATCTTTGTTAAGTATTTGTGACCCGCATCACTTGTAGATGAACTTTACCTATGCATCTGTCAACCCTTCAATACGCACTATCTAAGAAGCTGGTGTACCAAACCGATATCTGATTTGAAAATCTGCTCATCCGCTCATATTTTAGCAAGATTCGATGAATGTGTGTCGTCGTCTAGGAATACAGATGTCGTATGTCCTACTAATCGTCTGAGGCGACGATGTATATTTTAATACTTACTGACAGTGTTCGGATTCGGTTATCAGACAATTCGGTCAGAAATTAACGGCTTGATTTCGGCCATGGCTAAAATTGGCCGAGTATTTGGTGAACAGTTGTAAGAAATATGAAAATAAATATCGATTTAAATATATGTATATATTTGGTTTTTTTCGGTGCTGCAGTGCAGTTATACTCGTATCATAATAGGCAGTCCAACGTGCTCGCCAAAAATTTAAATACAATTTTATTTTCACATCATAATCTAAAAGTTATTTCTGAGCTATGACCGCTTCCCACATGAGGTGTCGAAGTTTAGTTTTGGCTAGTCAAAGACTGTGTACATTGAGACAACCATTTATAAAAGAGAATGAGTTACACCACAATTCCCTGCTCAACAAAACTCCGTTTACTGGGTGAGGGACTGTTAACTTTGAATTACTTAGTATGTATTTCACGAATTAGGGGAAACGAAAAAGACCCGAATATTTTGTTTATATTACTTTACACAAAACCCTTATTTACTTCATGACTTCGAGAAGGGAAAAAAATGACAAATAACTGGGGGCGGTGCTCTGCGTTAGTGCAGAGCACAATTAAGTCGGCGAAGGCCGATTGAAGGCAACTTATTCGTTTCTTGTATGCAAAAAGAAATTCGTTTTTCCGCTCCTGCCACATTTGCTCCATTTGTTTACTTAGTCTTACTGACATTTCATTTTTGTAGCAGGTTAATTTGCAAGTTTGTAGTTCCTATTTCCGGCTAATCACACATACAAACGAACATATAAACATATGGAAATATATATGAATGTATGTCGCTAACAACGATATGCAAATGGCTTAGGCAATTATGCATGTTTACCAAGAAACATCTATTCCGTTCTTCGTCTTTATGAGCGATTCGTACTTGAAGTCGATTTTTTGTATTTAAGCAGTGGCGCAGCGAGAAATTTTGGGACCGGGGCATTGCTAGCAACTAGCAACTTGAATGAAATACCTCGAAGAATGCCGCAGTGCTATTCAGACGCCCAGGTATTGCGAGCCAACGCGCCCGGCGAGTGCGAGTGCGCCACTGAAATAATGTTAAGGTCAATGGGTAATATCGTGTTAGCAAGCCTGCGAAAGGATGTTCTATCAATAGAACCTCACCATGAGCAACTATGCACTGTTGTTGAATTAATCGAATGACATTGAAATAAATTCGTCACATTGCTATGCGCCGTATTGACTAATAATTCGAGTGTTTTGGCAATTCATTATTGCAGTTGAAAGGCACTATGTTACACAAAATTAATCATATTCTATTCGTTTTGGGCAATGATACTTTTAAGCCAACCAACCAGCCAGATTTTCCACGACAAGTGTTCAAATTTATTTTAACGCATATAATTTTAACGTTAACCTATCAGAAAGTGGGGCATTTTAAATATCTCATGGACGCTCCAGTATGTAAGTATACTTGCTTAAAGTATTCAGATTTATTTTAACGCATATGATTTTAACGTTAACCTATCAGAAAGGGGGTCATTTTATATATCTCATAGACGATCCAGTATGTAAGTATACTTGCTTAAAGTGATATATTTTGCTAGAAATTGAACCATTAAGTAAAGCCACCATTGCAAATGGATTAAATAAATAAAATTATTATAAAGTTAAAAAAAATTATAAAAACCGTTATAAAAATAAAAAGCAAATTATAAAAATCTACCACCAAAATGTAGTTTCGATGGATCTATATACCCCTCCCATTTCTGAGACGTAGAAGCTTTGTGTAATTTAAAGGTCCGTATTTAGTGTGACAACAACGGGTTCAAAATGATGCCAGTAAAACACACCTTGAGAGGGAGGTGTACTCTCTTTAACTCCAACTCCAAAAACTAAGCGAGAATAAAAACTAAATCTGCCAACTAAAGCTAACTATGACCATTGAAGATTTCATTGAATTATTTTTAACTCTTATAGTGATATTGTTGCATGTAGAGAACGGCCTACTTAACTAGATACACATTTAAGTACACCCTGTATACGCACTGAAATGATTGAGCTGACAGGCATTTAAAATTAAACTTTCTCTACGTTCTTGCACCGAAGCATCGACATGTATAAATTAATTATTGCTATGTACTTGTTAATGAACTACTTCTATGTTCACTTCTATACATACTCGTACTATATACATTACTCCTAAGTTAAACTTCATTGTTTTCGGAAAATATAAAATTGGGAACCAAGTATGGTATGAGGCGCCATGGAAATTGTAAATGGAGAGTTCTCCAGAAGAGAAGTACATTTTATCAATAATAAATTCAAGAATCCATGTTTCTTTCGACTTTAATTTCCGGTTGTCACTCATACTGATAACTTTTCGCTTCGCGCTCAGTTATCAGTTTTGTAAAAGTTACAAACGTGCCTGTGCAATGCGGCATTTAATGCACGGCACACATTTTGCCACGTTCCTCTAAAAGCGAACAGAGTGCCCGAGAGGGCGGCGTGTGACGGGTTCGCCACCCGGCCCGCATCGGTGAGCACTGGTAGCACTAAAATACTACTGTAAAATACTGCGGCGGGGCGCCGCTGCGAGCGAACTGTACGTACAGCATAACTGTGTCGATTTCTTTCGTCTTCGGTTTTTCCCACCATGACGAGTTGGCATTTCGTTTGCTTTTCACGCCAACGAACTTATCAGGCCCGCATCGAAGTAAGAGTGTTGCGTTAACGCGTCGACACGTCTACAAAAATCAAAGTTAATAGTGCCCGTTCAATGGCGAACGACCAGCCATAAATGCGCACGGGAATCGGTATATTAATGAGCATTAAAACGATAAAAATGGGGGCTATCGAGCTGAGTGCCAGGTCGGCGCACACGTTATCACTGCTCAAATCCTGGCCATAAAATTCGGTATCGACATTGCCCGCACAACTGCCCGAGCCGGCTGGGCAGGTGAAGCATACACATTGACCACCGAATGAGCTCATTGTGCGGCTGTAAAGCGTTACCTGGAAGTTGAATAGGGAAAATGGTGCAATTCTGATTTTGATTGATTTAGGCTTAAAGTGCGTTATCCGCAGCGATAGCCCGTACTCAATGAAAGCATATCATCGGCTATCCGTTTGCAGTTAACATTCATAGTATGTGTAGTTTATCAACGCGCCAAAGAACTAGGACTTGGACACATTACCTGACAATTATTTAAATCTAGCATAGTACTCGTACCTTGAGACGCGGGTAGGCACCGAAGAGAGGGGAAGCACTTTACATGCTGCCAGCACGAAATCGCCGCGAGCGCCCGCACCGGTGTGCCGTTGCCTCTTTAAGCTTGAAAATAACTTAAGCCAAACGAACAAACTTTTCGAATTGTTGCTTGGACAGTTTCTATTCACTTGGCTCAAGTAATTCGCAACTTAGGCGCAGACACGATCGCTTTAGCACTCGCTACGCCACCGGCACCGTCAGCGCCAGCGGCTTAGCAGACTCACTCAACTGCGATCTTTTCCACTTGACTGGAACACTCCACTTTCCGATCGATCGCCGGTCCGCCGTGCACTTCGACTATGTGGCGGCCCGCCATCGCCATCGTCGCTGCCACCACCACCACCACCACCAACGTAAGCACGCGTGTGCGGACACAGTCTCTTATCACCTTTGACAATATTCACCTGGCGCGTATCGAATCGAAACTGAGTTGTTGAATATTTCGGTGAAGTTTAAAATGCCTCATTCGAAAAACGCCGACCACGTACGGGGAACATAAATATGCACTCACGGTGCACTATTGTATCTATCGGCGCACACCACTCAGTAATGACTGAAAGTTTAAAATTAATATAAAATATTGGAGTATCCAGCCAGGCAGGCAGGTAGAACACTTCGAGATAAATGCGGCCGGCGTTGTCGCCCTGGCCCCGGCCCCAGCCCGGCTGCGCCGCCGTATCGCCCACTAATATCACCAGCGCCAACACCTGTACCCGAGCACGGCCGGCGATAGTGGCTGGTGCGGTGTGGCGTGGTGTTGTATTGTATTGTGTGGTGTGTTGTGTTGTGTTGTGGTGTAAACGTATTGGTGGACTATTTGCACAGTGCCTCAGCGTTGTGTACACCTTTAAACGGGTGTAATAAATGGTGGAAAGAGCACAGTCTGTGTGTGTGTGAAAGGAAAAAAGGTTATATTTCAATTTGTCAATTTGTCTCAAAGTTGTTATCAGAGAAATACCTACTTGTATTGTTTTGCACCATACCTACGGGTAGGGTACAAGTATGAGCAAATGGCACAGAAATATCGCTTTGCGTAGCGCTTTCTAATGTTGGCTGCCGGTCATATGTGGCCAGCAGAGTGAAAAAAAGTTTATTGTACAAACCCTCACAATGCCGGTGTATGGCTCAGTTATTTGGTTAGAAATATACTAACACCTACATACATGTATGTATATATTCCAAAATCCATGATGCATATAAATCTCAAATAATGAATTAATATGCACGCAAATTAATTCATTAAAGAATTAATTATAAAAAAATCCTAGCAGGGTGGCTCTGCTTGCATGAATTTTATGATTTCATTAAAATAATTTAAAAATGTTTACCTTGTCTGATGTTCATTTTCGAACACTGAAAAACGTACGTTGAATTATTTCTGATTTGGAGTACTTGTCCAAGTATGAAGTCAATGGGCCCAATAAAAAAAAATTTCTCTTAACCCTTTGTTAACGCAGTCAAATTGCAATGAAAAATACTTGTATAATTATTTACCATTTGAAAAGCTTTCAAGATATTTGAATGTCAATAGGTCAATGGCCTATAAAATCATGTTTCCCTTAACAACGTGTTAACCCATTATGCAGCCCGTCAGATTTTGATTTTCGAAAAAGTGAAAAACACGTGTCAAATTATTTTTTATTTGGAATGCTTTTCGTCATATTTTAAGTCAAAAAACCCGTTAAAGTTAATCAAGTTTCTCAATATAAACTGTTAACCCATCGTTGACTCCGTCTGATTTTGATTTAAAAAAAATAAATGAAAACACGTGTCGAATTATGTTCCATGTTTGAAGTATTTTTCCAATTTGTAAGTGAACAGGGCTATTAATTCATGTTTTTTCATAGTCTTCCCGTATACGAACCTTAACCTATTTCGTGTACTCCGTCAGGTTTCGATTTTCGAAAATTTTAAAATTCAATTTAAAATGTAATTAATAACACTGTGCAAGTCCAAAATTTAGACATGGGGGGGACCTACTGGGTGAGTTTCCTATAGGTATACTGAGTTGAGATCCACCAGCCGTTTGGTAAGATTTTCGAACAATATAAAAATACTTGTCGAATTATTTATGATTTGGATTGTTTTCACCAAATTTGAAATCATCTTAATTTTTTGTTTAATAAATTTTTTTTTGCAATGAACCTACAGTTCAAATTTCATGTTTGTAGCTCTAGCTGTTCGGGCTGTGCGATGATGATGCAGTCAGTCAATCAGTCAGTCAGTCAGATCAAACAATTACATGTCTTTGGATTAAGCACTTGGAAATTTGTGATAAATTGTTTATATAGACTTGAAATCTTCGTAATTTACTAGAAGACATTTCTTGTCTCATGCATGTCCATCCATTCAGTCTGGGTAAAATAAAAGCCCATATAAAATTAATGATTGATCAAAACAAAAATATCTTCTAATAATATACTTGTCGTAATCTTCAATTGAGCCTTCAAAGAGTAATTATTTTTTAAATGTGAACCCTCATTCTTAGTTGTTCAGACATTTCCTTAACTCTGTTTATGATACATTTTCTATTTTACTTTAGAAAGTGCTTTAACCAGTCCCTATTAAAAAAATAATGTAAAATTAATAAAACAAAATCGATTGTGCTGTGTGTCCGCGTTTCCAAAGAACAAAATAACCAACATCGTAACCAAAAGTTTGACCTCTACTTATATTCCGCATAGTGTCATAGTAAAATATTTCAATCAATATTTCCTTTACCTATATAACTACTTCAAAAACATTCATCTTTACATATTTCTAACTGGCATGACAGTTTTGTTTTAAAGTTGGTAAAACTATAATCGAAACATTTTAATTGATGAACCAAGTTTGTGGTGATGATTGTTTATCCCGTGGAGGATTTCATGAGTTGTATACGCGATTTTAAAACGGGTTTATGAACATAATGACCAACATGTCGGCCAACTGAAATCAACGCAGATTCCATCAACCCTGTGCGAGAATTCATCAAAGATCAGCTAACATCTTCATTAAAATCTTGAAAGTGAATTTAATCAGCTCAGTCAGATCAATTTATCGCATTTTAACTGAACATTTGGCTATCGAAAAATGTGCACGATTTATTCCGCTCAAGTTGATTAACGCCATCTCATCGATAGACACCTGTTACTGATTTTTTTTTAACCATCAACCACTCCCCGTTTTCGCCTGATGCGGCACCGTGCGACTTTCACCTTTTCGAAGAAAATACATTTGCCGATGTAAAGAAAGCGTTTTGAGGACGTAGAAGCCGACATCCCCACCGGTAATCTAGAACACATGCACACACACGTTAGACATGCTTTTAGATTATTTTGACAACAACAAATCGGGTTTTCCCCAAAACAAAATTTGTTATTATTATTTTAAATGTTTAAAGATTAAAATAGGCTTGAGAGCATTTCCATAGGCAATTATTTCACTCTTAGAGGTTTGCCACCCGCGAAAGCAATTGCTTTTTTGTATATAAATCAGACTGCCCACTGTTATACTCGCGGTGCTTGTAAACATCTTTTCAACTTTTTGTATTAACATTTGAATCAATTTTTATTCGACTTGTTAACTCAATAATAATAAAAAAAATTCCGAGACAGTTACATAAAATAATCAATGTAACTATGTGATTGTATGAATTTGTCTTGTCTTGTCATTTTCGTCCTGGTTATGTAACTATGACACACAAAGTGGCGCACACAGGATTTCGTATTGGGGGATGGGTTTGCGTACAACTTTTGAGCCCAATACCATCTGAAACAATATTTTGTACCAGAAATTTTTGCATTTGGGGCGTTTAACCCCCAACACACATACATAACACACACATACATACATATGCAGTAATGTTATTACTTTTGGCGAAAAAAAGTAATGTAACTTACTATTTTCCCCGCATGTAATAACCATCAGCAATAATATTATGACATGACTTCCTCGCTCGCCAATCTGTCTCTATCTTCTTCTTCTTCTATATATATTAAAATCAATTGCAGTGAGTTAGTCTCGCTTGAAAATGGTTCCACCAATCTGAATAATTTGTTTTGGATTTTGTACGGCTTGAATCAGGGGTGGTTTAAAAACAAAAGAAATGGAATTTGACGTAGGTTGAACAAAGGGCGTGGCACTTTTTTTGACCAAATTTTACAACATAACTAAAGAACTATAAGTCGCATATCAATGAAACTTGGTAGTTCGTACCATGTATTGGCACAATTCGACTGGAAGAACAAGGTAGGCATTAGACAAGGCGGCGTGGTATCGTCCATATAACGCAAAGCTTTAATATGGAATAATATCGAAGCTATAAGTTTCACAGCATGTAGCGGTATTGTATAGCGTCGTGGCATGGATCTGTAGCTCTACTGGTGAATGTTCGTGGGCATTGGACAAGGGAATAGATTCAATATGGAATACTTCATTTCGTAAGCGTTGTACAGGGGACGTGGCATAACCATCTTTGGACTTAGTTTGAGGATTTCAATATTGTGAAGTACTCAAGAAAAGTTCGACAAACTATAAGAAGACGAGCTAACATAGGTCATCGAAGTCAGTCAAATGTGCGAAAAGCTACTTCACGTGAAAATCGCACTGATGATCAACAAGCGAGGGCTAAACCGTACACGATGCGACCAATACTATCGATCTCAATGAATTGGAGTTGAAAGGTTAATAAAAATTAGTAATCGCTTATGAAGAGTTGCAGTCGAATTAATTTTAGGTATGAAGTTCACCGGATCATATAATGTGTATATAATAAAATAGTAGTAGAAACTCCAGAACTGACGCGAATTTCAAAATTTGACAATTACTTCCCCGTAAGAGAGGCGTTGAATTTGACAAAGTCTCAACTTAATAAACTGTGATCCTTGTTTTCCAAAGTTAACATATAACCAAACTAATTAAAAATATCCTAATAAACTCAAAATTTGAGTTTACCATTAGATTTGCGGCCCATCATTTAATAATGCTTTCAAATTATTGTTATTACTATTGTGGGCGAAAATGCACTGCGACCTAAGTATTTCGAGATCTATTTCGCCCCCTCATGGATTCACAGTTTATGTGTAAGTGGATTAGCGTCTGTTATGCTTCCAATCGTAACTGAATAAAATTTTGAGGAGGAATCAGGAAGTCGAAACCTGGTCTATTTTTACGAATATTCACACCATTTCACAGTGATTCGACTCCATACAACCGCGGGAAAAAATTATAAGGAGTGGTCTGTTCCTAATAAAATTTGGTATTCTAGTTAATCATGATCTGCTGAAGTGAAATCTCCATTTTGTTTTTCTTAAACTTTTGTAGTTTACCAATGCCTGAGATTTAAATTTGCAATTTTCGTCATTTTAGTTTTGCAATAAAAATGATAATAATAAATGTATGTTTTGCATTAGTGCTGATTTTATCATTTTTTATGCTGATTGGCTAATTTTAGGGATAAATAAATAAATAAATATTTTGTCTAAAAATAGGTGTTTAGACTACTTTTCAAATTGAATTATTTTCTAAGATTGGAAGATATCGGAGGATGTAATTACAGAGACAGAGAAAAAATGCTTCTTGAAATACAAAAAAAAATCCAGGAACATACTTTTACATACTTTTTAGATATTTTCAAAGTTTTACCAATTTTCAAGTTTTTACTTTTGAAAATTATTTTAAATGGAAAGTGAAGTAGAAACCTCACTTCTGAGGTTTCTGAAAAATGTTTCGACTTTGAGCAGCTGTTACAGACACACTAATTAATTTTTCGCACATATTTTTTTGAGTTTACTTAGTTGGAGGTTTTCCTTTCAAATGACATCAAAATCATTAAATTCTAAGACTATACATTTTTTTATTTTTGTCTATGGGACGAATCACTGAGCATTTCCTTGAATCATGTCTAAGCTCCTAGACACGATAACTTACCCATTATAACGAACCATTACTACTGAGTTCCATTTGGCATCAAAGTAAAGTAAAAAGATTCCAACAGTTATGATAATACAAACATTTTTCTTTTCTTCAAAATTGGGCTTTCTGAACATTAAAAACCAACAAAAAATATCCAATCGAAGGCATTCGCTTAACAAAGTCTGTTGGCGCTTCCTTATTATATTAAATACGATGCGGTAGGCCACAGTCTTCTCGCGGTGTACACTTGACAAGAATCAATACTTACGTTTTCAATTTGAATAATTAGAAAGATCCATTGCAAGCAGTTTTCCGAATCGTCCTTCGCAAACTAGTTACTTCACACTATTGGCCCATCTTTCGTTAGAGTAGCAATTTACTTAAGCAGCAATTTACTTAATTGCATTGCCAATTTGGCGGCAATCTGAGAAAAATTAAACATAAGACTACGTTCAATTTTACTGTCGCTGTTTCATGTATTGCAGTACGGTCGGCCACATGTGAAGAAATCAAGCCATTATCTCCGGAACATAACGTTTGCTTGTTTTTCAGGCGATAACAAAGTGTTTTAAATAATGTATTTGGCCATTAGCAACATTGCATGGAATCGTTTCTGTACCTAGTTCTGCTGCAAAACTACTCGGCTAGTGCCAGGGAAACGTGTTGCAATTTGGCGTTTCGCTGTGTCTGGCTGGACGAGTGCATACGATCGATTCCTAAACGGCAACACAGCGGAATTTATGTCACCATTTAAAAGTTTATGCTCTACCATTAATAGATCGTGTTATCAGCTTTTGCAAATTACTTACGTCAAAGATGTCAATTCGAAACGGAGGAAATGCGAAGTGTGTATGAATGTATATGAATGTGTGTGTATGAATGTGTATGACTTGAATGAAGTCGTTGTTATGGTTTCTAAGGCCCTTATAGAAAGAATGAGCCAAGTTAAAGCAACTAAGGATATAGACAAGCGTCTGAAAGAACCGGACCAAAACTTGAAATCCAATTCCGTGTAACTACACATTCAGATTACTAAATAAAAATGAAAAACAGTGTTACAACTTGATCTAACATAAAACAAACAAAAATAGAGATCAAAGCTCGATATGGCGAACATCGTACCACTAACTCAAGATTACAAGCCTTCTTCTTACAACGTTTGTTACGTCAAACTTACGACGAACGATTTTCTTAAATTTGAAATTCTTTTAAACCAACTTCGTTAAAATGGATGGGGTCCATTCTCTTTCGTTTACAGAATGAATTCGAGTGATTCAATTTTAAATGACACTCGCGCTGGATCATTCTTCAACTGTCGTAGTAGTTTTGTTTTCACAATTCTACGACTAAGTTTCACCCCAGAGAAAGAGCAAATTCTGGGAGCTTGCTTTGTCAATACAGAATAATACATTTTGATGAAGCAAAAGCCGAATATTGAGGACTTCCTTACTAGCCAACCAATCGGAAGATAAGGTTAGATGATGGTGTTTTTCGGCCGGCAACACACATGGAAAAATATGCTTGAGCCAACACTCGACTACATCCGATTGTTGCTACTACATACATATCTGTTCCAAATTTACCTGTTTGCCTCGTTTTCCTCCGTATTTACTCAATAGCAAACTGAACAAACTGAAAATGGTTTGTTTGCGTAAAAACTGTACAGTGCTTCATTGTTGTTATTGTTCATTCTTTGTATAATTTATTTTCGATTCGGTATGTGTCTCATACATATTCTGGTATTTCTACCTCGCCACCCCATGTACTTGTACATATAAATAATATTTGTCAGACGTCGCGGGTGTCGCTTAATTCGGCGTGACGTGTGTCACGTTTTCATGGTTGTTCGGTCGTGGCTGTGACTCTTGAATTTGAACTTGACGGCAGCGCCTGTGACATTTCCAAGTCCCTTTTGTAGTTCGCGATTGCATTTTCCAGTATTTGCTCAACTGGTGAGAATGTTGAGCGGGATCTCAGACGCGCCTTTGCCATTTCCAATGACTGAAAAGCACTCAACACATTACAGATAGTTCTCATTGTTTAAATTCCTGCTTCAGCAAGTTCAAACCTTCAGCAAGTTGGTGTTTCTGGCGATGGCCTCCTCATAGGAAAGCACTTTTTTCGGTTGAGCGGAGGATTTTTCTGCCATTCTTTCCGCCAACTTTTGCAGTTTTTCTTCATCTCGTTTGCTGCGAAAAATTAGAGCACTAAATGTAATATCCCAGTAGCACATTACCGCAATTTAAACATGGACAATCTAATTCAATATCTTTGAAATGTTTTCTTCTTTTGGTTTTTAATATTGCGTGCCCAATCCTCTGAAAATTATCTTACGTAACAACAAATTAAGGTCGACCCTACCAGTCATCTTGATTATAAATCTAGGCGTTGGCTAACCTTTTTTTATATACACGAAATTAATACCTAATAAAGATCTGATTCAGAGTTCGGTGGCTTAATTTATTAAGCCTGCAGTGCCAGTGCTAGTTATAAGGCTAAATTTACGAAAAGGGTGAAATTCAGTCCAGCGATCAATTAAATGCGTACATTTGGAAGTGTTCATGGCGCAGCGATATGGCGAAAAGCGATTTCAGCGACTGCAAGCGACGAACAAATACAATCCCACAATTTTCAATCGGTAGTGAAGAGTGTTTGTTGTTGTTTTTACCCCTTAAATGTATACATTATGTTCTTTTTTGTTTAGTCAACATAGTTTTTTCTTTTAAAGAAAAAGAATTCAGGCATATTCGGGTTAAAGTATCCGCGACGCGAATATGCTTCGCCGTAAACGTAGGCGTTTACAGTGTTTTTGAAAATCAGATACTACGAGTATATGTTACACATAAAGACTCCATCTTCTTGTTCAGTGGCGGATTGAACCCCCTTCCGAAATATTAGAGTCGGCTTTAAAAAAATCAAAAGGCATATACACAAACATGAAACCCCCCAAAATATTTTTTCTGAATCCGCCCCTGTTCTTGTCCGATAGATTTTCTAATAATTACAAGTCATTTCATCCGTTTTTTAACTCTGCGTTAGTCAAGTGAAAATTGTAACCTACACTATGATCAATAAGTACCGGGACTGTGTCAAAAAACAAAATTGTTTTATTCTTCTGGTAAATTTATTTTATCCCCTTCAAAATAAGCCCCATCTGAAGCAATACACATATGCCAACGCTTAATCCAATCGTCCATGCACTTCTGGTAAGCCGAAGCAGGTATGGCCTTCAGCTCTCGCGTCGCATTTTCTTTTATGACCTCTATGGACTCAAATCTCTTTCCACGAAGCGGTAACTTGAGTCGGGAGAACAGGAAAAAGCCTGATCGATGATATTCACACTGTGTTCAAATAATCGCGAATAATGTATGCTTTGTGAGACGGCGCATTATCGTGGTGCAAAATCCAGCTGTTATCGGCCCACAAATCGGTGCGGCGACGCGTTTCATGCGCAAAATATCGACAACAATGTGTTGTGCGCTTCCATAAGAGATGTTAAGATCGTTAGAAATCTCTCTGAGGCTCACATGACGATTTTCAAGCACGATTTTCTTCACAATTTCAACATTTTCGTCGGTATTCGATGTTGAAGGACGTCCAGAACGAGGAAAGTCTTCGACCACTTCACGACCACTTTTGAACATTTTATACCACTCGAACGCTCTGGTTCTTGATAGAGCAGACTCCCCAAATGCTTTCTGCAACATTTTAAGTGCATTGGCACAAGAAATGTCGTTCTTAAGACAAAATTTCAAACAAATACGTTGATCAACAAAATTATCCATTGTAAAATGCGACGAAGTACAAAAAGTTGACTGACGCTAACAGCTGCAAAACAAAAACTAATGATGCAATCCCGCTCAAAATTTGACACAGATGTCAGTTAAGGTCCTACCGACCTAAAAAAAACGGCAACGGCGGAAAATTTAAAATACACAGTCCCGGTACTTATTGATCATAGTGTATATTACCTATGAACCACTTGACTAACGAAGGGTTAAATATGTACGCATCACTGTTTTTTTTCAACATGTGTTCCAACTAGGCTTCCCAACTATTAAAACGGTTTAGGGAGGACAAAATTTGGCTTGAGGAGGACTTTATATGGGAACTATTTTGTTTCAGGAGGACATCACATTCCTTCAATATTTCACCATGTTTTAATGCAAGTGTAAAAAGAGAAAACCTAAAAGCACAAAATTTTAACTTTTCAACCACTTTAAAAAATAAAACAAAACGCATATTTGTGCGACTGTAATCAACAATATCAAACAATATTTTCAATATCAACATCGAGATCACACAATGCTTTTTTCAATGCAATTTTTATTATTTTTACCAAAGTTTGCATTCGTATTATCAGCAGGCACACAACATTTTTTATTTTCAAGTCTAATTTTTCCAATGCGGCCTTAATCATGTTGAATATTCCAGAAGCTGACTCATCCGGATTTTCAACGAAGTCTATAATTTTATTTTGAATGCCTAAAGCAGCATCAAAACATTGGACACAAATTGGAAAAATTTTCCTCACTAATTGATTAAGTTGCCACACTTGAATAAAAAAAAAATACAAAAAATTGAAATTATTTTGAGCTTGAGGAGGACTTTTTGGCCTTTGAGGAGGACGGAGGACATTTTCTGTTCAAGGAGGACTGTCCTCCTCAAAGGAGGACGGTTGGGAAGCCTAGTTACAACACACATTTCAAGCGGATTGGGAGGGGGTAGGGGACCTACAGTTTAACGCCGAATCCGAACGACCGTCGCGACGGTTGGCAGTTTTTCTTTTCACTTGGAGATTTTTTGCCATTGCCTGCTAAGAGCGCACTTGTGCGATTCTTATAATTCTCATCTCATTCATGTACATAGATAGCGATAAAAGTAGATGAGTGTTTCACGTGCCCAACCTAGGATTCGGATCTAGGGACTCGGTACGAGAAGCCAGCGCGCTACCCACTGGACTATCGAGGTCGGCGATGGTCAATCTAAATATATAGTGCCAAACTACCCTAAACTAACTTCACTGTGTGACAGTATTCCCAACTTCGTTGCTAGTAAATAGCTGAAGCTCAGTTTCTGCCATTCGCCTTACGTCTTCTGGAAATTATTTGCCTAATTCATTTAATCCGTCATTGAACTTCGCTAGTACTTACACCTTTTCCAACTTTTTCTCCACTTCCGCCTCCAGCGCAATGTACTTTGCGTTAATTTCACTTATCATATCCATTTTTAGGCTTTTGCTACAATCGAATACAATTATTTTTAATAGCTTTGAACTGAAGTTCTCCGCTATTGTGCTTCGAGCTGCATACTTAAGTACAAAACTTCCAAATATAGCAAACAAGAGTTGTTGCCATGCCAACTTTCCGAACGGCAAGTATCGTTAAGTGCACGCACATGCTAAGTATACATGCAGCTGAATTGCGTTTTCCAAACATTTGTTTGTTCTGTTTTAGCCTTTCTACACGTGTGGACCGCATAAGCTTATTTATTTCAATTTTTTTGTAACAAAAATACTTCAGATTTATGTATAGCAAAATTACAGCAAGCAAAGAATAAAATTAACCTAAAACGATCCGTACTCCATCTTAGCAGTAATAGTAATTTCATAAAAAATATTTTGTCTAATATGTTCAAAGCATAAATCGCCGCGCGCAACTCTATTGCACACTCCTTAATACTTGGGAATTTTAAAGTAGCACATCATCGAAGGCATTGAATGAATATGCCCACGTTCGACATAATTCAATGATCCTACACACACATTACACACGATCACATAGGCTGTCCATGCTGCGTCTACGAGTGCAGTAGAAACTTATTAATATGTAACGCCACTTGACCCGGTGTTACCAGGTGCAAATGGTGCGTTCCAGGTACTTTCACAAATATCACCAGCTCGGCGTTCGATTTCAGCGTCTCTATGACATCTTCGTACACTTGAGGATTTTCGAATTTCATGCCCGGATCACCGCGAATGTTCAGCACTTTGCAGCGTATTCGCTTCGCGTATGCCAGCACTTGGTCCGCGGTGAACATGCCCAGAAGGCTCACCTTCAGGCGCAAATCTCGGGCAAAGTGGTAACCGTCCTTGTTGAGATGAGGTGGCGCCGGCGCCATTCCACGCTTCATCAACACTTTCACGGCCGCCTCGTCAACGGAGCCCTCATAGGCGTCTAACACCAGTTTGATCATCTCATCATAAGAGTAGCACGGCACCTTGTTTTCTGGAAGCGTCTCATAGTCGAGAAACTTGTCCAGAGCCCAGCCGGTCGTTCCGGCTTGCCGATCAATGCTGCGCACTGTCGGCCCAGCAATGTCAATGTTAATCAGCTTCTCTACTTCGTCAGGATAACTGGCCGCATACATGAAAGTCAGGGCGCCGCCCAATGAGTGACCCAGCAGTGTGACACGTTTCCAGCCATACTTGCGCACAATTCGTCGTATGAGACAGATGCCGTCCCAGAAGAGAAAATACTGCATACCCTGCGGATAAGGGGAGGACCTACCATGTCCAGGCAAATCAATGCAAAGTACTGGGATATCGGCAGGCATTAATGGGCATAAATTATCAAATGAGCCGCAGTTGTCTTGCCAACCGTGAAGCGCCAAAATTGGCTGACGATTTCGGGGACCCCACCACTTTCCTGAAATTTAATTAAATAAACCACTAAAAACTGTTTTACTGTGCGGATTTCTTGTAATATACATTAAATATTGTGTGAGCAATTAAAAAGTCATAACTTCAACCTCGCATCAAAGTATTCAACTCGGATTTTAACTCATGTATTTCTGATTTCCCTTACTCGCTTCGATTAGCGTTTGAAAATGCCAGAATCAGCAGACACTTCGAGCTTTGATTCAACAAAGTGACTCAGACATTTAGAACACCATTGAGGGCACCATTGAGTAGAAGTGCGAACTCTACCAACATCAAAAAAACGCGCTCAACAAGTTCAAACTGATAGCAATGCAACTACACAATTGCGCCCGCAAGCTCATCCAGACACACACATATAGACATAAGTAAAACGTGCTTATCAAAATGATTAGGATCGCTTAGTCGAAACTTTTGGCAACTCACCTTGGACCGTGCCCCAAGGAACATCAATGGAAACTTCTTCCCAGGAGTCATCGTTCCTGTAGTTAACACCGCCATCTACAACAAAGAAAAGAAAGTATAAATGTCATAATCTAGGCAATGACAAAGCAAAAAATACTAAACCCAATACCATTAATCACCGTGGCCCCAAGTATAATTTACATAATTCAGCAACATTTCCATTTATTGACCAAGCGTCAAACTCATTAAGCGTTGAAAAACATTTTATTCAAATCCACAATCGATGGATGTACTTTGAACTTGAATTGCGGAGCGCTGATGAAATGGGTCTGCCTTAAGGCATCTTTGGCAGCTACTGTATACTCACTTCTAATGGCGCCATTGCATACTTTCAGACTGTTTTCGTTGGTGCTCGACCCTGATCCGTTTGCAGACATCGTCTCCTTGTTCATGGACTTGCCTCCAGCACGCAAAACACAACGTGCTTTGAACTACAGCAAATAATACGGCAAGCGCGTGTTGCACAAAATCGGACGACCTGGTGAAATTTGTTGCGGACCAAATAATTTGGATGAACGTCTAATGAAACTAAACTTGATGCAGACCAACAGCTGATTGTGACAGCCGCTCTTGCGGCCGATTTCTAATAAGAGAAAGAGCCACAGCAGAGCGGTGATGCCACCAGTGGTTATGTAAAATAGATAGGTCTGTTTGGGAACTTTTCCAATTAAAAATTATCCAAATTATCAAGTAAGCCAACTTACTCTCCCAAAAATTAAACTATCCAAAAAGTAAATAAACAGGATTTTGTAAGAATTTGCAAGTTTTCACTTTTGGTTACACCAGTGGGACATGGCACATTCACAATACACAGGAAAAAGAGTGTAAACAAGAGGGTTTAAGAAAGAAACAGCTGATTTGAATGTTTTATTTGAGGTTTGAAGTTGTAGGGAAACTTCAGTTTAATCAGACATTTAATGCAAAAGGCAAATGATTCGTTGGGCTCAATCTCCGATTCTTCTCTTTTAGCTGCGCAAGACAGTTGTGGTTCAGCAGACTCACCAACACACAATTTTTTTGCTGGTTCCATTTGCCTTCAAATGTTTGCAAACAATAATTGTCTTTGCAGTCGTTAATATGGCAGCCAATCATATGTTTTTCGTGTTCTTCTCCCTACTGACGAAAATTTCTCCAGTAAAAACTTGGAAGTTCTCACGAAATGAACTGTCACTATACGCTCTCAGTTTCTCTCTCGTTTCAAGAGATTTGGAGTACGCAAGCAGCATCCAGCGAAAATTTATACAAATTCGTACAAATTATCCGTACCCAAACAGCCCTAGATATATTCAGGTTTGAGTTTCCAACCCCAACCCATCGCAATTAAGACATTCAATCCCGGGGTCCAGAATTCCCCGGATCCCGGCAGTTTTTAGCAGCCCCGAAACCCCGGAGCTGATGAAAATAAGTGATTGTATGACAGTCCTACATTTAACCACCTAGGAATAACACTAACTTCTAAGCAATTTCCTAGCACTTTCGTCTACTTAGACACGATGCGATGTCATTTACCCCTTCTCTAGCCTTAAATTTTTTGGCTATGTATTTTTTTATTAAACTTCCTAAATCGAGGGGTTTCGAAATATCAAAATTGAAAAAATTTTCCCTGAACCATGCCTCTGATCACCACAAACTAAGTTTTAACTTATTGTAAGTATTTTGCTTACAAAAGTTGAACGAATTAAGTGATTTTTTTTTGTTTGCGGTATTTTTATACGAATTTCATACAACTTAAAAAAAAATACAAAATAAAATAAAAACCTTTTTTATTCAATACCTTTTATTTTCATAAAAACGACGGCTTAACAGAAAAGTATGTGTTTATATAAAAAATTTGACTTGCTGCTATGTATAATGTTCTGCTGAAAAGTTACACAAGACAAAATTCCAAAAAATCCTGGCATCCCGGCATTGCCATTTAAGTCCCTAAACCGCGGGGCATCCGGGATTGAACGTCTTAACGCTAGAAAGACCATTACGGTCATTTCGACGCATTTTAATTTTAAAATACCTATATTTTCTTTAGTATTTCCATCAACTTTTGCTTTGATAACTTTTATTTTTTTATTGGGTTCTACAATTACAATTAGCCAAATCCGATGTGTACTTTTCGAGATATCAGCGGATATAATATGTAGTCTTTGTAGGTATGGAAAACTTGCGGCCCTTCTAGTGTTAATCGGAAGGAACTGTGCCTACAAGTAGTTTTCATCAAAATTGTACAGATTTTACAAAACAACATTAATTTACAATACTGCTTTCAACAATCCGAACCTTAACATTTTACATAATCAAATATCACCTCGCAGAATGGCTTAGTAATGCCGATTACAGGCTTTAATACGATAATATTAAGCACAGGAACATATGTATTGCAAATGCTAACATAAGTATAGTTTTCATTTCAATCATTTAAAAACGAGCTGAAAAAGGGTAATCCAACATTCATGCAAATATTTATGAACTTTTCTAACACAGACAGTGTATGCCAATTACATTACATTTCAATCAACAGTTTAAATTGCAATCCATTTCGTATCGTGAATGGATTTTTGTGGCCGGTAAAATGCAACTCCAAAAGCATTGCATCATGTCTGGAAGTCGATGTAGTCGAACAGCTGATTGTAAAGTGTTGGCCAAATAGTCGTCATAAATTTCTTTATTTTTGTCAAATAGCTTATTTTGCTTCTCCATAAACATTCAAGATAACGTTGTGGATAATGATGCCCGAACCAGAAAATTGTCCTGGCGTGGAGAGCACCAATGCCGGCCTGGTGAGTGCCTGCGAAGGTTGTCCAAACCAACGAATATGCAGCGATCCGAACAAAAAACTCGAAGACCCCGGGAAGGCGCTAGTAACGGCGGCAATGAAGGACGTGCGCCAGAAGCTGCTGGTGTTGTCCGGAAAAGGTGGGGTGGGCAAGAGCACCGTCACTATGCTGCTTTCGCGGTATTTAGCTCGCGCCCACCCGGAGCAGAATTTTGGCATCTTGGATATCGACATTTGCGGGCCATCGCAACCTCGTCTGCTGGGAGTCGAAGGAGAGAACGTGCATCAGTCGGGATCGGGCTGGTCGCCAGTTGGTGTGGATGACAATATCTGTCTGATGTCGATTGGCTTTCTGCTCGGCTCCCCTGATGATGCCATCATTTGGAGAGGCCCGAAGAAAAATGGCATGATCCGACAGTTTCTCAGTGAAGTGGACTGGGGTTCGCTCGATTTGCTGTTGCTGGACACACCCCCTGGCACATCCGATGAGCATCTATCCGTTGTTTCCTACTTGCGAGACGAACAGGCGCCAGAATCGCTGCGTGCGCTGATAGTAACCACACCGCAAGAGGTGTCGCTTCTAGACGTACGCAAAGAGATAAACGTCTGCAAGAGGCAGCGCATTCCTATTGTGGGCGTGGTAGAGAATATGAGTATTTTTCGTTGCGGCCACTGTGGCAATACTTCAGAAATTTTTCCGGCGAAAACAGGTGGTGCCGCCGCTATGTGCGCCGAAATGGACGTGCCCTACCTGGGTTCGTTGCCATTGGACGCAGAGGTGGCCAAAGCATGCGACAGTGGCATCGACATTACGGCAACGAAAAACACTACTACACAAGCGCTGGATGGCATCTGTAAGAAAATCATGGAACAATTGTAGCCACTTATGTTTTTGATGTTTTATTGTTTTTAGTCAATAAACGGCAAATGAAGCCAATCCAAATATGCCTTTTCAATTAGGGCCTAAGGCGTCATTGAAATGTAATTGTGTAATGGCTCGGAAAGGTTGAAGTAGTAACCGACATAACCAGCAGAGAGATGAACGAATTTAAACCAAACCATTTCTTTAGAATTTCTTTATTTTGTTAAATCAAAATGCATACAAGAACGAAAATATACGTGCCTTGGCAAAATTGTGTCGACCTAGTTAAAAGGAAAGCAGTCCTAATGGCTAATAATTTTTCCATGTATATGTTGGTGTGTCTAATAAAAATGTGTTGTATATGTGCATATCGTGTCAAAACAGAAGCATGCATTCTGTGCTGATTGTTCCTAAAATAGCTTGGTCCTTTTCTAATTTGAATACAGCGTTTTCTCGCAGTAATCCGGTCATGTGGGATAGGCGGTTTTTAATGAATGCCAGTGGGGGATATTCGTAGCATGCTTTGTGGGAGGTGGGGGTGTGCCGCGCCATATGAGGGGTCAACTCAGGAGGCTGCGTTCTGCGCTGCAGGCGGCAGCGGCTTCTTAAAGAATGCATCACTAATACTGCTCTTGTGTTCGGTGGAAGGGTGCACCACACTCGTCTGGTATGCTGTGACGTTTCCCAGCTGCGTTTGTATGACTTGCGACAGGGCGGTGCTCTCGCACGGTGGAGCGAAGGTAGTGTCGCGTCCCTTGGACTGACCCTGTGATTGCGCATTCTCATTCAATTGCGGAAGTGTCGTCAGCGTGCTAGCATCTGCTGGGCCGCCAGAAATTTGTGTGGTTAGCGCTTGTGTCTGCGTGGGCGCCAGAGGCAGCGGTGCGGGCGTGTTCTTGATGGTCACTGAATCGGTGCAGTCCCGCACCTTGTAAATTCCGACAATGTAGTCAGACAACTCGAACATATTCGATCGAAGCGAGATTATTATGAATTGCGCATTCTTCGTGCGTTCCTGTGTAAGTAAAGGAAATGAAAATAAATCAAATGAAAAATTAAAAGATCAATAGGCATCTCGCGCGCTTGCCTTGATGTAGTGTGCCACAATGGAAATGTTCTTAAAGTCCAGCGCTGCATCTATCTCGTCCATGAAGTACAGTGGTGAAGGCTTGTAATAATGCAGCGCAAACACCAACGCCAACGAAGACAGCGTTTTTTCGCCGCCAGACAAGTTTGAGATATTCTTCCAAGTCTTGCGCGGCGGACGCACACTGAACGAAACACCCTCTGTAAATGGGTCCATGGAATCGACAAGCTCCAACTCGGCATCACCTCCCTGCGTAATCATCTGGTACATTTCTTTCAGTTTGCGCGTAATGATCTTGAAGCCCTGCATAAACTCGTTGTAACGCTTCTTACGCAGGTCGTCGTACAACTGTCGCATTTCGTTGCGCTTCGAAGTAATGTCCTCCAGCACCTTCACGCGCTCCAGGTAAATGTGCCGCTTCTCAATGTATTCGTCAATGCACGACAGGTTCGGCTTCTTCTTCAGCAGCTCCTCTTGTACGCTCTCTTTGTACTGGATATCTTGTAGCGTATACGCTGCTAGCTCCTCTTCGGTGTAGGTCTTCAGTGGCGGCTGGGGCTCCGTATCGCTGCGGATCTCGTGCAGACGCAGTGGCTTTAACTGTTCGCGCCAGTGCGGTATTTGCGACTTTACATCGGAAATCTTCGCTGCCACCGTCTGCAGCTTCTGATCGATCTCTACACGCTTCAGCTTGCTTTCGCCCTCGCGCTTCTGCAACTCCGCAATCTCCTTCTGTATGCCAGACGATTCGCACACTGCTCCGTCAATGGCCGCTTGGCCCACTTCGATCTCTTTGGCCAGCCGTTCTGTCTCGTCGTCGTAATGCTGCCGTTTCGTGTTCATCGCAACGATCTCATTCTGCGCCTTTAAAATATCTTCGCTTAGCTGCTCGATCTGCTCCTCCAACTTGACCACATTGCGCTCAGAAGTGGTGACCTCAACTTTCAATTTGGATACATTGCCATTCAGTTTTTTAATCTGCGTGTTTAAGCTGTTGATCCTCGTTTGTACTGACTTCACCTTGTCACCGTGAATGGTGTCGATTTCCTTCTTCACTTCCGCGATTTTCTTTTCTACCTTGTCAGCAGCTTCCTCTGTCAACTTCAACTTTTGCTTCTTCTTCGCAATATCATTCTCGATACTTTTTACCTTAGCAGCATCCGTCGTGGTCAACTCCATACGCTTCTTCTGCGTCTCCAGTTGCTTATATATGCGTGGCAACTGCTCTTCCAGGCTCTTGATTGTGATGGCCAGCTTCTGAATGTCGGACTCGTGCTTCTGTTTGCTCACATTCAAATACTGCAGCTCGCGTTCCAAACGACCTTGTTCCTCCTGGTTGTAATTGATCTTAGACTGCAGCTGCTCCGCCATCACCTGCATCTCTTCTAATGCTTTCTGCGACACTATAGACGAGTCCGTCGACTGCCGGGTCTTGGTTTGTACTTTGGTGCCCATTTTGCCACGAATTTGCGAACGGCCACCGCCGGACATGGTGCCTGACGTTTCGATCACGTCGCCGTTTAGCGTGACCACGCGATAACGACGCGCACCGTACGCGATGCGTGTACCCTGCTCCAGATCGGTGGCGACCAAAGTGTTGCGCAGCGCAAAATAAAATGCCGGCAGAACACGCTCGTCTTCAACACGCACCAAGTCATACAGGCGCGGAGCATTTTCGGGCCTGTGAAAAGAGTTTTTTTTTTAATTTTCAATTGATTTTGGTTAAGACTTTGACAGCGCTTACGTCTGGATGGGTCCGGATTGTTTTTCCAAGTGTTGCACCTTTTCCAGTGCAATAAATGATGCGCGCCCGATATCATAGCGCTTTAGGTTCTCAATGCACTCCTGTGCAGTATTCACAGTGTCAACTATAATATTATCTAAACGACCACAAGCTGTGGAAATGGCGACATCGTACTTGGAATCAATGGCACCCAAGTCACCCTAAGAAGTTGTTCAAGTATGTGAATAACGTTCTTTAAAATTTGTTTCATTTTATCGGTCGATGTCAGTAATTTAATATACGAATAATTTTAAAGTTTACACAGTCCAGTACTGGCCGTGGCTTTGTATTTCCATAAAGAAATAAACACCAAAACTTTTGGTAGTGTGGTGTCGGCACAGAAGTATGCAAAGTTCGGGCTAAATCTCCAAGGACCGATATTTGGGGCTCGCCGTTGTTGTCGGAACAATTGTGTTCATATGCTATTATCTATTTATATCTCCAAATCGCATCCTATGCAAAATGAAAACTACCAAATTCCACCTGATACAAATTTTCATCTATGTTGCTCAACCCGTAAAAAATTTATTTTGTTTATAGCTCAGCAATATCACACTCACCAATCGACCCAGTATGCCTGGTATTTTGCCTTCGTTTTTTTGACGCATCAGAAAATCCAGCACTTTGTTGTTGGAGCGAGTTGTTCGCAAGGTGTCAGTGCGCTCGTTTAGCTAAAAGTTAAACATTTGAAATCTCCTCTTCTGTCACCTTTAACATTACAGCCCACCTCAGCCTTCAAAGTAAGCAACGAGGACCGCATTTGTTGTTCCTCCTCCTGTAGCTTCTGCAGCTGTTTCGTCATAACTGCAATCTCCTTTTGTATCTCTGGCAGGCGGCTACCCATTTCGGCCATATTTTTGCGCTTCTCTACCAGACTGCTCTCCGACTCGTCATATGACGTTTTCATCGTCTCGTATTTGCGTGCCTCGGTGGTTTCGTCGTGCTTCAGTATCTTCAGCTCAGATTCAGACAGCGCCAGCGCACCTTTCGCCTCGTCAACGTCCTTCTTCAGATCGACCAACTCGGTTTCCAGTTTTTCGCGCTTCTCGATTAGTGGCTTAGTTTGCTTCTCTAATAACACATAGTTCTTCTGCAGCTCCTCCTCCAGCGTTGACTTCTCCTTATTCAACTTTTCCACCTTCTTCTCACATTCGGCGATCTCCGTTTCGTTTTTTTCCGGCACTTTCTGCAGTTCGACCAACTCCCCCTTGAGTTTGTCTAATTGCGTTTTGTTGTGCTTTCGCCTCTTGTTCGTCATATCCATCATTTGCTGCACCTCGGTGAAGTTTCGCTTGGCTTTCTCCCATTCCTTCTCGATTTCCTCTTTCTTCTTCCGCAGGCTATCAAACTGCCTGCAAGCAACATACCTGAATGTTAACCAACTGCACTCGCATCTACAATTCCCACTTACGCAATCTCATCCTGCACAAGTGTTTCTTTGTGTTCCCGCTCCTTCTTCAGCTCTTCGGCAGCCGCGTCATGCTCCTCTAGCTCCTTGTTTACCACCTCGTGCTCCTGCTTGTACTCTTCCAGTTTCTTGTTCTTCTCGCTCAAGTACTTTTGTATGCGCAAATTTTTCGTGCGTGTGTTTTCGTTTTCAAGGCGCAAATACTCCACCGCCTCATTATACGGCTGCTCCAGGTCCTTCATTTCCCTCTCAGCCAACTTACAGCGGTTGTGCTTCTCAGTGCGTTCCTCCGTCAATTGCTCGACTCGTTCGTTAATCTTCACAAGCGGCTCCTTGTACCGCGTCGTACCCACGATATCCTCGAGGTACTCCAGCATGCCACACTCATTCTCACTCTGTCCTTTCGGCTTCATCATGGAAATTGACTCAACTTCACCCTGCAACACAAATTCATAGAAATCAGTGCAAATCACTCAAACCTCCCACATTTACCCACCTGCAAAATCAGGAATCGATTGTGATCTAAGTCAACGCGGTGCTTCTTCAGCAACTTGGCAACTTCCTTGAACTGCACCCGTCGCCCATTGATAGTATAGAACGACGAATTGTCCCTATATGCTGTACGCTCCACTACGATGTCGCTGTCGGGCAGTTCCTCGCAGCTCCCATCCTCCTTGTCGATTACCTGCCGAAAATGCACTGCTACAGAGCACATGGACATGTTCGGATATTTTGCCGAATTATGTAGCAGCGTCGAAATCTTCTTGCAGCGAATCTTGTTGGCCCGGTAGCCAAAGACAAACAACATGGAGTCAATGACGTTACTCTTACCACTGCCATTCGGTCCTATAATTGCCGTGAAGCACTGCAATCACGGACAATACAATCAACACGTTGCGCAACTGCACAACAACCAAAAGCCGACAGCACTTACATGATGGAAGGGCCCCAACACTACGGTGCCAGCGTAGCTCTTAAAGTTCTTATTCTCGATCTTCTTGATGATCAGACGCGGCCCCGCGCTTTCCATAGAACAGTGCGGCGGTACGGGTGGCGGAATGTAAATATCGCCGATGCGCGTACCGCCCTCCTCGTCATCAGAAATGTTGGCGTCATCGAGCGCGTGCTCAGCTGACGCCTCAGCCGCAGTATTTTGTACAGTGTTGGCGCCAACCGAACCACTTGGCCCTGCTCGTGCTTTATCCGCACCCGCATCCACTTGGCCACTGCGGCGTCGCTTCTCCGGAGTAGTAACTTTCTGCTGCCCTTGCAGAGATTTCCGCTTCGATGACATTTTGCCGCGGTTTCGGGCTACCTGCACGCCAGTGGGGAAAAGGTCATAATGGACAATTGTTATTAAATCCTCCGAATATGGCTGTGCAATATTTACACGTAACACTAATTCCGGATCGGCGCGGCTCCTGCCTTGCTTACTCAATTCAGTTTTAAACGTGTTATTAGCGCTTGTAAAGGAAAACAAATTGCCTCGGTGCGTATTGTAAGCGTCGTAACGCTTTTCACTTTAAAACAAATTCTCAGACGCTGAATGCAGCGTTGCAATTCTGCGTACTGAAGTCCGTCGAAATTTTCAACCTCCCAGCAAAAGATGAACGCAAGCAAAGTCGGGTATTAGGATTTATTATAGCTGATTTGATTTTTATTTTTTTGAATAGAAATCAAAAGTAATCTACACCGAGTATCTTTAATAGATACAAAAAAATACACATACGAAACTGATATGAAATAGTGAAAATGGATATGACCGCATGCAACACTAAATACGTGCAGTAAGCGGCTGAATTTCGGTCAGCTGCTGTAGGGGTTGCAGTGCTACTATTACATTGAAATTGATGAATGATTGAATGACTATTGATGAAATTTTCTCGCAATTTCGTTTCGCACTATTTTTATAGCTAACAATGAGGAAACACTTTAAAGCGCGCCAATCGCACCGAAAATTGCTGCTGAAGCTTAAAGCTTAAACTATATTCTTGATGAGCCCATTCCAAGAGCTGTGCTTAATTTAACTATTGATGAATATTCATTTCAAGAAAGATATATTTTTTATATCTTTTTGTTTTACATATATTTGTAATATCTAGTACGCAAAGTACGTGTCATATGGTAAAAGAAATAAATGCAACTCTTCTCCAAAAACAGGCAGTACTCAACCTAGTTGGGTCGTAAGTATTTGTGAAAAATGATCTACCGTAAATTTATAACATATAATTATGTAATAATGTTTAAAAGGGAAATGTTTGGTTTTTACTTGTAATCCAATAACTGCGCATTACAGTACGGATGCGTTCTGGGTAATTGAAGAACTATTGAAAACGACCAGTAAAACATTCGACCGTATTTCATAATGAATCGAATAACCAATTGGAATCAATATTTTCAGCGTTGTTTGTGTGTTATCTGTAAATTTTTGATTTCTATATTCGCTCGCAAATGCGATGAGTTTAAATATAACTGAAATATTTCAAGGCTTGCCCACCTTGAAAGAGATGTTGAAACAGGAACTGATTCAAATTATTATACAAATTCTTACTGTTTCCATAGGTTCCTGAATATGATGAAATACTTGAATTATGGTAGTCTTTATTCACTAAATTACGATCAGGTCAAACGTCAGCATATTTTTGAATTCTAATCTGTGCACTGCCGACACAATTTAGATCTAAGTAGTTATGATAAGTTGCGGATGTAAAACATTTATGATCTTTTCACTTACAATACTCGATACGATGTGTTATTTTGTGTGCTCTTTCTTTGAGCGTAGAAAATATAAACCACTCCTGATTACACCTGCAAAATTTACCAATAAAGCTCCAAAGCTATTGGGAAATTACACATACATACATAAAGTAATACATTTTCTCGGGTTACTAGTATCTACAATATTCATTTGTCCCTTCATTCGATTGTCAATTGACAATCGTTTAAATTCCTCTAAATAACATTAAGAACACTAATAATTATCACAAATAATACATTATCCCTGATCCGGAAGTCCAAAAGTACAAAAAAGAATATATCTAAGCGTACACGCTGTAGGAGTACACAAAAGAACTCTTTCGCCCCTCCCTAATGAAATAATTCCCCTTTAACACCTCCCGGCGGAATTGGATTGGGTTCGGTGCGCAGTAGTTGTTTGCTTTGGCCGATGATGTGCTCCAAATGATTGCACTCCCGGAGCGTCACTTTGAATTCCTCGAGGGTTTTTAGCAGCACCGGATACAGTTGCGGCAATATGCCATGGTCCAGAGTGGGGAACAGATGGTGTAGTACGTGTTCTCCGAAATGTGTCAGTACCATAAACTGTGAACCTTTGATGTCACCTCGCTCGATTACTGTGTCGACCTGAAAGAGCCCCCAGTCTCGATCCACCCGGTTTGCATCTCCATCGTGATGAATTTTCGGATCGTGGTGTGCAGCGTTAAGGCCGATCAGGCCAAACAAGAAGCTGCTGAGGCCGATTATAAAAAACCAATGGTACAGCACATGCAGTGCTGATGTCTTGGACACGAATAGCATGAATGCGGGCAAGCTGAATCCGATTAGGTCGTGCCAATACATAACGTTGCTACTGACCATAGAGGTTATTAGTCTGTAATATTCGAATTTAAATATATGTATTTAAAATTTCATGCAAAATGTACAGCAAATTACCGAAGCAGGAATTGCATTGGGAAAATAGCAATATATACGATTGGCTGTAAAGTGACGGAGATGGCACGTTGCAGCTTCGATGCGATATATGGATTTGGTATCCAGCACAGAAACGGCTCAAACAGTGACATCTCGAGGTCGTGTAAGGAGTTTGGATAGACATGGTGCGACAGTGCGTGCGACACGCGCCACGAACAGAAATTCATCAGCGACAGGTTGAAGGTGTACATCTGCCAATTGTCCTTCCGATGGAAGTAGTTGTGGGCGGCCGTGGTTAACCAGCACAAGGAAAGCGCCGTCAAAATCTCGAACAAAGCGTAACCCGTTGAAACGCTCAGAAACGCAAAGGCGAAGGTAGACAGGAGCAAACACAAATGCATCACCTGAGATTAATAGTAAAGTAAGTAGTACTATACTTAGTAAAAGGAAAACACGCTGTTTCCACTTACGTCCGTCCATATGCAGGGCTTGTAATCCAACAGCTTAAGTTGTTCGCGCACGCGCGCCTTCAGTACTTTATAGAAGCCGTTCTCGTGCATGGTGAGTGTGTAGTTTCGTGGCTTTGAAGCTTCGCGTATCTTGAATTTATCGAGCATTCTTAAAGGGAGTGTTGAGATGTGATGCGACTCGAACGGCTCCGTGATGTCGGTGCCTTTGGTCTGTTGTAACCAAAACGAACCGCCGGGATGCGGATTCACGAAATCGGTGAAGTCGTAGAGGTCATTATTAATACGCCAAAGTCCCTCAGCCTCATCGTCCTTTCGCTTTCCCAACAACCAACTGAAACGATATTCGAGCAACAATACGACAGCAAAGGCGTTTTAACATTATTTGTCATACAAAAAACTGCAGAAACATGGAAAATATAGTACTTTTAGACATACAAGTTTGTTTGCCAATTTATTATTACGTGCTTTTTACAGTAGACTGCATTTTTCAAACAGTGCATTTTGTGGTGGTGCCACCTACATATATGTGACTTAGTGCTTTGGAAATTTCATGAAATTGGTTCACTGGAAGCTAAGATATTGCGTTGTTGAAACATGCCTCTAGCCAAAAGCCAATATAAGGTTTTGTTTCCCCTTTGAAAAAAACGCGATTCACTTTCGATCCACTTCCATATCATTTTCGTCAAACAATGATTGTTCATCATCGCATTCGGAATTAGCATCAATTAAGGGGCAAAAATCTAGCGGCCAAAAAAGCCTAATTTTAACGATTTATTTTGTGATTTTTAAAAATACATATTAGATTTCTTTCCAGAGGATTTATTGATCACTTACTAAGGTATGAAAAACACAGTTTTTATTGTGAGCTTTATTCAAAATGGCGGCGTAATCGCCTTGGGTCACCCGGGAGGCTATGTGGTAAACGTATTACACAAAAATCGTTGATAAGGCGAAGGTTAAGTATCCCAATAACATCAATTTATCGCATTTTAACTGAACATTTGGCTATCGAAAAGTGTGTGCACGGTTTGTACTGCGCAAGTTCACTGACGCCAACTTATCGATTGACTTTTGTGACTGATTTTTTGACTAAAAGTAGATTTTTAACCCTCAACCACTCCACGTTTTCACCGTTTTTCAAAAAAGAATGCATTTGCAGATGAAAAAAGGCGTTTTGAGTACGTAAGAGCCATCCAAAAGACTTGTACCGACATCTTGAAGGACATCCCGGCCGACGACCAGAAACACTCATCATTTAAAAAAACACGGTTTTGCCAAAAAAATTGCTGTTATTATTTTCTTAGATGTTTAAAAGTAAAAAGACCTTTTTGCTAATGGGGCAACGTACGTACCATGCATAGTGACTGAAAATGTTGAATAATTATAGGGTATAGGTGGTGTTCTAACACCCAACTCCCCCTTCTTGGCTACGGCCCTGAATTTGAGTTAACTTCATGCAATGAATAACGTATCATGTAAACTAATAACACATTTTCAGAACTTATAAAGAGTTATAGTGAATATAGTTATTGCGTTACAATGCATACAAACCCCGGAAGGTTTGGATGAATCCCTGAACAGACGAGTTGACGGGCTGGAGGATTCGGTGAACAGAAAAATCGACGAGCGGCTTAAAGAGGTACAGCCGCGAGAATGGTTGCCGCCAGTTCAGGAAAGTTTTGCTACCAGAACAGAAGTGCCTACTTATGATGGTGCTGCGCCGTTGGATACATTCAAGCTACAGTTCGACCTGGCTGCTTTGGAAAATCAGTGGACCGATATCAGGAAAGGTCGGAGATTGGCACTGGCATCGGTTCCAGAATGTTCAGGAAGTGATTACGAAGCCATCATGAGAGCATTGGCAGCGAAGTACAGAAATGAGCACAATAAAACACTGTACTACTGTGAGCTGAAGAACCGCAGGCAAAGAGCCAACGAGGCGCTGTAGACATATGCAGCAGACATTGAGCGGTTCGTACAGTTGTGCTCTCGGATTCGGCGCTGATTATTTTGAGAGGATGAAGATTGAGGCGTTTATTGAAGGTCTTCATGACCCGGAGACACGTCGCATTGCGTTGATGATGGGCAAGCCGACATTTAAGGAGACGGTGACCAGCGCGATGACCTATGAGGCGCCATGGATTGGGGGCACTAGGTATGCACCTGCAAGGATACGCCAAATCCAGCCGGACAGTGACATTCCAATCCAGGCCATAAGCTCTGAGACACCGGTTAGGCCACGGGTGGTCTCCTCTAAAGTTGTTTGCTGGGTATGTGGCAAGCAGGGTCACATAGCACGAGACTGCCGTCAACGAAAGAGGTGTTCCCGTTCTCGATCGCATTCGCCTGAAGCGAGGAATACTGACAATCTAGGCGCAGCCAACAAGCGCAGGGCTGAGGACGAGGAGTCGCTAAACTAAAAAGGGTCAGCCCAAAGGGGCGTGAGCTGATCCCCCAACCTGCTGCCCCACCGTCCTTGTCTCGCAGCTGAAACGACAGCCCAGCAGCTTGACGATTGAAGGAAAGATACATGGAAAGTTGTTTGTGTTGACACTGGATACTGGCGCGTCATATTCGATCATAAAAAGGAAGCTTCTGAGGAATTGGGAACCACTGCATGGCATACAGCTGAGGACTGCGACTGGTGAGCGTGCGCCGGTAAGAGGGAAAGTTACAAAAACGATTGCTATCGGCACCAGCAGCCTGGAACATGAGTTCATCGTCGCGGATATAATGGACGACGTGATAATCGGCGTGGATTTCATGATTAGGCACGGTTTTACGCTGGACCTGAAAGAAAATGTGCTGAGGTATGCCAACGTTGAATTCCCGCTGCACACCGGCTATGAGCGAAGCCTGGCGGTAAGGAAAGTTGTCGCGTGTCAACACCAGAGGATACCAGCGAATTCTGAGGCGATTGTGTGGGCAAAGGTGGACGAGGACGATGGGACAAGTCGGCTGTGGGTTGTAGAAGCACCAGAACAAGGACACGACAACATAATTATCGGACGTACATTAGTGGAACCCAAAAATGGCAAAATACCAGTCAGGAGACTCAACCCACTTAACACACCCAGATATGTCGGAAAAGATGCGGTAATTGGCGAGTGTAGAGAGGCTGAAGCAGTTGTCAATTGCGAAAGCAGCCCACCCGGAGGAAGTAAGAAAAGCGGTTTTAACATGGACGCCATACCGCAGGAGAACCAGTGGAGCAGCGAGTTGACGGCCAAGCAGAAACAGAAGGCGTGGTCACTCCTGCAGTACTATGGGTCAATATTTGCAGCAGAAGCGGGCGGAAGAACAGCCATAGTGAAGCAATACATCGACACCGGAAGTACGAAACCGATCCGTCAACCGCCAAGACGAGTTCCTCTAGCCAAGAGGGAAGAGGTCACAACTTTGATCGAAAACATGGGTAAAGAAAAGGTCATAGAGCCTTCGTCAGGCCCTTGGTGCTCGCCGGTCGTGCTTGTCAAGAAAAGGGATGGCAGTACCCGGTTTTGTGTGGACTATCGGAAGCTCAACGACGTAACCAAAAAGGACAGTTATCCACTACCTCGAATCGATGACACCCTGGATACACTGTCAGGCACACAGTGGTTTTCCACGCTCGACCTACGCAGCGGCTATTGGCAGGTGGAGCTTGCAGACAAGGACAAGGATAAAACGGCTTTCAGTGTTGGCGATGGGTTGTGGCAGTTCACCGCCGTTTGAACTCTGCAATGCACCTGCAACATTAGCTTTTGGTGACTTTACGTCACCAGTTGAGGGTTAATACGGCTTTATTTTTATTTTTACGGCTAATTTTATTCGTATACGATTACTTAAGGTGAACGCAAAAAAATGATAAGAATATCGATATGAAAAGCAAAAAATGAGGCGAATTATAAGTTCACGAAATCCCGCATTTTTGATTATATTGGTTTGGCGATAACTAGAGAAATGAAAACAAACATTCGTAATTTTTAGCTCTTAGATTTATAAGTTACGCATGTACAAGGTTTTATTAAATACATTAAAACTCTAACTTATAAAAACCACCTTCTTTATTAGGACTGCGAAACTTTGACATTCATCCTTGACTTAGACGTAATTTAATTACGTAGAAAAAACCTAAAATACTAAATTCGATACATAACTATTTACTTAATTGGCTTGAAAGTAGCTTTGATTGCCATCAATGTCCTCTAGGTTAAGATTACTTATGTATTTGCAAGTTAATCTTGTTTTATTGTAATACGCGTAGCCGCTATCAATTGACTGCGCGACAATAAAAAACACAAGTAGTGCCTTACTGCATGTAAGTGTGTGTGTATACGGCTAAATAACAGAAATAATTTGCGAGCAATTATCATGGCTTGCACTTATTTACCTATAACAACTCAACTCAAATTGCAATTCAACTTGAGCTCGTGTATAAAATTTATCATTATCTCAATCAATGTAAAGCTAGAATACTTTCCAAACACATACATTAACTTACAGTATGCACAATCCGTATGCGTACGGACCTGTTTCTCTGTAGAAATCGAGATTTGCTAACAAATTAAATCAATTTAAATGCGATCATTCAATTTTAAAAGTCCATATTCATTAGAGTCAATAAAAAATTTGTAATTTTGTTCGCGGGGCTAAAAAAATATATTTAGGGTCCAGGGGTTCTGACCCCCTGAAATGTTAGAACAATCTTTAATTTATGATATTCTAAACTGTACTAATTACAACCATGCATGGCTACGTTTATATTGAACCCAAGTGAGTAATTTAGTCAAATTAGTAATTGTATTTAGTTTGAAAGCTTATTTTCAAACAGCTGTTGGGAATAATTTTGTCTAAGGAATAAGGCAGCTTACGCTCCCAAAAATGAAATTATCCAAAAAAAAAAAGTAAACAGAAGTTTGTAAAAACTTAGTTTAGTTAAAAGCCAGTTTTTAACCCTTGTTAAGACCAGTGGGTCTTGGCGCATTTACAATACACAGAAGAAGAGTGTAAACAGGAGAGTTAAAGAAAGAAACAGCTGATTTAATAGTTTCATTTGAGGTTTGAAGCTATAAATAAACAAAAGTTTAGTCAGACATTTGAAGCAAAAGGAAAAACGTTCGTTGGGCTCAATCTGCGATTTTTCCCTTTCAGCTGCAGCAGGCAAAGCTGAGCAAGACGGTTGTGGTTCAGCACACTCACGAACGCACAATTTCTTTGCTGGTTCCATTTGCCTCCAAATCTTTTCAAAAATGATTTGTCTTGGCAGTCGATTATATTGCATTTAGCCAGTAGCGCAGATTGGATTTCACTTGGGGGGGATTTGCTTACAAATGTTCCATTCAATTCCATTTATTCTACGTCGTTGTCGTTTTTAATGTTTCTTTCTGTTTTGTTATTTCTCACAGTGCAATGAAGACAACGAATGTTTTGTTTTATTATTTCATGTGAAATATTGTTTTAAAGTTCGTTTTTCAATAAAATTGCATATTAATTGAACAATGTTTTACAATTTTATTATTTTAAGTAACCCCTCCGAAAAAAATCCTGGCTACGGGCCTGTTAGGGTCAATTCAACATATTAATTACAAAATGGATCTGTACGAATACGGATTTTGCACGTTTGTTGCGTTAATGACCATAAAAACAGCACTAATGACAACTTATATATAAAAACTGTTCTTGATTTGGAGACAACAAAGAGAAAAATGGGATCCTTGCACATAATTCTGTTTAAGCCCTCCAATTTAGAGTGCTCTTCCGATAGATTTCTGCTGGATTTACCTTTCAGTAGAAACAGCAATTGAGTTCCGGTACGTGGGATATTTCCTCGATATGCCGGAGGCTTTCCATTCTGCGCTGTTCGCCTTGTTCGGCTTCCGCTTCGACATGCCGAAGCGCTTCATCCGTCTATGTACTACAGTAGGGTTGCTGAATTGGTTAATAGCGTCCGCACAGATAATCCGCAGCACGGTACACACACAAACTACGTACTATAGGTTTGAACTTCCAAAACAAAGGTCAACAGTTGTCGCCTATCAGCCGTGATTGTAGGCCACCGGCGAAGTTGGTACGAAAAAGAGCGCGTTGAATGTCGGCGCAGCGCGAAGCTTGAGGCAGCGGGTTTCGCTTTTGTGTTTATTGATGCTCTGTTGCGAATCGTCGCTGATTAAAAGCACATATGACGGCACGCAATCAAAGCTTCGCGCCCGATTGTTTTTGTTAATGACAGTGTCAAATGTTAGTGCTTTAGCGCTACTGCAAACTTGATTGAGAACGCAGCAAAATATCAGCCGCGTTCCGTTCCGACGACCGCGACGCAAAGCAGGGCACTGAGCGTTTACGCTATTATGCATTAACATATAAAATGCGGATTTGTTTATCGGCAACCGGCACTTTGTTGGTTGGCCAGTTCTTCAATTCAGCACAGAAGTTAACCCTACACTGCCACACCAAAAGCGCATTGTAAGAGATATAAATGCACACGCATGCAATACACGCTCCTACTTACCTACATATATTTACTAAGTACGTACACTCGTATGCAACTCCACGACGCGGATGTGACATAGGGAGGGTAACGCATGAAAAGTGGTTTAGTGCAACATAGGTCACCCTGACATTAGAATTATAGTGCCCTGTGCCCTGTGTGTCTGCTCGGTGCCTTCCCTGTAACGTGATTCTCTCAAAGAACTACCGACAGAGTGAATAATTTTGTATACTTTTGGATGACATGCTTTTCTGGCATATTTTAGTCCGTTGTAGATACTTCGCCATGGTCGCATATATTTGCATATCGAAACATTTGTTTTGGGAGTGGTAAATTTCCACATAACTATTGCGGCCGGTAGCCAACGATAGACAAATTCGTTGAGTCAAAAATCCCATTTTGAGACCTAGCAAACTACTAAAATGTCCGGAAAGCAGACGCTTTGTGTAAATAAAATAAGTGTTGCCTTGTTCCGTGTCAATACAAAATTCGTATAACATAACGCACCTTTTCCTTCGCCATTTTAAGAATTGTTTTTAAAAACCAATTCCAGTTCTGAAAGACTTCCAACGCTGAAAAGAACCAAAACTAAGTAAGCTATTGATTAAACTAGATAAAAACATTACTTTAAGAACTAACAACAATTTCCCGGACAGGACAAATAGTGGCATTCCAAGTTTTCGAATTCTGTAATTAAAAGATGCATGTATATATTTGTGTGTGTATCTATATTTGGAAAGATATTCCCTCTTTAAAGCTTAACTTCCAACTGCCAACTGCAACTCCAAATGCCAACCGACTTGGGACAGAAGAATATACCTGCAGTATCTCCTGACAAATCTAGCCAATACTAAAAAAAATACGTTCTAGATAAGCTTGGAATGTACAAATCCAAAAAATTTATTAATTAATTTCAATTTTAAAAATTTATTATTAAGTCCCTCTGATTGAAATATTCCCAAATTCAATTAAAGACGATATTGTTGAAGCTCTACAAGCGGAATGGAGGGCACTGCGAAATTTCGAATTACAATCAAATTTCCAAAATTTTTATTTGGACAAATTTTGGGGGGATATTTTTGTAAAAAAGAACAATCTATGATAAATGAATTTATGTTTCCGCTCCTTCAACACTTTACTGGTAGTATAATTGCGTTTCCACATAGTAGCGCCACAGCAGAGAGAACGTTTTCTGAAGTGCATTTAATTAAAGATAAAACAGAAACTGTTTGTTAAATGCTACCGTTCATTCAATTTTGACTTGTAAAAGTTTACTGGCGGAAAATTTTGCTGAAAAATGGGAGCCATCAAAAAATTAGCTTTTATTCTGATATATAAAAATAAATTATGAAATATAAAATTTGTATACCATTTGTTTGAATACATTTATGTTAGAAATTTAATTGCATTGTATAAATTAACTACATACTTTGAATTTTGTACAAGTAAAATTATTAATGTGTTTTGAAACTTAGCATTTATTTTGGTTACAACAAATAGTTAAAAGGTCAGTTATTGAATCCTTGTGTTTTCTTAGACTCTTTAGGAAATATGTATGTGTACTACTCAAAGCCCATAAATACTACCCAAAAATCATAATTTGTGCTACTGAAAAAAAATTTAAAATGGCAGCACTGTAGTAGACACGTGGCTTTAAGATACAGAAACACATGTTTCAACATTCGTCTCATTTGATTTACATTCATGAATGAGTGATTAGATTTCCCATCAAAATACTCATAATTGAAAACATCAACTATTTCTCAGCTCATATCAAGAGCATGTATAATTGATGGACGACGGATTGACGGATGAAAGTGAGGAGCAATTACAGCACAGCATTGAGCGCTTTTTGCACACAAACGAATGAGTGATATAATTATTTTAGGAGTATACACTATGATCAATAAGTACCGGGACTGTGTCAAAAAAACAAAATTGTTTTATTCTTCTGGTAAATTTATTTTATCCCCTTCAAAATAAGCCCCATCTGAAGCAATACACATATGCCAACGCTTAATCCAATCGTCCATGCACTTCTGGTAAGCCGAAGCAGGTATGGCCTTCAGCTCTCGCGTCGCATTTTCTTTTATGACCTCTATGGACTCAAATCTCTTTCCACGAAGCGGTAACTTGAGTCGGGAGAACAGGAAAAAGTCACATGGTGCCATATCTGGAGAATAGGGAGCCTGATCGATGATATTCACACTGTGTTTGTTCAAATAATCGCGAATAATGTGTGCTTTGTGAGACGGCGCATTCAAGTCTTGAGGAACAAGTCGTGCGGCGACGCGTTTCATGCGCAAAATATCGACAACAATGTGTTGTGCGCTTCCATAAGAGATGTTAAGATCGTTAGAAATCTCTCTGAGGCTCACATGACGATTTTCAAGCACGATTTTCTTCACAATTTCAACATTTTCGTCGGTATTCGATGTTGAAGGACGTCCAGATCGAGGAAAGTCTTCGACCACTTCACGACCACTTTTGAACATTTTATACCACTCGAACGCTCTGGTTCTTGATAGAGCAGACTCCCCAAATGCTTTCTGCAACATTTTAAGCGCATTGGCACAAGAAATGTCGTTCTTAAGACAAAATTTCAAACAAATACGTTGATCAACAAAATTATCCATTGTAAAATGCGACGAAGTACAAAAAGTTTACTGACGCTAACAGCTGCCAAACAAAAACTAATGATGCAATCCCGCTCAAAATTTGACACAGATGTCAGTTAAGGTCCTACCGACCGACCTTACCTGCATCGGGCAACGGCGGAAAATTTAAAATACACAGTCCCGGTACTTATTGATCATAGTGTACGCGAGACGCAAATTAACAAGCATCACTTTTAGTGGTTGGTGCGTTGGACCGTAAATCAGAGCGTCGTGGCTCGAATGACAACAGCACTAATACCAAGTAATAAAACTGGTCTTTCGGCAAACCTCTGAGATTAAAATAGTTACAGATGTACTACTTCTTAAAGCATACATTGAAATATATAAATATAGGCTTTCATCAACGGCCTATACATAGGCAAGTGCATTATCACTTAGACAAAAGTACCGGCCACTTGCTATTATTTTATTAAGTGCAGTTCAATTGGATTATTCTGCTGATAAGATATGAAAGCTTATCAGAGACTATCACAAAAACTGGTCACGTAAAACTAGCAATAAATACTGGTGAGCAAAGGCGACGATGTATATTTCAAATAGTAGCACAACAGTTGTCGGAAACGTAGTCCACGATGCGCCGGGCACCAGTGAGCAGTTTGATATTTATCAGTGCGTTGTTAGTCATAGCCGCATTGCACGTACAACCGGCGAATGGCGCCAACATACTGGGAGTGTTTCTCAGCCCCAGTCCGTCGCACTTGATCGTACACATGTCTGCGATGAAGGCGCTGGCCGAAAGGGGACACAACATCACCGTCGTCTCAACACAGAAGCCTAAGGTGAACCACGACAAAATTCGCAACATTATCATTCCACCATCTGCGCAGCAGTTAAACGATTTGAATGCTCAAATGACAGCGATTGCATCCAAAAAAGTCAATATTTTTATAATGATGAAAAATTTGTTCACATCAAATCGTGTGTTGATTGACATGCAGTACGATGCTTTGAAAGACAAACGTTTCACTGACCTATACAACACGCCAGGCACCAAGTTCGATTTGCTTGTAATGGGATATTTTATGAATGACTTTCAATTGGCCGCTGCCACAAAATTCAAATGCCCCATTATTCTGAGTTGGACGGGACCTCCCATGGAAATGACGGACGCATATGTGGGCAATCCGAGGGAAGCCGCATATGTTCCAGGCTTCAACAACCCCACGAAGTTGGGTGAAGTGATGAATTTCCCCAGCCGAACTTTAAATTTTCTAAACGCAGTTGCGTTCAATATTATAACGAAGGCAATGGATAATTTTATGGAGAAATACTATTGGTCAGTTTTACACAAATGAACATTTCATCGACACATCATATAAGTCTAATTTTGTATAAATTTCACTGCGACAGGGATTTGATTCCAAATGATGGTACTAATCCCACCTATCACGAAATGAAGAATAATGTGTCGGTGGTATTTTGCAACAGCCATTCCCTCAGTGAAGGACCTATTCGGCCTTTAGTACCAGCTCTCGTCGAAATCGGTGGCATACAAGTGAAAGAGAAACCCGATCCATTACCCAAGGTAATATTTCTTTTTCGAGTAATTTCACACTTACAACAACTGTTTTCCAGGATATTAACGACTTCATGGACGCGGCAAACAAGAGTGGTGTCATCCTATTTAGCTTGGGATCAAATCTGAAAGGTTCGAACATAAACCCGCAAACTGTCGAAACGATTTACAAAACGTTGTCTAGTCTAAAGCAAAATGTGATTTGGAAGTGGGAAGATTTGAAAAATACTCCCGGAAGTGCAAAGAACATACTGTACAAGGACTGGTTGCCTCAGGACGACATCCTGGCACACCCAAATCTTAAACTCTTCATCACGCACGCAGGCAAAGGCGGCGTGGCTGAGGCCCAATACCATGGAGTGCCAATGGTTGCTTTGCCAGTGTTTGCTGATCAGCACAGTAATGCTGACAAAATATCTGCCTCCAAATATGGGCTTCATTTAAATATGCTAAGCTTGAAAGGAGATGAATTAAAGAACTCGATTCTGGAAGTGCTCAACAACCCTGTTTATACGAACAATGTCAAAAAGTTCTCCCAGTTGTATCGCGATCGTCCCTTAACTGCTAAGGAGTCTGTGGTATTTTGGACTGAGTACGTCATTCGGCACCATGGAGCGGCTCATATGCAGAGTCCATTGGTGCATTTGAATGACTTTCAGAGTTTGAGTCTGGATGTGATGCTTTTCCTCTGTCTGGTGCTGTGCGTTGTCTGGCGTTTAATCAAACTTGCTTACAAGGCAGTGCGAAAAGTTGCGCGAGTTATATTGACCTCACGAAAGTCCAAAAAGACGAAGAGAGAATGATATTGTAGAAATGTGCGAATAATTTTGTTACTCTTGATATTTCAAAATCTACACTACAATCCATAAACAAAGTTTAGATAGTGGAGGGCAAACAAACAAAAGTGCTTAATTTTCAAGTTAAAGATTAGTTTGTTAAACTTTTTTCGGAACGATGTTATTTTAAAACACAAAACTGTAAAATACGAGTGAAGATTTTTATACATTTAAAATTAATATTTGTACTGTGAATATCACAACAGCTGCAAGTTTTTAGTAAACATATTCTCTATTATTTAAAATAATAGTAAAATAAAAAATTGTATACAAATGTATGTATAATCAAGAAAATATAATAATAAAAACATATATTGGCTTTAATATATTTAACAATAAAAATAGATATTTAATTATTTATTATTGTTATTAAAATTAAAAATTGTATACAAATGTATAATCAAGAAAATATAATAATAAAAACCTATATTGGCTTTAATATCTTTAAAAAAAAAATTAGGGATTTAATTAATTATTTTGAAAATGCTTTACATATTCGAAAAACAAATAATATACTCAAATCAAAAAAATCAAAATCAAATATCAAAAAAAGTATTTCATGCATATATGGCAGAGTATGTATTAGTAGGTGGACGTCCAGTATTGGATTTAACGTACCTCCAAATTTTTTCCATTGTTTTCTATATTACGATCCAAAGTGAAATTTGCTATTCGATATAACAAAAATTTTTTTTGTTTTTCACCCTCGTCAAAAACCTTCGAATTGTTTTTATTTGAGCATTCAATATTCTTTACAATAACAATGAATGTTTTGTTTCGTCAAGTGAACGGTATCTCAATTGTTTTTGTTTTTGTTACGTTAAAACTTTCAAATTTACGTCAAGTTACCAACATTTTCAAATTCTGTTTGTATGCATTGCTGATCATTTTCACAGGATTTGTTTTGCGTTCGGCCGGCTTTTTTCTTTTAAAAATTAAAATTTCAATAATCAATCAAGAGAAATTGCCATACAGAAAAGTTTACTTGCGGTAAAGAGGCAATCGCACATCGAAGACTTTTTCACTGTACATACATAGCTTGTACAGCATTTTGAAAATGCTGGAATAAAACAAGATATTTATTTAAAAACTGAATATGTGAAACTTATTTCTTTAAGAAGGATGGTTTAAGAAGGACGGTGCTTTTCATTTTTTGAAAATCGAAATCTACTGGGGTGAACCAAGGGTTATAAGCTTGTGTGAAGAAACAATATTTTTTACGCCTTTTGACTTCAAACTTGGTGACAGTACACTTAGTGAGAAATACATAATTCGATACGTGTCTTAAATGTTTTCAAAAATCAAAATCTGATGGGATCAACGACGGGTTATATGTTTGTATGGAGAAACTGTGAAAAACACATGAATTATTGATTTCAAATTTGGTGAAAGTGCTCCAAATCTAAAATAATTCGACCCGTGTTTTTTACTTCTTTGAGAATCATAGAGTTAATGGCTTAAGAGTTTGTTAAAAAAAAACTGTGAAAACACATGAATAAATGGGCCCTTTTATTTCAAAATTGATGAAAACACTTGAAATCAAAAATAGACACATGTTTTTCATTTTTTCAAAAATCGAAACCTGACGGGGTCAACGATAGTTAAGAGTTTGTATGGGAAAACATGATTTAATAGGTCAATTAAAAATCACTTCAAATTAAATATAATTAGACAAGTATTTTCTTTCAAACTCGCGGGGTCATTAAAAGTTTAAGAGAAACTTGATTTATTGGGCCCCCTGACTTATATAATATATATACATATATTTGAATTTCACGCCTCAATCATGTTCATCAAGCTGCAATGTTTGTGCGGTGATAAGCAAAGGGTGATTTTTACTGTGGTTAGAGAAACTATAATAGTTTGTTGGGCTGAAAGCAATGTACGCTGAAATTGTGTCATTTGATATTGAGAGTTCGGATACACAAATCCTCCGGCCTTTTTTCTACTAAAATCATACTGTTAAAGTAAGCTTGATCAGTTATTAACCATAGTACACTTTAAGATTTTTTAAAATTTATTGAATTTGATATGAATTTGCATTATCTGTTAGCTTGAAACACAAAAAATGTATGGAAGTCATATTGCACATGGCCGAGTCGTAGGTTCGAAACCCGATTCAACCAAAACCAACTAAAACATAATTATTTTCATGGCCGACTGCACTTCTAGCAGGTAATGACCACTTGTAGACAGTAAACTGCCCCGAACCAGAATATCATGAATATTATTGGAATATACATTTAATTTTCACATGGTAAATCATTAAACCAAAAGTAATAAAAGCCTGTGAATTTTGTGCAACTGACTGCGTTAAAGGAAGCACTGTTCAGTTGTGTAATGCTCTCATTTAATTTGGTACATGTAGGCTTTACTGCATGTAGATTTGCATTATAGTATAGGGGTGCTATGAATTACATATGTAAGCACAAACGTAAATACACATAAACAGAGTGACAGCAGTCTCGACGATGTGCAGTAGGTTCACTGGAAATGTGCACGTCATATGAACACTTTTATAATATATAGCATATACATATAGGTATATAAATTTACGTTTTTTATACCAAAAATTTTTATACGTGCGCTAGATTGTTGTTGTTTCTAGATGGACAGGTAGGTTAAGAAGTGATAAAAATTGAAGAAGGAACCTGTGAGCGCCCCGCATATAACAAATAACTGAAAATAAGTAACAATAAAGGACCCAAATCCAGCATGACTGCTGTGGACTCTTCTTTACCTGTTGTAAAAACAATTTCAATGCGGAAGTTTTTCTGGACCTTTTCGACGTCGTTTGAAGAATATTTGTTTAATTAGTCCTGAACTCGACTAACAATTAGTCAGCTAAATACTCCTCGCTTTAAGCGTGATTGTCAAGACAGTTGTAACTTGTAAGCACGTAGAATATGCAATCAGAAAGACGAACTCGACGGAATGCAACTTTTCCAAACTTACTATAAAGTTTCAGTTTCAACTATAAATAAATATAATCACTTGACGATACTGTATGTACAGAGTTTTTCTTTGTAGGCGCACATGGAACTTTTTTGTGTGTATGATTGGTGATAACACCCTATTGGCTGACACCCTATAGGGTATCTCAGAGCATTCAAGCAATGCCGCTGCAAACGTTATTGTGTGCTTGATAAGAAATATAATGTCATCGCATTACTGCGTTCTTTTGAACATTTCGCGGCTGATTGACGCTTCACATATATTATTGTTGAGCATCAGTTGCAATTTCAGTTCGATGAACGATTCGGTTGAGTTTAGAACAAATCAGTACCAGCGGCCGCTGCTCACTAGAAGTTATTAAGCAATACTTAAAAATTATTCAAAATACGAAATGGTGATTGAGGAGTGGAAGAAATGTGGCATTGCCACAAAATTTCCTTCGTATCGCAACCTGAAAATAATCACTGATAGAGGGTGAGTTTAAGCTACAATTTACACTTACTACAACTGGAAAATAAACAATTTTCATACCCGATTCAAATACACTAACCAGAAACTTGTTCTTCTTTCAAATTCTTCAAGTTTTTACTTTTGTTTATTTATTGGAATAAAAAAACGAAGCTTAGTAAAGATATAAAAAGGTATTTTTGGAAATTTTCTGGAAGTGTTTTTTTTTTATATCCCGAAACTATGTACGCAAACTTCATCTGACTAGTATTTGATTTGCATATGTACCTATATACTCATATGGCAGAAATTTGTTAAAAACATCAACACTGCAAACTAGCACAGTGACCAAAAAGATCTTTTGTATTGTTATTTTTCTAAGTGAAAAATTTTGCATTTGTTAATGTGCCTCCTGCTCCTAGAAAATTATTTGTGATTTTACATTTGAACAATTCCAATTAGATGGATCGCTGGGAAGCGACAGGATGACGAGGCTGAAGGACTCTGGCGTATTCACGATGGAATCTATGATTTTACTGAGTTCATCGACAAACATCCTGGAGGATCATTCTGGATAAGAGAGTCGAAGGTAATTAGTTCGCGTAGTGTGAAACAAGTTGAAATGTTACTTTTCTCCAAGGGAACTGATATCACGGAAGCGTTTGAGGCTCATCACATATCGACGATACCCTTTCAAATGATTGAAAAGTACAAAATTCGCGATGCCCAGAAGCCGCGCATATACACTCTAACCATGCACGAGAATGGGTTCTACAAGACCCTGAGGGGTCGTGTTCGGGAGAAACTTAAGACTATCGACAACTCACCGAAAGGAAAAAGTGATGTACGTCAATCTAGTGTCACTTCAATCTTCAATGTGGGCCGTTATCATTCAGCTCTTGCACGTTTCACTACAGAAAATTCATTTCGCACTACTTCTGGCTACATTCGTTTTCGCCATAACCAGCGTCAAGTTCAACAGTCTTCTGTGTTTGGCCCTAGCGGGCACTGCGCTATGCTGGACCGCGATCTCGTCGCACAACTACTTCCACAGACGAGATAACTGGCGCATGTACACCTTCAACCTGAGCATGATGAACTTCTGCGCGTGGCGCATCTCTCACGCCATGTCGCACCACATCTATCCGAACTCGTACCTCGACTTGGAGCTATCCATGTTCGAGCCATTTGTCTGCTGGATACCTAACCCACACATTAAAAGCGTGGTCATGCGCTACGTGTCCCTCGTCACCGAGCCGCTCTTATATGCGTTTGCATTTATGTTACAAATTTCAACAAGGTATGTTCGATATTGCTTGTTCGAGATGGGGGCAGCGCCTCAAAGCACTGAATAACTTTCTATATATTAACTTATATTGCGATTGCCTCTTTGCCAGGTTGTTCTACTCAGTCACAAATACTAACATCCTGTATTGGCACGATCTCCTGTCTCTGACAATACCACTTTCCATATTCATTTTTACCGACTGCACTCTGCTGCTGGCGATCCGTCAGTGGCTTTACATAACGGCAATAGCCAGTTTCGCCTTCTGCGTGATCGGCCTAAATGCGGCGCACCACGATCCCGAGATTTACCACGAAGGCGACGCAAACCGCGAGGACCGGGACTGGGGCCTGTTCCAGGTGGACACAATCATTGACCGCGGCGATTTGAAGGTCTCACAGTTCCTGGTGTTGACCCACTTCGGCGACCATGTCCTGCACCACCTCTTTCCCACCCTGGATCACGGCATCTTGCCGCAATTGTACCCGCTGCTCTACGAGACACTCGACGAGTTCAAAGGGCAGCTGCGCGAATGCAACCACTTGGAACACATGCTGGGCCAGCACAAACAACTGTTGCGCATCACACCCAACCCCCGACCACCCGGTGCAAAACACTAGAATCCGCGAACTTCACATGATGGAATTTTGTGCTGTTTCTCTTTCTTCGCGTAACACTAATCATCACATCAACATATCGAATGATAAAATAAATCGGCTTGATTGGGGGTTTCAGACTGTAATCAGATCATTCTTTTCCAAAAAACCAATTGGTAATAAGTAAGTCGCATATGAATCGAAAGATTTTAGTACACTTTGCTCACAAGGCCTAATTTTTGCTAAATCTGCCTGGTCAAATATGCGAGATGCATAAAAGTCAATTAGATTTGAGTACACGTTTTCAGCAGCAATTTCGACTATCCGCCCACCATTCACAAATCACTGTAAACACATTTATGTTTTTGATTTTTTTTATTGATTTACATTTATTTTGTTCCTTTTTTGTATACCTTTATCTTTAAATTTAATATTATCTTTTGATTAATTAAAAAAGTAACATAAACATAAGCTCCACGATGAGTGTGTATGCGTCGGAAGTGTGCTCTTATATATGTGCATAAATATATAAAATATACATACATATTCGCCTGGGTGTGTATATAAAGACATTCGTATAGAAAATAAATAACATGTGTTTACATTATTCTCAGTTTCGGATGACACCTCCGCTCATTCACATCTTCGCATTTTAAAAAATCGACTTCGACATCGACACGGATGTCGGCATGGATATCGACTGGACGCCGACACTTCGACGGTGACACTTTCCACTGCTCATTTCACCAGTGACGGGGCATTCTGTCATTTGATTCTTTTCCTTGCGTCGGCGTTCGCTGTCGCGTTCGCGTCGGCTCGGTTATTCGTTGTATACAAAAATTAAATACAATATAGATTGCGGAGTTGGAAATGTCGCCGGATGGGAAGAGCCTCAACTCGTACAGCATTCATCCGTTCGGGCTTATGTTGGTGTTGGTGTGGTTTTACATGTAGTAGTATGTTTTTTTGTGTTTTCTTTTCTTTTAAAGATTTTTTTTGCCTAAGTGCATTTTTCCTCCCGTCGTTCGAATTATGTATTGTAGTTTTATTTAAATTAAAAACAAAAAGTTGTAAAATAGTTTAAATTAAATTAAAATAACATAATTATGAAATATCATTAAAATAAATTAAAAAAGAATTGAAATGGCATTTAGAATTCGTTTTCTGGAGCAAGGTCGAATCTTGGTGGGAAAGCCATTCCGTCGAGTTGTGGCCGTACGGACATCGCTCGGGGCTGTGGGGGAGCAAAATAAGAATAATAATCGATTAAGCTGTATTCAGTGTTCAGTGATGTTTTGTGCATGTCAGGTAACTGTAACGAGATTGTGGTGGGCATGCGGGTAACTCACTTATGCGAGTATGGATACAACAATAACAACAAATCGGGTTTTGAACTGCTAAGTCAATGAGTCTGAAGTGCCAACGGCTGCACGTTCTGATTGGCTTCGGCATCGACGAAATACGAGTGGATGTTCAAGTAGAGCGGTGGGTAGCGGGGCGGTCGGTGAACTTGATGTATGAGCTCATTTGAACCACCCCGCTCAAGAAAGGGCTGTGAAAATGATCGGTGGTCTGACGGTCGAAACAACAGTGCAATGATGACTCAATGACACAATACGAGTATGCAACATATGCACGCATATCTATGTGGGATGTAACACAAAGAAAGAAGGAAGGCAAGCGGACTGCGCAACGAGACGTTTTCAAGGACGCAAACCACTGATATGGGCAATGGGTGACAGTGGATGAGCGCCGCACTTTTCAGCCGGGCTTATCACACCACATGGGGGGGTAGTTGCGGTGCACGTGGTGTGGTGATACTATGAATCACACTATGGTGTTGCGTTCCGTTGCACTTACAAATGTAATGAGAAGTATTCATTGGTCCAGCGCACTCTTGCGGCCACCTTTAGACGCTGTCGGCTACAGTTTACACAAACACATATAATTAAAAAAGTAGAGACGATTTTATGATAGTGTCATGTTTGTGGTTTTTCTTTTTCATTTCTTTTCGTTTTTTAGTCTTCATTTTATGTAGTTTAAGCTCGAGGTAACGATTCTGATTTGGGTTCATTGGCTAGCATAGCTTGATGAGGTTGGATTACTGAATTTCTATAAATTGAATGTTGGATGGTGCATTTGTAATGCGTTTGTTTGATAACTGGCGTTTTCTTATGATCTACAATTCTCTTTGCATTTGTTTCTCAATTTGAGCCATTGGCCGATTGTTGTGCTGTATTTAGTTCTGATTGCGAGAATGAAGGGAAATAATAATGTTTGCAAATTAATACCGGCTACTGCAAGGTGGGTTTGCGGTCCAAGCGGACTCGTCAACTTACCGCTGGGCTGGCACCACGACCAACTGAACCGGCACGTCCCTTGGCGCGGAATTTGCTTATGGCTTGTTCAGCCAGATCGGCGCGTTCTTCGGCTTCTTCGAGTTCTTGTTGTGCTTTGCGGAATTTGGCCAAGTTGAGCGCAGCGATCTCTTCGGCTTCTTCGATTTGCCTCTTGTATGTCTTGATCTTCTGCTGGAGCTTGTCAACCAAGTCTTGCATGCGTTCGTGGTTCTTGCGGTCCTCCTCGGACTGGAAGCTCAACTCCTTAATGCGGCGATCTGCTTTGCGGAGGTTCTTCTGGGCATCGGCGTGTCTCCTCTGTTCGCCGTCCAATTCATTCTCCAATTCGCGGACGCGCTGCTCCAATTTCTGGATAGCCTTCTTGCCGCCCTTAAGGGCGTTGGCTTCGGCTTCGTCCAAGCGCACCTGCAGTTCCTTGATTTGCTGTTCCAGAGCTTTCCTGAGCTTCTCTTGTGTCTGGGCGTGGTCTTGTTCGGCACGGAGCTCGTCGGCAAGACGGGCGGCATCGACCATAGCCTTCTTGGCCTTCTCCTCGGAGTTCTTCGCTTCGTTCAACAGTTCATCCAAATCAGAGTGGAGTGTTTGCAGTTCGGATTCCAACTTCCTCTTGGCAGCGGAAATGGAAGCATTTTGGGCGGAGATTTCGTTGAGTTGTTCATGGGCATCGGCCAGTTCTTGTTCGGCTTGGCGACGACCGCGGTCAGCTTGCTCAAGCAGGGTGCGGGATTCTTCCAATTCATTCTGGAGGGCGTTGGCACGACGTTCAGAGATACCCAATTGCTCACGAGCATCATCGCGGGCTCTCTGTTCTTCCTCAAGAGCTGTTTGAATGTCCTTGAGCTGTTGTTGGTAGCGTTTGATGTTCTTTTGGGCCTCGGCGTTAGCCTGTAAATTCAATACAAATCGAGTTGAAGGGCGACTCTGATTGGGAACAAAAATATGTATAGAAATTTTACCTTGTTGGCATGATCCAAAGCAATTTCCAATTCGTTGATGTCAGCTTCCAACTTCTTCTTCATGCGCAGGGCCTCAGCCTTACCCTTGGCTTCGGCTTCGAGGGACGCTTGCATGGAGTCGAGAGCGCGTTGGTGGTTCTTACGGGTATTTTCGAATTCTTCCTCCTTCTCCTGGATGCGACGATCGATTTCTTGGCGCACTTGAGACAACTCCAACTGCGCGCGTAGCACCTTGTTCTCTTCTTGTTCCAAAGCAGCTTCAGCTTCCTCCAGAGCGGCTTGGAGTTCGTCCTTTTCGGCTTCCAAGCGCTTGCGGGCCTTTTCGATTTCGTGAATATTGCGACCGCCTTCACCGATTTGGTCGAGCAAGTCCTTGACCTCATCAGCGAGGTTCTTGTTCTCACGGCGTACGGCTTCCAGTTGTTCTTGACCTTCTTCGTAAGCACCCTTGAGGCGGAACAATTCGGTGGAGTAGTTGCGGCACTCCTTCTGCGAGGCATCGAGCTCAGCTGCCAAATCGTCAACCTTGAGCTTCCATTCGCCAATGATCTTGTCGAATGCCTTCTGCCTCTTCTCGGCAGCGTTGGCAATGGCGTTGGCGCGGTCGACTTCCAGTTGCAAGTCTTCGACTTCGGTGGCCAGACGCTGCTTGGTCTTCTCCAGGCCAATGCATTTCTGGTTAAGCGACTCAATTGTCTCCTCAGCCTCAGCCAAGCGTGCCTGCAACTTCCTCTTGGCTTCCTCCAGCTCCTCAGAGCGGGCAACACCATCGGACTCGTATTTGGTGCGCCACACCTGGGCTTCGGCGTTGGACTTGCTGAGTTGGCGTTGCAAATCAGCCTTGCCTTCGGCTTCCTCCTCTACTTGTTCGCGCAAGTTGTCCAGGTCGTGCTCCAGATTGCGGAACTTGCCCAGAAGGGTAGCGCGCTCGCGAGACTCCTCGTCGGCCAAACGCTTGGTATCTTCCAACTGAGTGGTGAGCGAAATCTTGATCTTCGACAACTGCGACACCTGAGACTCAGCTTCCTCCAGTTGGCGCAACAGATCGGAGTTCTCAATAGACAGCTTCTTCTTCGAGGCATCGAAGTCATTGAGGGTCCTGTTGGTCTCATCCAATTTGCCTTGGACTTCGTTCAAAGTGTGCTGTAACTGCTTGGCGATCTTCTCTTGAGCAGCCTAATGGGAACGGGTGTGAAACAGTCAAGATTTAGTTATTTGGAGCATTGAAAGACTTTTGGCAAAATTGTGGTTGGCGGTTTGTGTATTCTGTACAGTTAGTATGGGTAGTGAAGCAACTGATTGTAGTTTTGGTAAGTCTTCCAGCAAGATTTACTTTTATAATTAGTGCAATTAATATACTATAGATGCTACGTATGCATATTAAGTTGACGCGTTTGGACTGATTTACAGGATTGAAGCACACCAGCCTAGGTGCATACATCATTCGGCTCATACACACAGGTGTACGTATGACTTCTAAAGAAGCTTTTCTACCAAGAAAATATACAACAATTCAAATTTACAATCGAATTCATCGAAATAAGCAGCAGCGTCAGCGTATTTTACAGCAGCTACATTTCAGTTAAATTTTGAAAAGAGTTTGTATACCTTCTCGTTGGAAAGGTGATCAACACCGGCACGCAGGTCATTCAATTGGCCGAAGTATTCACTCTTCTCCTTTTCAGCCCTAGACGTTGAATAATAAATACGTGATTTCGGTTAGCATTATGTTAAAAATGTCGTAAGGAAAAGTTCAAGAAAGAGATGTATTTATTTATCACTCGCAACCAATGTTGCTTCAGCTGCGCGACGTGCTCGACTCAAACACACGCCTAGGTACCGGTGCAATCCGCTGCTAAGGTACTGACGGGGTTTAATACCATTAAAGACAGGTTACTTTCGCAGGGCGTTATTTCAAGATATCGGTGCGTAAGTAATTGTTGAGTATGTGTATCGCATGCCGTGTGTGTGTTTGGGAGTATTACAATGTTTCAGTGGCTTTGCTGGCCCGATTACGGCATATTACCTTGTCGCGCGACAGTTGATCGCAGGCAGAACGAGTTTGATTCAACTCATTGTGGCAAGTCTGACGATCGTGCTCAGCCCTAGATGGCATTAAAAATATTCATAATTAATCGTTTTTAAGTAATCGACACACACAACACGCAGAATAACACTTTTCACATGGACGCTGAACCATACACAGCACATTGGAGTGGTCATTTTGCGAGGAACCTAGATTCTTATGGTTTGACAATGCAAAAAATATACTTACTTGGCCTTCAGCTTATTGAGCTGGTCGACCTGTTCGGCCATCTCAGCCACGGCATCGTTATGCTTCTTGCGCAAGTTGGCCAGGGTGGACTCGTGCTGGATGTTGGCTTCCTCCAAGTCGCGGCGCAGTTTGCTGAGCTCGGCCTCGCGCTTCTTGTTGAGTTCGATTTGAGCAGAGGTGGCACCACCAGCTTCCTCAAGACGTTCACCCAATTCCTCCAATTCGCGGGCCAGGTCAGCACGTTGCTTCTCAGCCTTGGCGCGAGCCTGGCGTTCAGCCTCGACTTCCTCCTCCAACTCCTCGATGCGGGCTTGCAATTCCTTGATCTGGCGCTGGTGTTTGCCGACGCCGACTTGTTCGTCTTCCAACTTGGCGGTGATCGACGACAATTCCTTGTCCTTACGTTGGATGGTTTGCTCCAATTCCTTCTTGTTGCGCTCCAAATCGGAAACGGCTTCCTGGGTGAGCTTGAGGTCACCCTCAACCTTGCGTTTGGCCTTCTCCACATCACCACGCAACTTCTTCTCACGCTCCAACGAGTCCTCCAACTCGTCTAAAGTTTGCTCGAGCTTGGCCTTCACCTTGTTCAAGTGGTTGATCTTATCCTCGGCGGCCTGCAGTTCTTCACCAGTCTTCTGGTTGGTCTCGCCCGACATCTTCTTCTCCTTGTTCAGCTTGTTAATAAGCTCGTCTTGGTGGGCGATCTCATCATTCAAATTGCGGATCTGGTGATCCTTGGTGGCCTTGTCCTGCTCGGCCTTCTGGACGTTCAACTCCAAATCCTCAATATCCTTCTTCAGACCAGAGATCTCCTGGTCGGCCTTCTTTTTCTGTTGGAACAGTTGGTTGCGGGCATCTTCTTCCTGAGTCAAGCGCTCTTGGATGTCCTACATGGAAGTGTAACGAACAATTCATTAAAATATGAAATATGTGCGCGAAGGATGAGCGATCGAAAGAGCCAAATATGAAATCTAAATTTAGACAGTGCACAAGTGTGGCGCGAATTTCAGCTAAGCACTCTGAATCAAATTAATGCCAAAAATAGCACAATGAACGACTGATGTGCTGCGGCAAGTGCAAATCCAAATACCACGAACATGATTAATTGGCAATGCTTGCGCCCGTAATCGATTTGCACGATCGTTCGGAGAAATGAACTGTTTCTTGCCTGCTTGTGTACAGTCTTTCGAATACATCCTACTGGGGGCTACTTACGCGCAGTTGATTCTCGAGGTCGTTCTTTTGGGCTGTGAGCTTGGCGTTCCTCTCCTGGTAGTCTTGCAGCTGACCCTTCTCACCGGACAAGGACTCCAGCAGGGCAGTCTTTTCAGCTAACAGCTTCGAGTTGAGGGCTTCCAACTCCTTGCGTACCTTAACTTCGGCCGCGTGCAGCTCCTCAGCCTTCTTGGCCTTCTCTTCGAGACGCTGTAATTCAAAATCGGAAGAAACAGAGTTTTTGTTAGGCGCGACGTCTGACAGTGGCGGCGATCCTTGCTGTGCTGGGGTGTCGCTGACAGGTGGAGCTGGGCCGGCTGGCAGTTCGCCTGAAGGCGTTTCTTGTACGATTTGATCGGTCGAGTCCACAGCTGCAGGAGCGTCTGCTACTAGTGCTGCTTCTGCAGCAGCCTCAACTGGTGCTTGAGGTGCTGCAGCATCGTCATTGTCATTCGTTGTAGCCGTGGCAGGGCTACCTGTCACAGCTTTTTTCGATTTTTTCGTTTTCTTTTCATCCGCCATCGCTCACGGACTTTTTCAAGAACTACCGCACGCAGATATAGCAAAAAGATCTACAAGATTTCAGTCCACGGATCGACTGCTAATAAGATCTCCCAAATTTTTTTTTGCACAAATTTTTATATTGCTTAAGGAAAAATCACAATAAAGTTTCCTACTGCAGCAAGTCTGGATGCGACGGAACGGTTTAAAAGCGCTGGGCGATAATCGCAAGCGGTTCGTTTTAATTGGATTCAGATCGTTTTGGTTTCGTTGCGGTTAGAGTGACTTCTGATCGGTGCGCCTAGGTAACTAGGTCCGATTAGCTGCTGGTCAACAACTGGAATGCTTGCGCTGTTCGATGCTCGAAATTATAAAATTAGCTACGCCCCGAAATCGAATCGAACGCGAACGAAACGTTCAGCACGCTAATAAATTTCGGGTTTGTTCTGCGCTGTGCAAATGTTTGGTACACATCATCCGCGCCAGCAGCAGGCATCCGAGCAGCAACGACATGGCACAGGTGTTGCACACACGTACAGCAAGCGCTGGTCGGAGCGAGAAGATACGATATCGCCATCTCGCACGCACTGCCTGTTCAAAGGCCTCGCCACTCTTTTGCCAATGAGCAGTGCAAGCAATTTTGATGAGGATTCAATTAAAAGCATTAAAAATTTATATTTAATATTCATCTACGCCAAATGCGTATTGTAGTTGTGGTAGTTCTTGTTATGAATGTTGTTGTTGGAGCTGACTGAATTGTGAGTAAGGGGGGATGCTCGGTGTACGGGGCGCAGCGTGCAGAAATGCGGCTCGTGAGATGAGCCGCGACAGAGCAGCGGCCGCACAACCAAAAACAACAACTCCAATATTGACGCAGCAGCACCAATTGTGAGCACTCGGGGCGTGAATAGCGACAGCGATGCCGATTGGGATTAGCAATATGAATCGGTGCAGGGTGCCCACGTCTTGCAAATGATCGTTACTCATCTCGTTGAATTACCTACGCGAATATACTGCACAAAAAGCGGTGCGGCTGTGCGGCAGTTGACGGCGGCGCCGCGAGCGAGACAGAGCGAGGGCTAAGACAAAGAAGGCACAGCCAGCGCTAGAACATTAGACTCGCATATCTAATGATTAATAGGCATGAATCGAACACGTCGCTGTGGATATGTGTAAGTGGTGTATTTTTGAACACAACAACAACGAGGTGCTCGAACGACGTGCGCAAAGTACCAGAAACGTATATTCCATATAAATATACATATGCGTGCGAAAATACACACGCATATGGCTTTTCGACTTTGATTTCCTCATCATTTAAAATTAAATATTCGAAATCTGCACATTTTCCAGATAAACATCAACACGAAAATAGTGTTGAGGTGAAGTCAGCGGCGTGGACTGCGCAGATTTCGGTCATTTGCACACGCGGCACTTGGTAGCCGCGATCAATATTGCGACGGAGTACGAGAACAACTCCTGCAGATGTGCATGAAATTCTGTACCGGGCGCACAATTTTGCACAGACGCGGCGCGCCACTGCCGCTAGCTTGAATTTCGCGGAAAACACCATTTGATTTCCATCAAAGTGTTGCTTTATGTTGTTATGGGCGCTGCTTGGAAAAGCAATTAAGGTGAGCATTTACTGAGCAAACACACGCGCCAATCGTGTGTTAGTGGCTTTCGCGCGCAGGCGTACAAGGGCGCGCCTGGCCACGCACACCTTTGAAAACTCATTCGATATGCGACCAGGTGCTAAATATAGTAGAAATCCACAATCGCGCAAAAGGTGCGCGCATTGGCCATTACATTTTCGCCAAACGAACATATTAAGCGATATTTCGGATGTTCGCGGTTGGGGAAAACACTTGTGCGCGGTGGATGGGGAGTGCGCGGGACGACGACAGCCGTGATTGCCGTCGCCGATACGGTTGCATGCGAATGAGAGCGCCATCAAGCGTCGATTCTGCGCTAATTATGTGCGCGAACACGCCCTGCCAGAGCCGCAGAATGCGCCGCAGCCACAAATTTCGGAGCGCGCACACTTGCCAGCGCACTTAAGTGGGCAGGCAGCAATTCTGAAATTGAAAATACATTTTGCATTGGATGCGGAATGCGTGAGCAGCGCAGTGATTAATTGAGCAGGTGCCACTGCCCTAGCGACTATTTCGGTGCTTGCGAACGCTCGCGATGCTGCACAGTTCGGAATATGTGTGCAGCGATTGTTGGCATGTCGTAATTATGTGCAAGAAACGCCAAACGAAAATCCGATGTATCCCGTCCACCAGCAACAGTACCAGCTCCTGCTTCGTCTGCATTGCCCAGCCGCAACCAAAGATAACCCTAAACGACCGAGGGCGAAACGCGAGCAGTACTTACGGCAATCTCATCCTCGATGCGAGAGACGTTGAGCAGAGGCTTGATCTTCTGCCACAGCTTGTACCATGGCCAGGTGCGCAGTTGGAGGTATTTGCGCAAGTTGCGTTGCACCACCTTGAGGGCGACGCGCTGTTCTTGCAGCTTCTTGAAGTTCTTGCGCGACAAGTAGCCGCGAGCCCATGCCTGCATCCAGGACATGATCTTGCCGAGACGTTCATCACGGAACTCTTCCATCTGACCCAGGACACCGGCACGGAAGAACACCTGCTCGTGTGACGGCGATTTTGTGCGCGTATGTCATTATTTGTTTTACCGTATTTTTAGTTTGTTTGAGACGTAAGGAGAAATAGAAATACAATTAGTTTCACGTCGAGGCGGTCCAGCGTGGGGGCTGCCAGAGAGTTGACGCGCTCGCATGATTTCACAGTTTGCAGCACGGCGCAGGCCAACTCGCTGCTAGCCAACAAAAGCGCTTTACATGAAACACACAGGAGGACTTTCGAGATGGGAGTCAAAAAACCGAAAAACGCAAGCACAATACAATACAGGAAGTAGCAACAATAACAACATTTAAAAAGAGCAGAGGCTTGTTGAAGGAGGAGAACACGGCGAATCGGATGCGGAAACGTTAGTAAAGTGACAGAAACAAGTACAGGCGTGATGTGTGGCATTCGAGTGTTGTTGTAATGCTTGGACGGTCGAAAGCGTTAAGTGATGCGTGAGCGCATGACACAAGTATATAGTCAGCTGATATACCTTGGTTTTACCCATGCGATATTGATCGACGGGAAGATCAATGAAGTTAATTATAACATCGGTGGCTTTTTGGTCTTTCTCAATTCCAGCTATTAATTTGGGGCACATGATTTGGTAGCTGTGCAAGTGGGAGCGTGTGAATTTCATATATTATATTAGTATGTGTGTGTGAATTGGTGACCGTTCTCGGGCCATTTGGTGCTAGACTAACTACTGGTAAATGTAATGTTGTACTTAAATTTTAATATGCGAGTTAGAAATAAAAACGAAATAAAATCAAATACATAAACACTAAGTAACTACAAAACGATTTGCTACGAATGGGGCGTGCCATCAGGCCAGGCTGTTGCCTTTTCTCGAAAGGTTTTACGATCCGGCCTGAGTGTGCGGGTGTAGGTGCAATTCATCGTGTGAAGGCCAGTGTTTTCTCTGGGTTCTTCCACATTCAAAAGAGGTGTAGGATTATGGGCGATGTTGCATGAAGATGGAAAGAAACGCATGTGGGAACATGCGTACTGCACACGGCGCCGCTTTGAGCCCTCCAAGTTTCTCTACTTGTTTCGACGGCAGCTCAATGCGCAGCGCGGTTATGGCCCACGCAGTGGTCTGCAGTTCGCTGAGCCATGTTGACCGCTTTCGGATTAGCTTGTATGCAGTTCTAGATCTACGACTACAAGTAAGTACTTTGGGATGCATAACGAGTGGGGCTAATTGAACATTCAGATGTATAAAACGGAAAGTAAAATTATGCATGCCTTCGTGTTACCCAGGCGGTACTGATCGTCTGGTAGGTCGAGGTATTTAATGACTATTTCGGTCGCCTTTTTTTCTTTCTCAACTCCAATCAATAGTTTGGGGCACATGATCTTGTAGCTGTGTGTGTATGAGTGTGACATATATTAATTGTTTCATGAGTAAAATTCAACGTCTACCATTCTCTCTTGCTAACTTTGGCTTCGTATTGCTTTCAGTTTACGAATAGAGTGGTTAATATCTACTATAGTCTACTTAAAATAAATATAACATATGGTAGGTGAAATAAAATTAAAATTAAAATAAAAATACATACAATATAAAGAAACATGAAAATAGTAACGACGAAAGGATTTCCCAAGGCGAAAGAGTGCGCCAATCGTTTGTGGCGGGTTGCAACCTTTTTTGCGAAAGGCTTGGTTTTCTAGCTGTGTGCATTCGGATGCAATTCAACGTGAAGGCCAGTGTTTGATCTGGGTTCTTCGACCTTGAAATTGTGAAAGGCGCAAGAATTCGGTGGGAAGTTCGGCAAATTGGAGAACAGTGAAACGGGTAGCATGCTCACTACACCCGCTCGGCTCGTGGAGTCACAAGTGCTCCTACTTGTTTCGACTGGAGCCGGAGCGGTCGGTTGTGTATGACTCCCGCGAATTGTCAGCGATTCGTTGAGCCATACAGGTGGTGGGTGTCTTTCAATGGGTTAATGTGCGTACATTCGGCTGCGAGTTCACGTGTCGCAGTCTGCGGTGGACATCAACTTATTGAGCCATATTGAATGGTGTTGGGGTTAGGTTATGAGCAAACTACGCAAACTACGAGTATTTTGGGAAGAGTGGATGTATGTGTGGAGTGGGTAGGGGGTATTTTTTGTGCGTGTAATGTGGCTTATGGGTAGAAAAGGAAAAATTAAAATGTCGTGCCTTTGTGTTACCCAAGCGGTACTGATCGTCTCCCAATTCGGTCGATTCGATAAGAATTTTGGTGCATTTCTTGGGATCATCATTGCCCACGATACCCTTGGGGTTTAAGATTTGATAGCTGTGTTGGTGTGGTTTTTCATTGTTTGGTTTGGTTCGGTTTCACATGTGCGTTGTTGAAGTGGAAAGTGGAAATGTGCGTAGGCATATATGATTTAGTAATAAATTCGTATAATGGTTCTTAAAGCTAAGTTACGGGGTCCAGGCTAAACTACATTCTCACACAATGTGGGTATGGCGAACGGAGGAAGATGCATCAAATGCTCGTATAACGACTACGGTGCTTTTAGCGAAACTACTATTGGTATTGGGGTTGGTGTGGATAGATTGGAATGGGTTGGAGATATGCGGGGTAAATGCAGAAACGGCCATTTAGATTGGATATTTTTGTTGAATATCGGCCGCTGAAATGTCGGCGTTTGTGGTATTCACTGGTTACGAGAAGCACGCCTCCCTGAGTCAATATCATTTCGGAGACGCTACTCCATGGTCGGTCTTGGGGCAAGGAAAACGAGGCTGGTTCCATGGGAACACAACAAACAAACGCAAACACATTCTTTAAGATAGAGCTTAAGAGGACGTGTGTTGAAAACCATGCCTTCGTGTGGCCAAGACGGTAGAGGTCTGCATCCAACTCGGTGGATTCGATAAGAACTTTGGAGGCTTTTTTGGGATCATCGACATCGACAATACCTTTGGGATTGAGTATCTGATAGCTGTGTGGGAAAGTCGTGAAAATTTTTATTTAGAACATATTCGAACATGGGCTGGTGGGTGATATGGAACTAATCCTTCAAAATGCTTTAAGTGCAGTGTTCACGTGACAGAGTATTGAGTGGCGGTGTATAGTGTGTGTTTGTTGTATTTGTAATAGATACTTAAATACTCGTAAACTAGAGCTGTATGGTATTTATGTTTGCTTAACAATTTTAATCACAGTTGTTGAATTGCTTCTTTGCATGCCAATTCAAAACGGTAAACTTAACCAATCTGTGGCTGGCAAAATGTCGCCTTCTGCCAACCAAATCGTTTTAGATACAATTGCTGTCTACACTCTCGCATACTTATGAGCGAGTATATACAAGTAGAGCGTAAAGTTTTTGCTAACAAATACGAAATGCGAAATTGCGAAAATTTTGAAATGTAAATTTGGTAAAAGTGGTTCCATATCATGCCTTGGTGTGGCCCAGACGGTACAAGTCATCATTTAGTCCGGTGCTCTCAATGAGCACTGCACAGGCTTTCTTTACTACACTAATCTCTTTAATGCCCCCGGGATTTAGAATCTGATACCTGCGGATGTATACAGAGTGCGTATGTCAATTAGGTAGGTATTGTTTGGGAGTGATGCCTGTCTGGGCAGTGTTGTATAACAATATCTGTACGAGTATGTATGTAGGTGACAGTGGCCGGAACGAAAGGTCCGTGCCGGAACAACTGATTCTTAATATTGGAGTATACTTATGCACGCACAGTTTCTGTTGTGAAATGCATGCCAAATTATTCAAAGTTCGCATACAAAAGTCGTCAACAAATAATATAAATGAGTGATTTCAACTCGTCATGTGCACTTAATTACTACAATATGTATAATGTAGATATTGCGAACACTTCAGAGGACACTTAAAAGGATTCACAATAGTCTTTACAGGAACAAAGAGAGAGAGTGGATAAAATTCAAACAAACTACAAGGCAATACGATCAATGGAGTAATTTAACAAAACTCAAAGTTGGTACGTATGGAGCAGAGATGTGGTGGAGATGGAGTAGACGTGGGAGACAAACACTAAGTTACGTGCTGGTGATGTCATATTCCGTGGAGGAACACAAGTTCATCGCAAACTTTACGAGTGCACAAAAATGCTATTACAATGTGGCAGGACCATGAAAGACGCAAGTCTCATACAAAATCTTGATACTGGGTTGACACATTTAATAAAGTAGAGAATGCAACCGGGAAAGGATCATAGAAATGATAAACTTGAATATTTCGGTTCGTGCCTTGGTGTGACCAATACGGTACATATCGGGATCCAGTCCAACGGCTTCCAAGCACTTGGCCGCTGCATTTTTGGGAGTCTTTTCGGCAACCATGATGGCTGGTGCCAAAATCATGTAACTGTCGGTTTATTTATTTATGGAAATAGAGAAGTCGTTTAAGTAAATCAAGATTAAATAATCTAAATATCGTACAACTTCGCGTTGTATACCTACTTCTTTAAGATAGCGTAACAAAGTACTATATATGTACTATTATACTTAAGAGATATAAAATCTTCACATTGAAACGGAAAATTCAAAATCTGTGCCCTATGTTGAATAACTGAATAGTCTATGTGTGCGTAGAATACTTACCGCATCTTGAAATCGGGGTATACCATCCTGTTGGGGAAACCTTTACGGCAAATACGGATGCCTTCAAGCACACCGTTACATGTCAGCTGGTGCATAACCAAGTGGGCGTCCACCATGCCGGGCTGTTTCATTTCGTTGGGAATGATGCAGCGCACGAAGTGAGGTTGAGTCGAACGCAGGGTGGTCATCAAGCTGTTCAACTGTTCCTTGTAGGCCGATGAGACGGTAGCGAAGCCACCACCCTTCTTACCACGACCGCCCTTAGCCTGCTCGGCGCCACCGGACTGGCCTGGATGGTCAGCGAAAATTTCTTGCAGCAGCTTGTTCTGCGACTTCTTAAATTGATCAACGACGGTATCGTTCAGGGGATCCTTGTTCTTCTCCAACCAGCCAGTGATGTTGTAGGCTACAACACCAGCGTAATGGCCAATGGCGAAGTGAGCAGCTTGTTGGCCGGGCTTTGGTGGTTTTGGCTTCTGGAATGGAGCCGACTTGCCCAAGTGAGTGTTGTTCAACTTTTCGGCGAATGTCTGATCAGTGGCCTTGGGGAACATAGACTCTTCTTCAAGAATGGACAAGATACCCATAGGCTGTTCGTGGTGAAACGGAAAAAACGAAGAAAGATCGAACGTTAGTGGAGGTTACAGTGCGGTCGTTGCTCATTAAGCATTTCGTCTACAAATTGCATGCAAGCAAACAACTTCCTAGTAGGCTTATTATAAATGTTGTACACTTAGTGCGTTCACCTTACCTCAGTTAGCAACAAGTAGTACAACTACTCAGTCTACCTTCAATGCTCAGGGATGCTTCCGGAGAAGATCTCTGGAGGGTTAGACGGGCTTCTCGAGCGGATTTTAGTTACAATTCATTTTCGTTAAACTACAATGCAAGCAACTTAAAATAGGGTTAGCACTCTACAAACATAGCATGATTGTAGGACGGTGGTCAGTGCCGCGCGGTGTTAACTAGTAAGCCGCCACTCTCAAATGGCGTCAGGCGGGTTTTGCGGTTCTGGTGGAACAGTGGTTAATACCTTCTCAATCAATTCAATGCACATTTGCAGATCCATGCCGAAATCAATGAAGGTCCATTCGATGCCTTCGCGTTGGTATTCTTCTTGTTCCAAAACAAACATGTGATGGTTGAAGAATTGTTGCAGTTTTTCGTTAGTGAAATTGATACACAATTGTTCGAAACCGTTGTACTGTATTGCGGAAACGGAACAACATGTATGACATGGTTAAATGGTGGAATTTTGGGGATTAAGGAGTGTTAGTATGGAGGTGGCATTCGGACGCAGTTTGGAGCGCGCTTATGCCACATGGACGCAGTAAACGAGTTGGTGGTTGAGCGGTTTTCGGTCGGTGGTTGACATAAATGCATACACACAAATATTGAAACAAGGATAGTTGCTGGGAACTCGGTAAACAATACATAAAATTTTTGTGTAGATGTGTGAGACTTGGAGGTTACATTTTTACAATGCACTTTGCCACGTCTCGAGCACACTGCGTCTGGTTCGGGGCGTTCTCGTCATTCCATTTTATTGGAATTTCTCCAGAAACTAAAACACTTAAACAAGCGCTTAATTCTGTTCGGAAATCCGTTGTTTAGATTATTTTTGTGCTACATTCATTTGAATCAAGATATTCGTGCGCTGGACAAACCTTTTCAATCAAATCGATACAGGCCAGCAAGTCCATGCCGAAATCGATGAAGGCCCAGTCGATACCTTCTTTCTTGTATTCTTCTTGTTCCAAGACGAACATGTGGTGGTTGAAGAATTGTTGCAATTTCTCGTTGGTGAAATTGATACACAATTGCTCGAAGCCATTGTACTAATATTGCAGAGAGGATTGTGGGTGACACATACATATACATTATTCAAACAAAATATTCCAACTTGAATGTGCAAACATGGTGTGTGGAGTAAAAAAGTTGTGCTGGGAAATCGGGTACTTGTGGTGCACAGAACAGTTGTGTGCGAATTGTTGGGACTCGGTGCTGCAGATAAACATTCAAACACACGCATACCGGTACCTTGTCACGCTGCTGCGTTCTATTGTATCTGAAGTTCGTCTACTTTCGGGACGTTGTCTGAAATAGTGCCCAGCCCAGCCCAGTGCAATACGTGGAAGAACACATCTTAACAAAGTGCAACATGACAACTTATTGGACGAATTCGAAACAAGTCACAATGTCCACAAGCAATTTCGTATAAGCACCTTTTCAATCAAATCGATACAGGCCAGCAAGTCCATACCGAAATCGATAAAGTCCCAATTGATACCCTCTTTCTTGTACTCTTCTTGTTCCAAAACGAACATGTGATGGTTAAAGAATTGTTGCAATTTCTCATTGGTGAAGTTAATACACAATTGTTCGAAGCCGTTGTACTAATGTCGGCGAATGAGTAATATGTAATCATTTGTCATTTGAAGAATATCAACACTGTAACTGTGCTTTAAATGTGTGTATGAATGTGTGTGTGTGTGTAGTATGTATGACTATCACCCGAGACTATCCAAGTGCTCAGCGCATTGCGCACGGAAAGGTGTGCGAATGTCTTTTGGACAGACGTGTTAGTGTTCACAACCGAAGTTTTAAGTCCTGCCTGTAGCAGTTCTTAAAACCTCGGGGCCAACCATTGACCTGACTTACCGCAACTTAGCACTCTCACTGCACGGTCACTCACCCCAACCCATAGCAGCGAGTGTGAAGCGCGGCAAGGTCGGTGCTGGCCAGTGGGCAATGTGTTCATGGGCAGCGAATACTTACGTCGAAAATTTCGAAACCAGCAATATCCAATACACCGATGAAGTGCTGACGCTTCTGCTGAGTGTCCAGAGTCTCGTTACACTTCTTGACCAGCCATTTGAAGAGACGATCGAACACGCCCTTGCAGAGGGCACCAATGGAATTGCTGACTTGTTGGACGTTACGGCCCTGTGTCACGAACTCGTTACCGACCTTGATGCGCGGCTTCAGCAGATTCTTGTACAGCTCGGCGCAGTCGCAGCCGAACAACTTAGCGACACGACCACCCTCCTCCTCACCATCTTGCTCAGCCTGCTCCTCGCGACCACGTTGCTTGAACTTCATGCCACCCATGTGCATGACAGCGGCGGTGATCTTGTAGACGTTCTCCTTCTCCTCCTTGGTGAAGCCCAGGATGTCGAAGGCTTGCTATTGGTGCGAGAGATGTTCGTTCGCAAGCACAAATTTGCGCGCGAGCGGAAGAAAGAAACCATTAGCTTGCGGCACTCACATATCTCGTAGGTGAGGTGTTTTAAAAGAAATTACATATAACATTTGGGTGCACTAGTTTTGGAAGCGTATGTACGAGTACTTATACATAGTATGTAGGTAAACATGCAAACGAACGCAACGGCGAACGACGTCGGCTTCGGCGTGAGCGGCAGCAGCGGTATTGAGCATAGCTTATCAATCAGCGAGTTTTGCGAAGCATTCGCAGCGGAAGCACAGCAATTCGTTGCTTCGTGGCTATGCGGCGCACGCTTTCTAAATCTATCAGCAACACTGGGTATCCGACGCTCTGGACTTTTTAACAAAGTTCGCGAGCGTTTTTCTCTGAAAACTCGGAGCTTTAACACACTTAAATAGAAACTGGGTATTTTATACGAGGAACGAGTGCGGAGTTGTCATGTGAATAGATTCCGGAATTGTTTGATAGTATGGAGGGGATCAAGAGGTTGGGTGTAATTGGGAAGCTAATATACATACATACATAAATACATACATAGATGCATTGTATGCTATTTAAGATGGTAACTAAAGTGGAACGTGCAATTGATAGCGCAATCCAGTGCGTTTCAGGCGACGCTACTGCCATGTCATGGTGGCATCGTGGCAACCGAAACTCACTCGCTCACAATAACTCTACTCAATAGGGAGTGGCTTTGCCGAGCGCCAGCCTCTGCAGCAGGAAGGCTCTGATGTGTGCTGGGCGGCACTCTGCTGTCGGACAAAGCCAATATGCATACAAAACATTCGCGGAATGGGTGCGACGACGATGTCGCACCTACACACAAGGCAAACGAGGGAAGGGGTATCAAGCACAAGTCCGTACGGTGTCCTGCCGTCGCACGACACGCAATCACAGCGAAAACAACCAAGATAACACAACAACGGGTCGTAGATGCAATGAACGCACGCAAGGATTCAATCAGTATTGGTGGCTATAGCTGTGACTGTCACAGCACAGTGGGTCTATTCTGTGGCCGGCATTCGAGGTGGCGGGGTGGCGCTGTCGAGAGCCACACTGCGACCCCGCCAGCAGCGACGGCACAGTGCATCGCCGGCGGTAGTGGTAGTGGTGGTGATGGTGGGTGTGTACAGGCACGAGCACGCGATCAACGAGCATTATCACTCAATGTTGCACTTACATCTGCGAGCTGGAATTCCTCACCGTCATCCATGTTCGGCACAGTGACTTTGCCCTGCGACACGTTAAAGTAGTCGTAAATATTGTCACTAAGGAAGCACGTGGCTGCGTAGTCGAAAGAGAATTGGCACTTGGTTTAGTTGCAGTTGATGATTGGCGCGGGGTGGGTCATGGCGGACTAGCGTGTTTGCTGATTGGCGGATTGGCAGGTTGTGGGGTCGGTGCATGTTCGGACGAGGACAGAAATGGGTGCGAGGCTGTGGGTGGGCGGTGGGATCTTTCTGTTGGAGGCAGTGCAAAAATGTGTGTGCTGTCGAGAACGACTCCAAGAAGAGTGTATTGTGTGTACAATGTTAGGTGTAGTGGTCTGGCAGAGCTTTGGTGGTGCGTCACTATTCCTCTTTACCACTGCATTGGTGGGTGGGTAAATGTCGTGTGCTTGAAATTTCATCAGCAGCGGATTGTAATACAAGAGAAAAATCACGTACATTTCGGCTACAATGCGGATACGTGGGGGCCAGGAGCGGGCTTCTGCGCGTCACAACTTGTTCGTTTTTACACCCATTCGCACTGGCATTTAGGTTTCGATATGCCATGCTGAGAGTGAGACTTTCCCCGGTGTCAATAACGACTTTTCAAAAGATTTGACTTAAACTCGTGTAGGTGCAATGAAAACGCCAATTCCATTGAACGGTGGAAGAGAGACCTGCTCCCAGCCAAGCGAAGGCTTTTCAGCGCAATGTGTATTTACAAAAGGAGATTCAACAAAATGTGGTGTATTATATACATACAGGGTGCTACAGTTGGTTTCTACAAGAGAAAGAAATTCCGGAATAACACTGGAAAATTAACTTTATTTACAAAGAAGTTGAGAAATATTGGTAAACATATGCATATGTATGTACATATATCTGAGAGACAGAGAGCGGTTGGTGCGCGAGAAAAAGAGAGAGAAAAATATTTATATGTATATAGAAGTGGTAGAAAGGAGAGAGTAAGTTGCGGGCTGGGTTTTCACTCCAACTTACATCGGTCAATTCAAATTCTTCACCATCGTTGACACCGGGTATCCTCGTCTTACCCTGACATATGCCAGGGTAATCACCAATATGTGGTGACAGATAATTCATCTCTTTTGGATTTTACAAATGAAAATATACAGCGGTAGGTATATATATTAATTTCACGTTACTTGATTGCATGCTGCTTGTCTTCTTGGGGTGTGTGTGTGTGTGTGTGTGTGTAAGATTGGTGGATGTATAGCGGCCGGAATGCCAACATCGAATTAGGACGAGAGTGAGCTGTGATTGAGTAAATGTTTGGGTACTCGACTACATCTATGTAAGTGGCTATGTGTCTAGAGTCAACATACAGTCTACACACGGTGTGTGAGCAAACACTTTCCTCAAAGTTCTTCGTGACTATGTGATTACACTTGGCTACTCTTTTTCTCTACATCACTAATAACACTCAAATAATTATATCAAACCAATAGTTTTGCAAATATCGCACATTGTTGTATTAGAGCGTGCACTTAATTCTATTGGTTAGTATTTGTGCATCATATAACACAACTTTCAAATTAATTAATAAAACTCAATAACGGTAAATAGTTAGTTGATTGGCACATGATTTTGTAAAAAATAGTCTTCCGAAACGACTGCCTCTATTAAGGCTTTGAATTACAAGTATAGATATTAGCGGGCGACATCGACTTTCACATCAAAATCCGCACGAATGTGCAACAAAGTCTTTGGACATCAAACTGTTTACTTTTTACAACACTGATTGTGAGTACACTTCGGTGATAGTACAGGACAAAACAAATTAAATGGAACCATGAATTGATTGGTCTTACATCGACTCCTTCAAACTCTTCACTATCGTTAACACTGGGAATTGTGGTCTTTCCTTGCGACACTATGCGGTAGTCAAGGATGTTGTTTGATAACAAGCAATATGCTGTTTTGTTTGATTGAAATTTCGATTTTTTAGATGTCACAATATAAACAATTGTTTTGGACATTACAGAACGTTTTTGTCACACGCGGATAGTTGGAAATGGAAAGATAATACAAATATATAATTATGAGACATTGTTCGGTAAGAGGGCCGCCGCAGCAGCAGCACTGCAGCCCAGGCCCTGGGTTAGTGATGACGATGATGATTATGATTATTTTTGAGCACTACAATGTTATTTATCTACGAACGCAAACGGGATAAAACAAACCATCGATGTCAACGTCGATGCATCGATAAATTACATCAATGCTAAATCGTTCATGATTATTTGGTTGCGTCTAAGAGTTGAAGACATCGATGCTCTATTTTGTCGTTTTGCTCTAAACCCGCAGGAAGGGGGCTGTGTCGTTGCTGTTGCACCAACAACGTTCAAGCTATTAAAGCCAGTCACAAAACTATTACTACATCATTGCAAAAATACAACACAAGAGTCCAATTCTCCGCATTATTGGGATGTTTTGAAGCTCCTGATCAACACACATACACGGCGTCAGACTTGTGTAGTGTAAGCTTTAAGAATTCAGCATACCATACTACGTAAAAATCTAGTTAGCATTCGGTTTTGAATCCAATTGCCCGCATTATTGGGACGTTTTGGAATCGTCGTGCGCGAGCCAGAAGCCGTTCGGTATCGTTTTGTTTGGCTTCCGGCCACGTGCCCTCTATAGTAGCTACATGGAACGCATCGTCAACAGGCGTTCGAACGACAACCAACTATAACTACGGGTGCAATTTCTACGTTCTACGAGTGTGAGTTCTAAGTAGTAGCAACAAAACCAAAAGGTGCATGTACACGTATGGCATACGCACAGAGGCGTGGCAATACGTAATACGAGGTGAGTAAAAAGATAAGTATTGAATAATTGAAAAGGTGGAATTACATCTGTCAAGTTCATTTCTTCAGCATCATCGATACTGGCGACAGTGACCTTGCCCTGAGAGACAATGTGGTAATCGTAGACGTTATTGGACAACAGGCAGTATTCTAAATGTTTGCGCATTATGTTGTTTTTGTTGTTGGGTGTGGAAAGGAGAAATTTCACAAATTTAGTACATGTATTTTTCAATTCAATTGGCTAGAGATGTGCTGTGGTGTGGTATGGTGTGTACTTGTAATGTAAGTATCTATCGTGTTTAGGTGTAATATACTTAGTAGGTGTGGAGGTGGGGTGTGTGAGTGTGGGTGTGTGTGTATGGGAGTGTGATTGTGTTCAGGGGTTTTGACCTACATATATAGCATATGCTATAGCAGACCAAGGACTTTCTTCTACTTCTCACTGCTCTGATATGACAGAAGACTGACATGTAGAGAATTGAGTAATGCTAATTTTGTCATGTTTGATATGGAAGGGATGATGTCGCAATGCAACGCGATAGTATACCTTTAACACCGGCAACGGAGCCAGACATGATCTGGTAGAAAATATGGTAAGAGCGCTCCAGCGACTGCTGCGAGATGACACGGGCCTTCTCCAACAGATCTGCAAGTAGTAAGGCATAAGGAACGCATTGTCAGACCGAGAGCCACAAACGTTTGCTCAATTCCGATCTTCACTTACAAGTCTCAATATCAGCACCAGCCAGTTTGCCAGAGGGGCCGAAATGAATACGAATGAATTTACCCTGTTCACCAAGAAAGAGAGAGACGGAAGAAGTGAATGTGATTAGTTTTAGATACGTATGGTGGATTTTCCAAGTTGATACTTACGAAACGAGAAGAGTTGTCGTTACGCACGGTCTTGGCATTGCCGAAGGCTTCAAGAACAGGGTTAGTCTGGACGACCTGATCTTCGAGGGAGCCCTTGCTCTTGCTCTTACTGGCTTCATCCTTCTTAGTCGATGCGCCAACAGTGGCGAAGTACGCAATTACCTTCTTCGTGTTCTCAGTCTTACCAGCACCAGACTCACCGGTAATCAACATAGATTGATTGACGTGGTTGGTCAACATGTCGACGTAAGCACCGTCAGAAATGGCGAAAATGTGGGGTGGCACTTCATTACGGCGCTTACCACGGTACATCTTAGCGCAACGGTTGGTGTAGACGGGGTAGCGCTTGTAGGGATTGATGGCGACGCAGAAAAGACCGGAATAGGTCTGCATGTGTCGGGCGAAATAGGAAGAAAGAGATGCATTAGTTGTTCGTCCAGCGAGCTTGTATTCATGTACAAAATTCAGAAAAGGACATTCAGGGGGAAAATGTATAGTGCAAATATTGTCGCGCTTTTTCGGGGCACATTTGTACGTGTGCATTCCTCGACAATGCGACAATATTCGCGCATGCAAGTTAAACGCCCGAAGTGCCGCTACTCAAACATGGATGTCATTTTCATGCAGATAGCAACAATCGGGGTTTGCCTTGCAAGCTGTGAATAAGAAAATCGAAATCATAAAGATGAAAACCCAAAATCTCTACGGGAATAAATTTTGAAGTACGTGGGTGTAGATGGGGATAAGAGGATTCAATATTCGGTACTACGATTCAAACAAATTTATTATGTACGATTTTAAAATTATGTGTCAGCTCAGCTCGGGGAGTCGTGTTGCCATGTTTGTTTGTTTGTTTTTATTTTTTGATGCTGTGTATTTTTGTTGGGTGTTTGATTCGCTCGCTTTCGGAAGGTACTTTTTCCTTTGCTCGCAAGTGTGAGATACCAATTCGTGCAAGTATTTTATGGGATGTTTCCAAATGTTCCAGTTTATGTTTCATTGGACTGGTTGTGCATTCATTTGCGATTTGATTTCTCTTGTCTGGCGGCTGGTACTTGGCTTTGCCTGGCAATGAGATTTCCGTTGCAACTATGGGTCAGTACGAAGCATGATTAGAGCGTACAATACCAATTTTGGGATGTGTGATGTGCGATGACTGTTAGAGTGTCAGTGTTTGCATGCGAATCAAATGAACGAGATGCAGTTGTTCCATCTGGATCCGGATGGAGGTGACGAGTATGTGGTGGGATGAGGTAAAGTTACTGTACTTTACCTCTCTTCAATGAGGGTAGAGGGCACTGTGGTCTGGGGCGCATTTTCTGTGCGGTCTGCAGACGCACAGCGAATACGGCCGCCGCGTTCCCCTGAGGCAAAGTGCCCTAAAGCAGTTAGCGATTACTACAAGATTTGCGTTAGTTGTACAAGGAAAGCTACGAAGGTACTGAAATTTAGCGCTAGGAATGATTTTGATTGGGCACAAGCGGAGATGTGTATCCACTGGCCACGATGGAATGGAACGTTTGGTGGGAACACAACGGAAGACGAACACATTCAAAGCGAACACAGCAGCGCGCGATCGGCGCGCACACGGCTTTTACTTACGTAGATAAGTTTGTTGTAGTATCTCTGTCTCAAGTTATGGAGCACAGAAGCGTCGTTAAGGTATGTCAAGTTGGACATATCCTCGGCTTTTTCGTATTTCGGAGGGTTGACTTGCTGGAGCTGATCTTTCTTGAAGTCTTTCGACTTTAGTTGTAATTGTCATTATGATTTATAATTTTAGTATTGTTTGATAAGGCAATTTTGACCGATTTATTATTGATTGTATTTTATCACGTTTTATAGTTATGAATTACAGACGTCGTCGGTTATTTTACATATTTTATGTTGCAAGTGAGCAAGTGAAAGAAGAAGAGAGAAGAAACCTTACATTAGTGTTACGCTCTTATATAAACTTACGTAGATGAGCCTGGAATAGTAACGTTGTCGCAAGTTGTGCAAAACGCATGGTGTATTGAGCACAGTCATGTCGGCCATATCTTCGATTTTTTCGAATTTCGGTGGATTCGTTTTTTCCACCTTATCGGCTTTAAAATCCTTCGTCTAGATTTCGGTAAAATATGTAGATATATATGAATATACTGTATTTGCAAAAGCAGCAAAATAGCTAAAAAAAAAGCGAACGCGATCTTTCTGCGGTGACGCAGCCTTTAACAACAATTCAACATTATCCTTAAAAGGCTTTGCCTCCGCTTTTGAACCTATCCGATGTTAATGCATATTGCACAATCTTTGATTTTGTTATTACTCTAATGCTCTTTGCATAATCGAAACGACAACATTTTTGCTCCACGTTGATAGGGCTCGGCCCACTCGAACGCCGATTGTTTTACCTCTCCACCGGGCAAGCCGACGGTGACAATGTCACCCTTGGTGGCCTTGATTTCACCAAGCAGGTAACCCTCCTTCTCATCGGGCACCCAGCAATTCTTCTTGGAGTCATACGGTTTCGATTGATCGATACGCCTCTGTTCCAACGACACGAACAGGTATGGGGATGGATCCTCATCCTCTTGGTTTGCAATTGGCTTCGGCATATTGATAGATTAGGTTTCGCTTTTAACAGAAAAACGTAAAATAAAAAACTCGAGTGAGAGTGAGGGCTAGAGTCCTTTGCAAAGTGTGAGATTTGCAAGTATTCTTCGTTTCAACTAAATTGAAGTGTTTCGCGTCGTCTCAGCCCAAATGCTTCCCTGCGGAATAAAAAGAGGTGCAGAGAAAATACGTTAGATAGTTGGCGGGAAATGCTTGGAGTATTGCCAGTGTTTACACTGAGCTCATTGACTGCGAGAGTGAGAGACATACATACACTAGGGCACCACTGACCTAGTTTAATAGCTTTTCTTCACATTTACAAAAACAAAAACAACAAAGGTCAAGATCACTGCATGACTGTAAAGCATAAAATGAAGATTCCATCGAATATTACAATAATTTTGCAAAGCCCCCAAAACCGTTACGAATTTCTTAAGTCAATGCTGCTGCGTTGCTCTACTGTCCGTATTTCACGTTTACACAAATTCCCTAATAAGTTAATGAACGACAGCGCACGTAGCCAAAATTGTAACCGGATAGTGCACCTCTCTTGCGATTTTCAGTTTTCAACACTCGCGAAGCATGCTCGCGCCTCTCTTTTCAACACATCCCCGCGAGTATGTTTTACTCCGCCATTAAAAATTCAAAGTTTCGGGCAAAATAAACGCTTGTCGAGGACGAGAGAAATGATCAGACTCGGGCAATTTTGCAGTGGAGCTGGTGTGCGTGTGGCAGCACGTGTGCATGTGTTGGTGGCTTCACTTTCGTCCGTGGCCGAAGCATTGGTATGCGGTGGTGCACGCGTATCCGGCAGGTGATGACGGCGCCTGTGTACGCCGACATTAGTCGGTTTCTGATGCAGAAGCAGCAGAAGCCTTACAATCGCATCCGAATCAGCATAAGTGGGCTTTGCCTTTGAGTGAGTGTGTGTGTGTGTGCGTGTGGGGGTTGAGATCTAAAGATAGATCTGTGCCATGCGCAGCGTTTGCGTATATGTATTTGTATTGTGCGTGTGTGTGTATATATATATGTGTGTGTGTGTGTGTGTATGTGTGGGCATGTACCCGTGCCTATAAATATGGATATATCCATTTGGGCGGTGCTGCCGTGTTACGTAAAAATAAATTCGCAAGGTTCACATTCCTAGAGTGTTTCTCAAAAACAATAAAATAATTTTTCTTCGCTCACAGCGCCCGGTTACATAATTGTCTACAGGTGCGTTCACCGCTTCGAAGCGGTCACTCGAATTCGAAAGCCGAAAATTTCCATTACCAAAACGCAATCGCGCCTATACCGATTTATTCATTCTTTCGCATTAACATTAACTCATTCACTGCCGATAGCTGCCGTGAAAGTCGTCGATTCGCCTTATAATCGCCACTCACTTCGTAGTAATTTGCCGTTGGCTGGTCTCACTGAATCTCTTTTCACTTTTATCTGCTGATTATGTTCAAGTCAAAGTTAAGAACTGTTTACACTTGATCGGTTTAAGTTTCAAAAGCAAATCGCCCGTTCGTCGTTAAGAAGAATCACAGAAGAAACCGCCTCCACGCAAATAAAGCTGATCTAAAACGTCCGAGTTGCGAGATCGCAATGAATTGGAAAACGCGAAAATTTGTCGTATCGAAATCTAAAATGAAAAAACCTAACAACAACAACAAATGAAATGAAAGTTTTCAACACAACGTGTTATTTTTAAAATTCTCAACATTATTTCGAAACTGTCGGCCGCACACAGCATTGCGCAGCTGTACGTATACCAAATGTATGTATGTGCCATACGATTGCGTGTGAGTGAGCATGTGTGGCTGTGTGTGTGTGTGTGTGTGTGTGTGGCACGCTTGAATGCCATACGAACGAATGCAAATACCACCAACTGAAAGCTCCTCAGCATTTGGCCACTTTGAGGAGCCAGCCATCGCAAATGCCACACGCGTGTTGCTCTCTTCCTTGCACCAATGCTGGCGCTATTTGCTGTTGCGTTGATGTCTCTCGAAACGCTTAGAATTCTTCGGAGCTTTCTGGTTGGAATCGTACAGGTATGAAATCACCAGCCCATCACAAATCAATCTCTTTATGGTTGTACTAACTTGGTGTTGCAGCTTTCTGCCCAGTAAATCGCATACGACCCGACATACTAACAAGCTGACTATTGGAAATATTTCTATTTTTATCTCTAATAATATATGTATATCTCAAACTATGGCCCGAAAATCCGGATAACGGTGGAGAAATATATGCAATTTTATTCTTTTAGTATTTAGAATCACGTGATTTTTAATATGTATTTCAAATAGTCGGAATTAACCCTATGGTTCGTATCTTTGGCGATGCTAAATAAGAAAACTTTGGAAAAGACTTGTGCGTTATGTGTTAATGCATAATAATCTCATACTGTGCTGTTGAGTTTATTTCATATTCCACTCCAGTTTAGTAAAAATGCATCGTTGAATTTTCGGAATTCATTCTATACACATATTTTCTATCAACAGCTAAACTTTTCCAATATTCCGAGGCGAATATTACAACTATAAAAATAAAAATCCATCCATATTCAATATACCCGATGCCTACTACTGAAATCAGTATATGAACAAATATCCTTTCCACGCATGTTACAATTGATGGGTCAACAGGTTTTTCCATGTGTTTCCATAAAAACATTAATCAACTCGTACTAAAACCTATTGATTATTTTCATAGAGGAATGACGCCAGCAAAGCTCCTAACAACAACTTGAAAATACCCTGATTCCAGTACTATCGGGTATTGTGTACTTTCTTTAGCTGCAGTTGGTAAGAAAGTGACAACCGTCATCCGACGTCCTCGAAACTGTAACCGGTTTCGGCGCGGTATTGACGCTGACCCCAAAAAATAAAAGCGCAAGTCGCTCTCGTTGACATTGACACGATTGCATGTTGTGATCAAAAATGATTCTATTACACAAGAGCCGTCAGACAGATTGCGTTCCACCTCGGCGGTGCACTCATTAATCGAGATTTCGAGAAGTTTCGACGCGCGTTCTTGGCCGTAATCCACTTGCCGCCGTCAAATGTTTCGAATTTTCACAGCAAAAACTTCCTTTCTGTGCATGTCAGTGTCGAAGTTTGCAGCTCGTTCGAAATGGGAACGTTTGTGTAATAGAAGTCATTTTTATATCACAATTGTGCAGTTTTTTTGCAATGGTTTTCAAACGTCAAAAGGCATAATTTTTTGTTGAAATATTTTGCGGAATGTAATCCATTTGTTTTTGTTGCGATTCGGTAATCCACAGGTGTTAGTTGAGTAATCCTTGATCCTTTCAGTGTTAGGGATTTCACGTTTTTTGTTTTTAATATTTCAATTCATGAAATTTCACTTTTTGTCAAAGCACACCAAAACTTTTGTCAAATGCTTGCTTTTTCATTGGATTTCGAAGGCAGCTCGCAGGACCTTCAGGATGTAAAAAATATGCACTATATAATTTTACTCGGACAAGTGTCTCTCTCCCACTCTCTTTCTAGCACAGCGATGGGCTCGTAGAAAACAAATAAACAACCAAAAATCCAACATCAAGTGTTGCACTTACGCGTTCGAAAGCCGTTCTGACCAATACAACCGGCACTGTTCCTTTTTATATGAGGCAATTTGATACCATACACTTCGGGCCGAATCGCCCGTTCGCCGCTGCGCCGAGCGCCACCCCACCGCCCCCATGGCCGCCGCCAGCGCCTTCCTGGGACTTCGCTCCCTTTTTCGGTGCACACTCTTGGCGTGCCGGTGTGTGGCAACTGCGTGCGTTTTGTTGTTGCGCCCGCTGTGTGTGCATGCAAATTTCGCGCTGACTGCCAGTGTGTGAGTGAGCATGAGTCAGTAGGTGCGCCGAAGTGTGAGTGCGCGAGTGCGCCTGTGTGAGTACGTCCAGCAAAATGATGCAATAGATTGCGTTAGTATGAAGTTAAGATAAAGTGCCAGGATCAGCGACGCTTTCAGAGGAAAGAACGTCGGAAAGGCGGAGAGCTTTCGGAGCGCAATGGGTGCAGAGAGCGAGAGAGCAGACCCTACGCACGAATTGCTCAGCGAGCGCGGAACTGATCTCGGAGATGAGACGATTTTCACGCGCATTTATACCTTTAAATTGCTGAAATTCATTTCAATGACACCACGCAGTATACAAATTCCTGACGGAAAATAGACAATCGAAATCTCTCGGGTTCTCGCAAAAAGACAACGGCCATCATTGCAGTGTCAGTGATGCCCCCCCCCCCCCGACCTCGCCCCATTTGCGCTTCCCTTTCCGTTCATTTTTATGCAAGAGGAGCCGAGCTGGCTTAAGACCTGCATCCACACCAGCAACACAGGGACCAGTGGGCAGATAAGCAGAAGAGAAGAATGCATAAGACCTAAGTAAGGATAGGAAGTGGGCTTGTGCACAACGGCCAACACCGACCAGATACTTTCAATTATGAACAAGAACATATTTGTTGTTTAATTGTTATCGAATTGTGAACTATTGAGACAAAACTGTATGCGAGAAAAATGTTGTACGCGTTCACCAACACCAACACCAGCACATCAGCTGGCAGCTGCAATGAGCAGTCGATAAGCTGTGCCCATTGATATTTCGTGCGGTTATATGTTGTGTAGTATGTATCTGTCGGATTAATTTATTCGGCCCGTCAACTGATAGCCCAGTACTTTTGACTTTTGTTTTCATGCAGAAAACAGCTGTTTTGTGCGGTTGGCTGGGATTCGTCAAATACGACTATACGTATTTCAGCATTTGTCATTAGAAGTACATATGTACGATTACTCCTGACAGCCATTCGAAAGTTTGAGAATTAAATTAAAAAACCCAATCAATCAATATTGACAATCAAAATAATCTATCGGTGGAAATGTGTAGCTGATCATGTCCTCCGAAATAAACTCGATACTAGATCGAGACCCTTTGATCTTCGGACAAGATCTTAATTAAAAAAAGACTTCTTTAGAACGCATAAACACTTGTTTGTAAATTTTATGTTATCCCAACAAATCGTGTATTCAACAAGAAAAACTGTTTCTGTCGGTCTTCCTCGGCTTATTTGCACTCTGCATTTACAATTTTATAATAATATCAGTAATAAATCGCATTTAGAAACAAATTTCAATTTCATTTATTAAATTTGCGTCTATGAAATTGAAGTAATACGCTTAGATAACGGTGAAAGCTAAGAAAAAGCTCTCTTATGCCAAAGTTGACATATTTTGTTACCACAGAGAGATGATTACCTCGTGAACTATATACCTCCGCACGTTCGGAAGGGACCATCGTGATTCTAAAACGAAGAATACAATTCTTCAGATTTTAATTTGGGTTGTTGAAAACGGATACCCCGAGGAGGTTAGAAGTCATGTCTAACCCAAGCCGGGCAATGACACATTAAATGTGGAACGCTTTCCGCATCATCAGCCAATCGATAAAGGGTAGATTAAGTCTTTAATCAGGGCAGACACTAACCGAAATTGTTGTAGAAAGGAAATCACGATCTATACGCAAAAATTAAGTACAGTGCAGGTTTCTCTGAATAATCTGGCTGCCTTTGAAGATACCAACATAGATTTCGTAGCTGTATCACTGCCAGCAATGTCTCTGCCTGGAAACACCTCAGTGCTTGAAGATCAATCGCAAAAGGAGATACCTAGCAGATCACAGAGACGCTACAGCCAATACTGTGGTTGAATATCAAGCCGACGCAACGCGGCGGTGAAGTCCTATGCTAGAAAAAAAATCCTAGCAAAATTGTTCAGTACAGTAAAATCTAACAGTAGAATAGAATTTTACAGTGCCTCTCATTTCGAATAAATCTCACAATCAATACCGATTGGGTTGTGTAAGTCTATCTTAAGAATCCTACAAAGAATAACATTAACCGTAGAGTTGATTGCCGTTAGCCTGACAGGACTGTCCGCCAGTAGGGTCAATGAGATATTGTTAAGAAGTAGATCGATTCAGTGAAGATCGATCCATGAAGCTCTCACAGACTTATTAAAACTAACAATAACAACAAACACTACATTTATTGGATAGTACAACTTAAAAACGACTGAAGGCTATTAGCAGAATATTTTTAACCTTCGCTATTATGAAACATGAAAGTGAGTATTTTAATTAGGAAGGGATCTCATGATCGTTTAAAGGTATTTCGCACAAAAGATTATTTTTATCTATATCTCTTAGCATTTATCTAAACCACCTTTGAACAAGGGATGCACTGCGCAATCGTCAATCGTGTTCCAATCTTGCAAAACGTCACTCCCTCCAGGGAGGGAGGCCTTCAACCGTTCAAAACTAAGTACACCAAACTAGTCTCAGAAAATCATTTGCAAATACCGTAATTCTTCAGCTATGTACCAGGCTACTACTAATACTATATGTACCATTCATGTCTGGTATATAGCAAAACAAAATTCATGTTCATATTTACTGGGGTCTCTTCAGTGCGATCGGGCGAGCGGTCGAAACCCGTTCTCGCATGTGATCGTCCGATCACTCTACATCGCTCATAGTATAAGAAGAATAATTTTAGAAAATGTTACTTGTATCTGACCGCAACTGTGCGTGTGTGTGCATTCGATTCTCGACAGTTTTCATCGGACGGCCGGCCACTGTGTGAGGAATGTGTGTATGGTTATGTGCACATGCAATACACATACGTATTAACATACATATGTACATACATATACATACTTACATATATGTATATGGACAGTACCTAGGTAGCGGTATGCGTTCATGTTTAAGATGTTACCGAATATTTTCCCTCATTGTCGTCATTTATATGCAGATGACCGAAACAGAAAAGTCGTCGGCGCACTGGCGTCGCTATTTTACAAGCAGCCGCTGTCTAGCGCACCGTGTTCCGATCTGCTTTATTGAGTATTATGGAAGCGCTGTCAATAGTCTGTATACATAACTCGTCGGCTGGTGGCCCGTCAGCGAGTTGCGAAATGTTTCCTCTGAACTTCAAGTGGTCGATTACGATGCGGTTCGTCCTTCAGAGAAATTCAATCGAATTTTCAATGTTAGTCGTCGCGAAAACACGCATACAAACATACTATGCATATATGTACATATGTATATGCTAGGTGACGATCGGAAAAGTCACCACATTTGCATCTGCTGTGGGCTCGCGCCAGCGAAAATGTGAAATTGATCGACATAAGCCAGCACAGCATTTCGCATTCATTTTGCCGGCACACCCTTGCACATACACTCACACGCACACGAACACAACTCAATTAATTAATTGCAGACGAAATGAAGCATGGCTGCATCGATCATTTACAAACGTCAGCCAAGTCTTCGATTTGAAAATATTTTCAAAATCGTAGAGACGCGAATTGCGTGAGACAGTTTGGATTTCGGGGCTCGGAGCTTGCATTAGCATTACATAGGCATTGTGCCAGCACAACGTTCTACTATATAGATTGTCGGCCGATTACAACACGCGTGCGTTTTTGACGCCTTCACAGGCTCTATTATTCTCGCATCGAAATTGAGCCGAATAGAACTGACCAGCATATTTTTTGCATGTTGCGGTTGCTATTTATTTTCGTGCTTCATGGACACTTTTCTTCATTTCTTTTCATTTATCTCATTTTATTTCTTTAGTTTCAACTAATATGTAGCGTACACCATGTCGGACTCACTCTTCGTTCTATAGGGTTTTCCAACAAGAGGTGTTATTTTAAATCACCCAGTATTTCGGTAGCTGTCACTTTTAAAGCTTTTATTCTTTGACATTTGACAAGTAGAAACTACGCCATTACTAAAAATGGAACGATACACGCTTCAACAACGCATTGAAATTATTAAAATTCACTACAAAAATGGTGAAAATCTTGCAGTCACAGTTCGCAAAACTAACTCAAAATAATAATAAATCGAATATAAAGTAAAGAGTCGACAATTCCTCATAACATACCAAATGCTTTCTGTTTACAATGCTTTTCTGAAGTTTCACTTGAACGCATAGTTTCCAAGCGACTTATTCGCCACTGCGGATTGGTAAGGCCTTCAATTAAAACCATCAGTAATACTTAACTATACAACGCCAGATAGAACGCAATTTTCGTCGAGCACCAACGCACCCAATTCTAGAGAAGTACTCCTAATATGTATTTTTGGCAATCACCATATGGTCCAGACAATATAGAATAAAATCAAATATAACAATTTAATACATTTAACTAGTTTGATCGATTTGGAAAATAACTCTGAAAACGCTCAAAATTGTTCGATTGGAAGTCCATGGGTATGGCTTCTAATTGCGAGCCTTGGAGGTATCCGGCCCATAGATTGAAAATTATACACAATGCGGAAGGCGGGAAATGTTGAAGCATTTGACCGACTCCCAATCTGGAGAAACAGTTTGAAAATCGTTGCAGCTCCATCGGTAGCTTCAGATTGAGATTCTTCCGGACAGTCCAAAATGTTACTCACAAATACTTTGCTATTAACGTATTTCTTTCGTTGATTTATGGATACTGTTTGTTTTCGATATTTTTTATTAGCTCTGAAATGCTGCAGACACACTTAAATTGAACCCACAAAGATCATTTAGGAAGCTAATTAACCCATTAAAGCCGGGTACCAGTTCCGCCCATACGATTTTGATAAAATTTACACACACGACCTGGAATTGACCCAAAATGATCAGAAACAAAATTTCAGCTTTCTATCTCTGCACGTTGCTGAGATATTCATTAGGTATTTTGTACCCATTACGCAGCAATGGTAGCTTTTTTCCATACTTTTTAAAGTGATCAGCTAAACACGTGAACAAAAGATGTACCTATTGTTTACAGTTGAGTTAGGAGGCAGATTTTTGTGAAGTTCTAAGGCCACTACGTTTCGCCACATTTTTCACGTCCGGAAAATTCACAACTTTTGGAGTCTGGTAACTCTAGCTAGATGGCGAAATTTTAGGATGACCTCTACTAGACTAAGGTAGTTCCATCTTTACCCCAACCATCCCTATCAATGGTTTTTGAGATATCTCTACCACGAACTTTTCTGTGACTTTTTTAAAAAGTCAATTTTAATGGGTAAATTTTTACCCATTAGGCAGCAATGGGTTAAATAAGCAACATTTTTCATCACCAATGTAGTATTTGCAGTTAACGACTAAAGCCTCTACCCATCCTTTACCCATTCGAAAATAATGTCTTCTATTCCAATGAAAGCAATAAAAAATAGTTTACTATTCAATTCATACATTTCTAAATCGAACGTGGATAAGTATTTACCGGATTTGCATGGGATAACGTTGTCATGTAAGAAACAATTTCGAATATCACATGTTTCTTGTATTTGTTCAAAGTTTATTTAATTTTCAGTGTCATCCGAAAATGCTTCGAATCATTGAAAGTGTCAACCGCCAATTGGCATAAATTGTCGCAAACAATTTTCCAACTTTGAATATTTCAAATGGCTGTTTTGCAATTTTGGCGCGAAATTATTCTCCTCATTTCATAAATTGTTTCTAACAAAATAATTGCAATAGTGAATTTATAATTTGTGCGAAATGCGCTTGAAATGGGCGCAGAACTCACCTCGAACCCTTCTCCCACCACCTGGACACGGCAGTCGCCGTGGCTGTCGCAATGCACAGTCATAAAAAAGTCGGTCATAAATTTGTTGGCATGCATTCAGGTAGAATAAATTGTTAGTCATGTATTCTGTACGTATGTACACACATAAGTATGTATGTGCGAGTATTAATAGATATTGCTCGAAACTAAACTTTTATTTTCAGCGTGTCGAAAGAAGCAGCCAAGTGTCTTGGCTTTCCAAAGCGGCGCAAAAAATATTTCACTTCTTCAGATCTCCGCGTAATCTGCACCACCTACATCAGACCAAAAATGGAGGTTAACTCGCACCTGTGCGATTATGCTTATTGGAGACAGTACAGCATCCGGCATCGTGCCGCGCGTAGCCTTATTTTACAGATATATTTTCGGTAATTGTTCAGCAAACAAAAGAAGATAATTTGCTTAATTTGCTCTTGAAGGAATAGGGATGAAACTTATTTTTGAACAGGCCTTACCCTAATAACTTTGCGGCTGTTCACATGTACGCCTTCGCCCATTAATATTCACGAATCGAGTGAGCACTTAGGTGCTTGGGTATAATTGGTTGTTTGTTGTTGTTTAATAATGCTGCCAAAAATGTGTAAACCAAGCCTCTGACCTTCCTCACATCATCACCATCGCCTATTGCTGTGTCGTGGCAGCGATAGGCACCGAATGCCGGTCACATTGTGCACATGATTGGCGACGACCGAGACTTGAGCCCGCAAGCCTGAAGAAATGCCACGAATCCATTGTGCAAGGCGTCGCGCTCACGGTGCACCCTTTGCCGCAGCGACAACCGAGGAGACGTTTTTCAAATTTGCATTCCCCTTCAGTTTTCAACTAAAATAAGAAAACTAAATTGAAAAGAGCATGAAATACAATATTTGTCTTTGATGAGGGAGGAATTTCACACAAACAAAGAAAAATTTAAATTTTTAGCGAAACATTTAAAAATAAAAAATTTACGATTCCGAAATGCATCAATTTTTGTGTATCTAGGTATGAATATTTCTCAAATTGTTGGCGAATTTTCGACTCTTAAAATTTGCAAAGCTTCTCATAAAAACTTGTTTATTCTTTTTGAAAATGCGATGTTATCATTATTTGACATTTATTGACTTGAACGTAGATGAAAATATTACATTACACAAGGAACAATATTTAAGTTAAATAATTAATTTGCCTTAAATCTTTGCCATTAAGTATTGAACGACAACAATAAGAGAAGACTGCCCTAATCACATACAAAGTACGCTACACTCATCGATACACATATATAACTACAAGCATACATAACTTGAAAGTAAGTACATAATCTATATCTACTATATACTATTATACAAAAGAAATGTGACGTTGCTTTTTTGAGCCACAATCAGGCAAAAACGACTGAACCGATTTAGATGAAATAAGCACCAAACATTTTTTTATTTGGGGGAACGGTACATAGCTTATATGAGATTGACCACGCCTCCTTCTTATGCTCACTATGGTAACAAAACTCATCTATGGTATGCTTTTGTATGGCAACATGGGTATCAAACGCTTCAACGTGTCACTGCGGCAAACATAGGCTATAATATAATCGGCCACGCCCACTTTCCATGCCCACTTAACCAACAAAATGAAGCTACACTACATGTTTGTAAACAAATATTGACATCATATAATCCTGTTTCATAGGGGGTAAACATAGGCTATATAAGATTGATCACGCCCACCTCATACACCTTCTCGCCACGCCCACTATAATAACAAATCAGCCATGGTATATTTGTCATAGCAATATGGGTATCAAACGATTCAGCGTATCATTGCGGGAAACACAGGCTATGATATAATCGGCTACGCCCACTTAAAGCGCTACTAAACTAACAAAACAAAGCTACACTACATATTTGTAAATAAATATTGATATCAAATGATTCTGTTTCATAGTTCATGTTTCTGTTGCTATATAACATTGACTACGCCCACGCCTGATACGCCTTCCCACCACGCCCATTATAACGACAAATCAGCTATGGTATATTTGTCAAAGCAATATAGGTATCAAACGATTCAACGTGTCATTGCGGCAAGCATGGGCTATACTAGGATCGGCTACGCCTACTTTTCGCGTCCTCTGAACCAACAAAACGAATCTACAGTACATGTTTGTAAATCAATAAATAGTGATATCAAATGATTCTGTGTTTCATTTATATTAACATAGGCTATGTAAGATTGACCGCACCCTACTGATACACCTTTCCGCCACGCTTCTATAATGGATGAAATCAGTCATGGTATTTGTTTAAAAGGCAATATGGATATCAAACAATTCAGCGTTTCCTTACCGCAAACATGGCTTTTTGAAATTGGCCACGGTAATATGTAAGCCTCCACACTTAAAAAATAACCAGTGATTTAGAACGGTTATCTATAGTATGCTTTTATAAAAAACCAAAGTGACATTGTTTTTTGACAATCAGGCAAAAAGCACTGAACCGATTTAGATGAAATAAGTACCAACCGATTTTGTTTGTGTGGGAATAGTACATATTCTATATAACATTGGCCACGCCCACCTGTAACGTGCACTATAGTAACAAAACTGTTACTATTTGGCAAATTTTTTCTGACTCAAATTCTCCGCGTAACTTTGGAACTGTAATGAAACTGTACATCAATGAAACTGGCTCATACCCTTCGTTTGGAGGAATGGATGGGCATTGCGTAAAAGGGGCGAGGCACCGCCCATACAGTGTTGTGTGTTGATGTATGAAGAAACTTGATTTATGGGGCCCAATGACTTCAAACTTGTGTGCAAAGCCGCGGAGCCCCGCTAGTTATTAGAATATATTTTTAGCATTTTTTTTAGTCGTCTTGGAATTAAATTTAGAGACAATGAAAGTGATTATAAGTGATTGCGAGATTGTTCGAGCACATTCACAGGTGAATACTTGAAGCTTGTACTATTGTAAGAGAAACCTGTAGTGTGAAATTATTATCCGCTCTATAATCACAAAAGTAAAGCGAGAAATAACTCAATATGAAATGATAAATGGACACTTGCGGAATAATCAAAAACAATGTATGTAAAATCGAAAATAAAGTCTTAAAGCCTTTTGCATTCGCCTTTTAGCGAAGTTTTTGTAGAATTCAATTAGGTTAGATTGAAAAGAACTGTGTGCAGTATGTGCCACACTTCCACTTCTAGCCGACTTGCTCACAGGTCCATTGCTTTTCGTATTTATGGAGGAGTTTCCAAGTATCTCTTACCAGTAAAGCACTTCGACGCCTTCATAAAACTTAGCAGCTTCGTTTGATATCCAGTAACCGATTCTGGTTCAATGATAATTGCGTTGAACCACAAGTCAAAGTGCCATAGATTTGAATGCTAATTCAAACAACGCCAGATTTGTTTAGTGTAACTCATCAAGTAAAAAATGTATCGGTGGTCAGTAAAAATATTTGCTTATCCAATTCATCACTTAAAATATGCTAAAAACTGTTTTTAAAATTTTTTCCACAATTTCAGATTTAAGCACACACTACGTCATTCGGAATCAGCGGTAGGCCTCTACGGTGCATGAACTTCCAAGTTCAACATGTTTGCGGAAAGCTATCAATAACCTGACATCAGCTTGGAGATTAAGCAAAGGATAACTCAAGTGCTGACTTACACATACTCGTTTTATCGCTCTCGATTTACAATAAAGTGCTTGCTGTTATGATTGAAAAAATGTTTTAAGAATTTTTTCCCATTTTTAAAAATATTTTAAATTAAAAAGTATTAACTTGGCAAATTTTATGAATGCTATAAAATATGTCTCAAATAAAACATGTATGTGTTACATACATTGTACACCCGCACAATTGTTGAGAGGACCCTATCAGGTGCTTGGAGTGTAGTACATACAGAGAAGTCATACGGCACGTTAGACTGCTTTACAGTATTGTTATGGCCAATTCAGTACTTAAGTGACTTTGTTAGTGATATGCTAGAACCAGCCCTAACGCAGGGCGGGGGCCGGGGTCCGCATTTTATGAATATATGAAGGACCTCAGGAGAAGTTGTTAACATATTATGTCTCTACTAGAGTCCGACCGAATATTCGGTTTCGGTTTCGGCCCAAATAAGTGGTTTCGGTTTCAGTTTCGGCCAAAAAATGCCCGAACGGCCGAAACCGAAACTTTCTAGAATATTTTTTATATTTTTTACATTTGAGGAGGTCCATAACAAAACGCAATAATTCCACCATCAAATTTTTTTGGATAAACGAATAAATGTAATTAAAGTCAGTAGGATATATGATATATATTTTTTTAGATAGTTGCTGTGGAATAATAGTTTTCTAGGAACAATACAAATCATAAAGAAGTTAATTTATTTGGCAATTACTTTTTTAGTTATTTAGAAAACAAATTTGGAAATGTTGCGTTTTGGTCCGATACATAGTATTTATTTCATTTTGCTATGAACCCTATGGAGATGTTGCGTTTTGATATGAACTAGGTTTGGAATTGTGGCGTTTTGCTGTGAATAACATAGAAATAAAATCTGTTTGATATGAATTGCATATGTTTCATTATATTACACAAGTACATTCAAGTATTACAAAAGTATATAAGTATTCAAGTATTAAAAAAAAAATCAACATTGTGTTACACTCTCATTCCAGTGTCCTCCGCCAAACAGTCACATAAGGTTACATCATCGGTTTCATTGCAACTATTTCCTAGTTCGTCTAACAATATCTTTGTATAATATTCTAACCCGGAAATGTTTCACCACTGTTGGCCATAATGTTTTTCCAATAGTTTAACAACATCTTTCTTCTTTTCTGAATTAGTTGCAACACCAAGAGGAATTCAATCAAGCAAACGAAGGGGTATTTTGCCTCTTTTAAGATAGCTGGTACATTTTTCTTTGCCTTCAACTTTGTAAGTTTCAAAAGTTTTGAGTACACATTGCTTGTGCTGTTTTGTGGAGAGTTTAAAGTAAATTCTTTTCGTACTCTGTATGCCGTTTATAGGACGGTAATATTCTGCCAACATTTTTAAATCCTTAAGGTGCCAATCCTTTCCTAAAATAGTAACTTGCCCGTTCACAGAATAAACTTTGTGATTTCTTTAAAGAAATTGTAGTATTTTTTCGCAAATCTTTTCAACACGCCCAAAAACTCGATAAAATTCTTACCGTTTTATAGTTATTGTAAAGTTACCATAACAATAAATTTAAATTTTATTAAAATTAATTTATATCATTAACTTTTCACTAATATCTCGAAGTTATTTATTGCATAGATATGGAAATGTTGCATTTTGGTCTGAAACATTATTTTTGGTTTTGAATTACAGTGAAATTATTGACCTTTGGTATGTTTTATAACAATTGTTACATAGATTTTAACATGTAGAATTGGATTCAGTCAAAAAAACGAAAAACTTAAAAAGTGGAATTATTGCGTTTTGTTATGGACCTCCTCATTTTATTGTGTAGCGAGTGAATAGCTAGTAAGTGCAGCCGAACAGATATATAGTGAAAAGGAGAGTAATTAAGATGCTTTTTTAGCATATAATATTAAATTAATAAGGGTGATTTTTTTATGTTTATGTTTTTAAAAAATGAATGAATTGTTTTTATTAACAAGTATTTATTTATTTATGTTATGTTTGTTTGTCTGTTCTTTATTTACTTAAAGTAAAAATAGTTTGTTGAAAAAAAATGCTTGATATGGTGATTTTTATTTCAACTAGAAAAGTTCGGTTTCGGCCGAATATTAAAAAAAACCGAAATTCGGTTTCGGTTTCGGCCCAAAAAAGTGGTTTCGGTCGGACACTAGTTTCTACTATATACTACAAACTCTTGGAATTTTTATATTTCAAGACTTTTACCGCTTAAATGTATTCTATCGCCAATCATTACGTAATGGTCTATTCGAACTAACATTTGAACAACATGCCTGCCTATAGAGGTTCGCACAAGCTGATATCGCAAAACTTGGAAAATACTAATTTGAAGCGAAGATAAATTGCACGTGGCTTAACCAGGAAATGTTCCTTGTATTTATCGTTGTCTATGTTATCTTCTAAATATATTTGCGGATCTCTAGTATTTGGCTTGTCTCCGTATCGCTTATTTCAGAAATATGTACGTTGGACTTGGTAACACATTAAAAACCGTTTACATTTATTTCGGCCTTTGATTCATTGCAATTTGCCACCACAGCAGAAACAACAACGCTGCGACAGTGCGACGTTGACCGAAGTACGAGTATTTTCGTATCGGCGATTTGGATGCGATCCAATGCATTAGTGATATTCACATTCATTTGTGTATACTCGTAGTATAACATTCGTGTACGTATGTGGCACGAGCATTTGCCGCTGCGAACGCAGGCTTGCTTCTTCAGGCACTTGAATGTGCATCTCCTTCCCCACGAGCGGACACGGCACAATCTGGCGGCAGTCAATACTCGGCGCTCGCCATTCCACATCATTCCAAATCAGCCATCATCCAAATAATTGCTTCTACCACTCATTTGGCCTATTCACACGAGCCCTCTTTTCGGTATGCCTCCCTGCACGCCAAAGCGCTACACTCGACACAAACTCGCATCCCATTCTCGCATAATATCTGCTGTGGATTGCTGTACGTCAATCGTTCGCTTTCGATCGAGAATCTTAGATATGACATCCGATTCAAAAGGCATGTGAAACTTTTCAATCTTATCAGATACTGCAAAGAGTCCCTGAAGAAATTACGATTTTTCAAATCAAATGGAAGGTCCAATTACCCACTTAACACTAGAAAGACCGTAATTTTTTCCTTCCTAAAACGACCACAGCGGCCATTTCGAAAACAATTACAGGTAGACCTTGCTTAACACGCACCTTTTACAACACGGCCTTGTTCTAACACGGTTCACATTTTTGATAAACACGTAAAAAGCCTCGTTCTACACGATACTAAAACCAAAAAAACAAAACATATGCGCATTATGTTTCCCTGATTTATACACATGCATATTTGTAAATATAATATACATACATATGTACATACGTATACAAAATGCCTTACAACAAATTTAAAGAACACTAACTTTAATCATTCATATATTCTTTAAACAAGTAAGCTAAGTTAATAGTGCTGTAACACGGTTTCACTTAAAACGGCATTTTCCAAAAACATACTTCCGTGTTAAGCGAAGTCTACCTGTATACCTATTAACGTATGCTAAAATAAATTAACGAAAATTATTGTATATATTGCTATTTTGCATATAATTTGAATATTTCGTATACTTAAAAACTTTTAAATATGTTTATGTATTTTTCATCACGTATAACTATATCACTTTAAAAAGGTTTGTTTTTTAAATTCAAATTTTAGTTTTTTATTACCAGTTTTTCCACCTGCAATAATTATCTTCCAACTATTTTAGCTATTTTTTCGAAATAGTAACTGCATCCGAGTTTTAGTTTTGAGATACATATAAACAAATCCCTGTATATAAAAGAGAATATTTGTCAATTTGAATAAATTCGTCAGTTCATGTGAAAATCTCATCAAATTAATACAACGGTTTCAAGTGTCCTGTGCCTGACTTCGTTCTCCCGCACAAGATTCGTTTGGGTTCGGTCGCAAAATAAAATAATTTTTATAACCACGAATCAAAAACAAACAATAAGTATTTCCTTAAAACACTATTTCTTAACCATTTCTTGCCCTTTCCCCATCTAGTCTTAAAAAAATGTTTCAATTTCCGTTCAACGAGGTTTTCTACAAATTATAAAACACCTAGAAAGTACGCCAGATCACAAGTCAGATATTCAAATTACGACTCAACTCGAGATACCCTTTGCTTTGAAAGCAAAATCATGACTAAAATCATACGAATATATCGCCAACAACGGTAGGTACTTAATCCTTTCCGGAAATTTGTACGATATATCGTACAATTTCTTCGAAGAGTTTTCATTTGACAGCGAACGCACGTTTTATGGAACGGCTTTTTAATTTTCATTAAGTAGGCTGTGTTGTATCATTCTGTTTAAAAATATAAATCATAGCCGTGGCTCTTTGCAGGAATTTGAAAAACCAGGAAGTGACGGTGCTTCTGCGTAGGAATTTTTAAATATGTAATATTTTGTTATAGCAAAAAGCTACACAAATTCCAAGTTTAAATGTCAGTTGATTTATAAAACTTAATAAATTTAACACTTTTTGGGTTTATATATTTTTCTCGAGTCTTCAAAAAAATTGCACGATATATCGTACAAATGAAGTCAAAGGTTGTAAGTTATGTTGCATTTTTGTAAGTTATGGGCTTGGTAACAGAACTTTTGCGTTTGTTTAAATGCCACGCCCATCAGAAAATCACGTGACTAATAAAATTCGTCTATTTGGCAAATTTCAGTTAAGAAATGGAGTTAGTATCTAGACGATTTTGTGTTTTTCTGGACAGGTACAAGTTATGTAAGATTAGTCATGCGTACTTGCCACTCCCACTCAGAACTATTCAAAACTTTGCAACAACAACAACGGTTATATAAGACCGAATAAATGTGACTCAATGGTTTATACATATACAATTTATATAAGTTACGATCAAATGAAATCACGTTTTGATTTTTGTTGTTATTTTTAGTTAGTTAGTTTAGTTAGTTTTCTTTAAAAAAAAATCAATGAATTGTTCATAAAACTTAAAAAAACGAAACAAAAATTTCATGAATTTTTACTCCTTTGCGGACAATGTACGATATATCGTACAAAATTGACTGAGCTGTAATTCTCATTTCCTTTGTTTATTCTCTCTTTCCCGTTTAAGTTTAAGTTTAAGCCTAAGTTCCATTTTGTTAATTAGTGTGTAAGAATTGTTCAAAGACTACTACAAAATAAATAAATAAATAAATAAATGATGCTTTTGATATTTGTTTGTATTTTATTGCTAAAATGCTCAATGAGAGTCAATATTTTGAAGGACAAATTTGTATCTCAAGAAATGCGGAAATTGACCGGAAAGGGTTAAGAAGAGGGCAATGTTGCAAGTTAGGGCAGTGAGGAGAAAAAATCAGAACTTGAAGTCATTGAAGGGGCAAAATTGGCTTTCAAGGCAATTTGAATGAGTGCATGAAAATCTCAACCTGCTTCTTGTCCAAAAATTACGAATTTTTTGTCCTTCACTAAGAAGGAATGAAAGTGACGGGGAAATGAAATATTAAAATTTAAATTTTTTTCAAAAATTTGCAGAATAAATAATTTTGCTTTTAGTCAAATTATTCAAGAAACAAATTGTACATCATTACCGAAAATTCATAGAGAAGCTGTGTGAAATAAAGCGCAATCAAAAGTGTACAAAGACGGAACAATTAAGGGGGGGTTTTAGTTTCGAAAATTTGTGTGAGCTTTTTTATTGACTCTCCTTTTTAAAAATCGAGGTATAGTATATGTACCGCATTTTTTTGAAGCAGGTATAGCAACGTGTAGTCGATACATCAAATTTTCTTCAACTACACTTTCGGCAATGAAATGCAAGATAGCTCAAAAATTAATTAGCAAATCAACTTGAAACTAAACATGCTGTACAAAAATCTTATTCATTTTTATATAAGTTTCAAATTTGAGCTATTTGAGCAACTTTTCCTGTATGAAAAACAGCACAAAACAGGTATTAGTGATTTACAATGAATATATAATACCAATTGGGGAAAATTGATCGTCTATTCGAACACTACATTCTTAAATACTAAAGTACTAAATATTTCATCAAATCAGCTAGGTATATTTCATAATAAAAGATTTCGTTTCCTATAAAACATTTGAATGTGAAGGTATATTTGAAAATATAAAAATTGTACAAAGCGTTTTCTTTCAATGCACTGCAGAGGATCCCCCCTTAATTGATGAGTGAACTGTATACGAAAATTGTTCCAAATTTAAATTAAATTTTCTCATTACTTTTTATAATCGTCATAACCATTTGTATAGTCATAGACACACAAACGCTGCGTAATCAAACACAACAAATTAAGCAACGCGCCGAACGCGCTTACTCATGAACCTCTCTCATATGTAACGATGCCTTCATGATTCATACGCACTGCTAATTTCTTAAAAAACATATAAAATGCCTGCATATTTTACAAAAATAATTTCCATTCAAATTAGTTTAACTGGGTAAACTAAATTTACCCGCTCACAATAGAGCTGCTGTGCCCGCAGACAGTGCGCTCTAGCATACATAACTGAGGTACATGTGTAGTCGATGAAGTGTGTAAATAGTGGGACGTATGTGGAAAGATGGCCCATAAAAGTGGCTGCCCGTCGCAAAAATTCCTAATTATAGTAAAAACTCTTACGTACATGGGAAGGCGGCGAGGGGAGAAGCAAGCCAAAAACCAGCACTGCCCAATTAGCGCGTTTGAAGCGTTCGAGCATGGCTCTGGCCTGCAACCGAATTCTCCGATTTATGTGTTCTTGCAATGGTGAGTAGCTCCGGGGCTAGAAGCTGGCCGCTACTATACACCAGGCGACCGCCAACACCGAGATGTGTATGCGTCGGGTACACTCGCTGTGGCTAGGACATGTCTAAATTTATAATAAAAGCTATTTAGTGACCGAAGAAGAAGTTCACAAATACTTTGGCGAGTCGCTGCCTGCTGTTGTTGCCGGCGTCATTGTTGTTGCGGCTGTTGTTGGCGATGTAGCTACCGTTTCAGAATTAAAATATCTACAATTTACTAGATAAAATACATACGGCGGCATCTCGCGAGTCGCCACACTGGCGCACACCAGCCCGCACTCAGCGCTAGAACGCTGTGGCCACCGATCGTGGCAACTCTCTGACGCGTTAGGAGCGCAGCGACGCGAACACAATGGCCCCACGACCACGCAGATGGCCGGCCGCCCAGTGAATTCGCCGCGCCGCTGACAGCATCCACGCAGCATTGTCGAAACGTACGAAAACAACGCAACTCGGGGCAAGCTTGGGGCTGCTCTGCTCTGTGTCTTTGTGGTTGTGTACATATTTTCAAAATGTTTCATTCTATTTTTAGCGTTCTAGTTTTCGTATTGTATATTCGGAATTGTTGCTTTTCCTCGGCTTTCCTCTTTGCTCATTGCCAGTAGAAATGCTTATTTGCCTTTGCATCTGCTTATGGATGAATGTAGCGAAATTTGTATCTAATGCTGACTTCACATCATCGAATATGAATTCACACTCCCATCGGCAGGACCGCCTATTCGAGTTTATTTCTTCGGCCGCTAATTTAAAATTGACAGCAGGCATTAGCGAAAGACGCCAACAGCTCATGTCCGTCAACTTCATTATGGCTTTCAGTATCCTGTCCGCAAATGCAGCCCACCAGCAGAGTTGGCTTCCTGACTTTTCGCTCTTGAGATGACGATGACGCCATCACTGGGCAGTGGGACGCAACGCAAAGCAACGCACAGCCGTTGCACTGCTATTTTTGGTTCGCTTTTGTCTACTTCGACCACTTTACACAATAAGCATATACATACATTTCAAAATAATTCAGCGTATATGATTTTAGTTTTTCCAGACAATGTCATCATGCTCATAGGGTTCGAATTGAAGACTTTTTAGAAATTAAGCTAAAGAGTTTGATGCTTACTTGGTAACTATTGCATATTCCTAAAATTTGATTGAACTTTTTTGAAAACTATAAATAAAAATTGTATGTTAAGTTGGAATGAATAGATCCCCAGCATCCAAAATACCCATCCAAAATTGAATGCCAAAAATCACGAACTAAAAACCCAACCACTTTTTTAAACCCAACCACTTTTTTTCTAAATATGTAAAATGGAATTTTAAGAGGCAAAGAAGCATCTTATTTACTCAGCGCACTGTTCGGACCTAACTAATTCCCCACTCAGATGTAGCAACCTTTTCAACGCTACACCGGCGTACACTCAGAAGATTATCCTTTCGAAACTATAAAGTAGTTAGCACCATCTCTCCCAATAGTAACAATGTCAGCCTGAGAATTTGACAAGGATAATTTTTACAAAATGGTGGTATTTAGGTGTCGATAGAGATAATTGAGAAACATCAGTTGACAGCCGAAACTTGCACCCTAGACAACGCTCATATTTCTACTGTAGAATACATAAAAGCCTACCTAAATTGAATGTATTCCAAAGAAAATTATTTAACAAAATCATCGACGTTGTGCATTTTGGTAGATGATAAGCTATACAGCCGCTAAGCGAATCAGCGAACTAGTACAGCGTACAGCATAATTGATGGTGAAATTGTAACGCAAACAATATCTGATACGAAAGTCAGAGGTGAGAACCATATCTTCGATAGTCTAAGACGCTCCTCCATAGCTTGCCTGAGTTCAGATAGCGGTCTAGGAAACCAATATAAAACGTTCAGAAACTCGACGAAGAGCGACGAAGAAAAAGTGGTAGGAACTCGGCAGAAGGTTAATGGTAAATTTACTGGTTAGAGATATCTGACAAGTCACATTTCAATTTTGGTTTTTGGTTTATTAAACTTACAGGTACTGGTTAGGTAGGTGTTCGGTTAATAGGTAGATAGGTTATCTACCGGTTGGTAGTTGGTAGTGATTTTCCCCACTTGAAGGTTTTGCCATTGGCTACCAAAAGCACATTTAAGCGTTTTTTATAATTCTTATCTACTTCATATGGATAGCGAAAACTAGAAGTAAACGAGTGTTTCACCAGCCCAAGCTAAGAATCGAACGTAGAGCCGCTTAAGATTGGAAGGTTACTGTAAAAATATATAATTAGTTACTTCAATATGGAAATGTAATGACTAGGGATCGGAATTATATGCAAGTGCATATTTTTTTGTAGCTTCCGATTTGAACGGGACCAAGACAGAAACTATTTTTATTGAAAAATATAAAGAATGAGCTAACATATGCCAGGGGCGTAGCCAAGGGGGGTTTAGGGTGTCAGAACCCCCCCCATAGCCTATAATTTGTCAACATTTTCAATCACTATGCATCGTATGTACGTTCCCACATTAGCAAAAAGGTCTTTTCATCTTTAAATATTTAAAAGAATATTAACAAAACCCTTTTTTTTTACCGAAACTAATTTGTTTTTTTAATAGTCACGTTTAGGCTTAATGCAGCGATTTGCATGTTCTAAAAACATGTCTAAAGAGTAGTTTAGTTCGTCGACCAGAATGTCCTTCAGGATGTCGGTACAAGCCTTTTGGATGGTTTCTACGTTCTCAAAACGCTTTTTTCATCGGCAAATGCATTCTTTGAAAAGGTGTAATTCGCACAAAATGCAATAAATTTCTGCTATTGAGATGCTTAACCTTCGCCTTACTAAAGATGATCCCAGGCACTTCAGCCGCTATTTTGAGTAAAACTCACAATAAATATATAATAATTTATAAATTTGTTTCATACTTCAGTATTTAGTATCTTCCTCTGGCGATAGTTCGTATTTCGAAAAAAGACCTAACTTTAATGATTTATTTTGAGACTATGGAAAATAGTAGAAGATTTCTTTCTAGAGGGTTTATTGAACACATAATAAGGTACGCAAAAAAAGATTTATCGTGAGTTTTAATCAAAATGGTAGCGAAAGCGCCTGGGATCACCCAGGTACATTTGTATAAAAAATGACAAAATTCAAGTTTAAACATGAACAAAATTTCAAAAAAATATTTTTTCATGTTATTGAAAATTACCTTAAAATTTGTGCAGATATTAAACATGAATACCCACCCACCCGAGTGGGTATAAGTAAAGCGAAGGTTAAATCCAATTTCAAGAATTTCAATGAAGATTTTGGCTTATCTTTTATGAATTACCGCCCAGTTTTGATCTACGGTGATCGCGGATTCACTTGGCTAACACTTTGGTCATCATTTATGTTCTGACAATCGTTTTAAAATCGCTTTTACCACTTATGAACTCCACCACGGCATAAACAAAAATCACCATAAACTTGGTCCATCAATTTAAATGCTTCGGTTAAAGTTTAAACATTTTTAAAACAATAGTTAATATTGGATCTTTGTTCGATGCACATTTTTGTACGATGGCACAAACATACTTTCACTTCGCATGCAATAACTTCGCTTTCAGTCCACCAAATTTCATCAAATTTTTACTAAAAATCAAGGAAAAATTTAGTTTTTAATGCATTAAGTCACATAAGCCACAACAAAATGCCCTATTTGGAAAATGCACTTTACTTTAAAAAACATGTAATACTAAACTGGCAAACAAATTTTTTTAAAACCCCCCCATGACCAAGTTCTGGCTACGGCCCTGACATATGCACTGCATATTTGCATACTACGGTGTCCAAAAAATAAGGTGACATTTGAATTTAAACTGCGCGCGTCGAAGGATTTGGAGAATTATTTTTGTTTTAGTCAACAGTCAACAAGGAATATTATTTGAACGTTATGCGTCGTTTGCGTAACGCTATCCGCCTAAAAAGGCCGGAATTGTGGAAAGACAATTCTTGGTTGTATACAATACTGCACTCGTAATTCGTGATCATTTCGCCAAAAACTCAACCCATATCGTTCCGCAACCACCGTATTCACCTGATCTGGCGCCGTGCGACTTCTGGCTGTTCAGCAAGCTCAAAAGACCGCTCCGGGGACACCGTTTTGATACGATAGAGGAGATTCAAGCCGCAGCGAAGGCGGAACTGAAGGCCATCCCGGAAAGTGACTACAATCAGTGTTTCGAAGATTGGAAAATCCGTTGGCATAAGTGCATTGCATCGGGAGGGGATTACTTTGAAGGGGATGAAATTGATTTGAAAGAATAAATAAAGAATTTTCAAAATAAATACAATGTCACCTTATTTTTTGGACACAGTAGTATGTTTGCATATTTTGCATATTTTTGCATTTTTTGCATAGTTTTTGCATATAAATCCGATACCTAGTAATGACAAACAACCTTACTTTCATCCGCTCCATTACGTTTTATGAGACATGACAATTTTAATATTAGTAAACGTATTGAATTTCATTGGTTACGAAAGATAATATGCCTGCTAGTAGAGATATACAACCGGAAATGAATAACCTATTACCTCTATACGTATCACTTCAACTTGTATGTTTTTTTAAGGCATAGCAAGTGCCTATAGTGCGACCTATAGTGCAGCATGAAAGTTGCAAAAGAGAATGGGATGCATAGCATTGCACCGTTTACTTCATGTGCTCAAAACTTTGCCCAAATCTGCCACAGCAAAACACAAATAATTTGAAAATAGAACACCATCGAGCGACAGGTGAATCAGTTCCAGTTAATTTCCCCGATTTGTTTGTCATTATGACTGTTACAATCCGAATTCTACGAAAATATAAAAATATTGCGACAAGGTATATTAACAAGGTATGCTACGTATGGAGAGACGTTTGTCAATGTCTCTCTTGGCACCCTTATTTGTGAACTGATGCCTTTTTTCGTAGGAAAAAGTACTAAGTATCAGTATTGATATTGTTTGGTACAACCACCTTTTTTGTACATTTTAGAATAGCATTGAAATAAACATATTTGATGCGTAATATAATTAATAAATCCAAAACATATGCACATATATACCTATTTGTTTTTATTTTTATTGTTTTCTTTGTTCATAAGAATAGGTAAAAAGATTTTTAAAACTTCATTGAACAATATTATACTTTTCATTACCCTTTATCATCCTTGCCTTGAAATCCTTGCTTTTTGAACTTCATTTTATTATTATTATTTAAATTAATTAATTAATTTAAATTATTGCGATTTGAGTCCTGTTTGTTTTTTAAAATAAATAATAAAAAATGCCGAAAGCCAGTTGCGCTATTTGCCATACCACCTACGAAGGAAAGGTGGGCATGTTTTGTGTTCCTGCGGACGAAGAGGTGGCCAGGCAATGGAATATGATATGTGGTGGAAGTCTCAAACAATATTCGAAATTGTGCGAAAAACTTTTAAATTAAAAAAATAAAAAATTTTTCAATAATAAAAATATGTCAAAAACTGTTTTATAAAAATTTACCTTCTATTTTGATTTCTATTTGAATGCATTGAATAAAAAATATAAAGTGCTGAAACAAGCATTTTTCTAATCAACTTTTTGCTACACAAAATCAATTGTTAGCACATAACGTTTTTGTCTTAGGAACAAATACTGAATGTTGCAACCAAACATTTGCTACTAAGTGAAAGTTACTCTGATTTTGACATAACCCGCACCCTTATTTTGAAGTCTCTCCATACGTAGCATACCTTGTTAATATACCTTGCATACTAGCATACTTGCATAGTATATCCCACACTCACTTCAAAAGTGACACAACTCAAAGTTCATAAATTTTCAGATAACGGAAATAACTGTTTTTGAGCTGAATAGAGAATTTAGTAGAAAATCCTTACAGATTATGCTCTGAGGATAAGTTACCAAAGTGGTTTTTTATTTTACACTAGAAAATCCGAAATGTTTAGTTATGACTTTTCTCTTTTTTCAAGTTGTGACACTTTTGCTAAATTTAAAAATTATAAATGACTTAAAAAGCCGGAAAAAAAATTTTGCAAATACGAAATTAATTAATTTATATAAAAATATAGACTAAAATTGCCATAACTTTACTTAAAATTAACTCCAACAAAGATTTATTTCGTCAAAAGTGTCACAATTTGGATTAGGACTATTTGGCATTGAGCAGCAGCGATGAAATAGCATCATCCCAAAATTCAGGGTTCAGCAAGATCGTGGAATTAAAACTGCACCCTCGCGCTACTTAGACGGAATCTGGGTTAACCCACAATATCCAAATCTAGCCTAACGGATGAGATTGCAAAATAAAACGTAGTCCTTACACATTATTTTAGTCAAGATCTGCGCTCTGACTATCTGATTCCATACTTGAATATTCAAACGTACTCTTTCACACCATACAAAACCAAAGTCTAATAACAACGTCGGATGGGTAGCAATGACAGCCAATTTTCCATACCCATAGTGAAATAAACCAAGTGATCCAAGTAGAGACATCAATCTTATTTTGACAACCTCTTTTGTCGAATTGTTTTTATGTTTTTTCTATCATTAAATAACTTGAAATAATTGGACCTGAAAAGGACCTACGAAAAATAAATGTTATGTATACATGAATATATTACTTTATATCTCATATGACTACATAGGCAGAGTACCATAACACAAGAAGGCATCTTGTATTTTTGTTTTATTTTGTTTTCTCACTATGGTTTTCTCAAGAACAAAGCGCAAATGTTAATTTTTCTAAAAAAAATCAATTTTGAATTCATTTGAATTTTTCGATAATTTCGCGGGTTAAGTTTTGACATATATTTGTTTACCTTTTCTTTTTTGATATACCAAAATAAAAGTGCCGATTTTGACCACTGTCACTACTTGGTCACTTGGTATATTTCACTATGTCCCTACCCATATTTTGGCATTTTTTCATTTATACTCTCTCGTCCTTATATTTTTGAAGGTTTATTCTCAAAATAACAATCACCTATAAGCCCGTTCGTGTCCTTTCATTAAAAAAAATATATGGACAATTCAGTTGTGCGAATAAAAAAGTGTTTGAGAAAAATGCTGGTTCGTAATGCATTTGCCTTTGCCTTGTCTCACATTTCGTAACACTTTCCATGCCAAAATTCTCATGATATCTATGATAATTGATAATAACCAAATAAAATTAATTTGAATTCATAAAAAATGTTCACTATCTATGGGACATATACGTATCCTGCATTATTTCTGGTTGGGTGATAAAACTGGCGGTACAAACCACTTGTAATACTTATTGAAAATTTAAAACACAAATTGTATTTTTGTTTATATCGTATCGTTTTAGAAACAGTTCACATAAATGAGTTAAGATGACAAAAAATAGATTGAGAAAATAGGTCTGTTTGGCCAGATTTCCAGTAAAAATTAGCCAGTAAAAAATATCAGGAGAATAAGCGAGCTTACACTCCCAAAAATGAAACTATCAAAAAATGTGAACAAACAGCAATTTGTAAGAATTTGCAAGATTTAACTCTTGGTTACACCACTGGGACTTGGCCCACTCACAATACACAGTAAAAAGGGTGTAAACAGGAGGGTTAAAAAACGAAACAGCTGATCTAAAAGTTTCATTTGAGGTTTGAAGCGGTAGGGAAAATTCAGTTCAATTCAGTTCAGTTCGTTGGGCTCAATCTACGATTCTTCCCTTTCAGCTGCAGCAGGTAAAGCTGAGCAAGACGATTGTTGGTCAGCAGACTCGCGAACGCACAATTTCTTTGCCGGTTGCATTTTCCTCCCAATGTTTACAAAATTTATTTTTCTTTGCAGTCGATCATATGGCAGCCAGTCATATGTTTTTCTTGTTCTTCTTCTTACTGGCAAAAAGTTACTGGACAAAATTTCTCCAGTAAAAACTTGCAAGTTCTCACGAAATGAACTGTCACTTTACGCTCTCAGTTTCTCTCTCGTTACTGGAGATTTGGCGTCAACAAACAGGATCCAGTAAAAATTTGTACAAATTTGTACAAATTCGTACAAATTATTCTCTGCCAAACAGACCTATTCTCTGCCAAACAGACCTAATATTTCGTTTGTTTACTGAGGGAATCATTGACAACTATTTTTATTTTATCCATTCGACTTTGTTATAAGACATAGTCTTGAAACATTGGTGCCCTTTAGAGGAAATAGGTGAGGGAACGGTTACCATGTTCAGCGACAGGTTCAAAATGTATCTTTCCCCAAGTGATCCAGCTTCCGAAATCACTTAAGCTTCCAAACCTATATAGTATTATTCAGGCAGCGATTTGTACTTTATAGAAAACAGCTGAACTATTGAGTACTACAAACCAACTTTCCACTTGCCTAGAGTGGCTTACCTCTTGCATGACATTGTTCACAGTGTTGCATGACAATGTGCACGGTGGCAGCGAGCATTATCGTCATCATAGACTCGGGCTGCTTTAAAATCGCTTCAATCAGTTGTTTTGTCATCGAAAATTATTCAGAGATCTCATGCCTTACTACACGTCATACAGCCACACTCACTCACTCTATGATCGTTCTATGGTGGGTTCCCGGACTCTGCGGTGTTGGCGGACACAAGCTTGTAAATGAGTCGACACGAAAGTGTGGTGAGGTGGCAAACAGTGAAAAAGGCAATTCGTGCATCCCCAATTTCCGCCGTGTATTTAGACATTGGTAAGAGAACATACAGGGACATTAAATCCTCTTGAAACAATAGCGTCGATTGTGACACATACCGTTCCATATGACCAAGGTTAAGAAAACAGGCGATGCTGCAGCTCGCTCTGCACAACTGCGGGCATAAGCAACACGGCAACACTGAACGGCCATTTGTCGGCAGCAGCAGCATTGCATACATTTAGAGCCCATAGTAATTTTGCGGGAATTATCTCAGCGACGATTCGAGGCGATGCTGGAATGTTCGAGAACGAGCTGCGCTCCGTTCAAACAAGTATAAAAGGCAGCCGGGTATAGCGCAGTGAGTAGAGCTGGAAAACAATCGATGTTTGCCGCCATCGATGTTTTCGATGTTTCCAGAGCAAAATATCGATGAAACATCGATGTTTTTCATTTTATTTTTAAATCCACTTTCAGTTAAAAACAGATTTATATTCAGGCAGGTGCCAGATTTCACTTTCACTCGAAATCTAAATTGAATCCGACTGAAATCGAAATTTGGGGTGCTGCATTTCACTACTTTCAATTTCATTTTCGAAAATAAATTCATGTGAAATGACAAGTGCCACATTTCGATTCTATTGTTTTCTATGTGTGTGTGAATTCGATTAACTGCGTTGAAGTGAAAACGAAGAAATCAAAGAATTGAAACTGAAAACCAACCAACTTTCAAACAAAAAGTAAATTTTAACATGTCCATCTAATTTTCCTGTTTTATTAAATTTTGTTCATGCAGTAGTTCTTCTACTTGCATATTATGCCTTTTAGTTTCCTTATTCTGTTTAATAGAAATAGATTTTAAAATAAAATGTAAGTGTGTTTATAAAATACGCAGCCTTTTGTTATTACAGTATGCGTTTTAATATCTTAAATTTATATTATTTGCTATTTCATCCCTTATTCTGCTGGTTTCATTGTTAAATGTCAATTCTTCATTTACTTCAGAAATTTCATAGCTTTCCGTTGTTTTATTTGGTACCGCAAAGCTTCCATCATCTTCGTCCTGAATCTTGTAATGTCTGCAGATATTAGCAATGCACAACATACATTTATCATTTGCACGACTTTTTGCGGTTGGTACTTTAGACAACGGGCTAAACACCTGAAGCGGCTTTTCAGAACACCAATTGTTCTCTCAACCACATTACGAGCTGCTGAATGCTTTATGTTGAATGTGTGCTTACAAGTTCCTGCTTCTGGATCTCTATATGGAGTCAAAAGAAAGCCAGGAATTGCGTTCACCGCCTTCAAAGTTTCTTACAAGGTGTTCTCGAGCCCTGCTCATACTCCAAATGAACGGGTCATGGCTCGATCCTGGATGACGCGCATCGACACCGTTGATGATCATGTTGTAATCGCATATCTATGTATTTGTAGGTCAGTCAGTCCGTAACATGTATATACAGCCATATTTGTAAACTTACAATCATAGCATTAATGCTGAAATACCCCTTTCTATTGTAAAATAGTGATTCATCGTGATGCGGCTTAGTTATTTTATGACTTAGTTATTCTATGACACCGGGATTGCGAAAATTTTCGAGGAAATGCCGCTTCGACTTGCGACGCTCGTCATCAGAGCTATTGAATTTAATCCAGGTAGCACAAATCTTTCTTTCCAAAATGTTAAGGTTTCTTGTCAAAACTTTAGAAATTGTGCTACGGCTCAAAGCTATGTCAGCATCCTTTCCAACTGATTTTTGGAAACTTCCTTCTGCTAAGAACCGTAGAGTGGCTGTTAGTTGAAGCTGGGCAGGAATTGAAGATGATGGTAGGTGCGGTGAAATAATTCTTAACAACATATTGAACGCATCTTTGTTCACGCGGTAGTATGATATGAACCTTAAATGCAGTTACAAACTGTAATTACAAATTCCCAGCCAAATAATATTTTAAAACACTTACACTGCCTCTGTAAGTTCCATGGGATTGGATTGGTCCCTTAATGCACGCCGCTTAATTTTTTCGTAAGCATTTCTCTTTTGTTGAATGGTTAAAACCGTGGTAATAAACACTGCACTCATTTTTACAAACCTCACAAGAATTGTTTGTTTCAAATTCAACAGTCAAAAATTCAACTGACTGCGAAAGTTTATTGTGAATCGATTTCGAAGCTATGAAAATGAGTGGAATGCAGCACATGAAAAATGAATCCACTCGATTTGGAATTTCGATTCCGATTCGATTTCGATCGAAATCTGGCACCTGCCTGATTAACTTTTTTGTATACTATTGCAAAAGAGTAATTGAAAATAAACAATTTTATTTCAAAACATATTCATTAATTTTACATTAATTAAACTTAAGGAACAAGTCATGAATTATAAATACTTGTGCACAATGCCATTATTGATATTTTTAAAAAATTCAGAGATTAAAAAATTTTTGGTTTTTGTTTAAAAACAAAAGTTTGTTAACAACATTACATTTGAGCGAGCATCTGCGCTCAGAAATTATCTGTCCCGCTTTGCTCAAAATTCTTTCAGATTCGCACGACGATGCTGGGACGCAAAGGAACTTTTTTGCTATATTTTTGAAAGACAACATATCCTCACTGCATTCCTAAAAATAATATTTTTAATATTTTTGTAAACACATATAACTAACTTCTTACTTTCCAATATTCCAAGGGATTGCATTCCTCAGCTGCGATTTGTTTTTCCAAATGCTGTCTTATAAGAATAATAGCGTCAGTCTTGGAAGATACGATTTTTCTTTGCATTTTATCCTTCATAAAGGAAAAGCGCTTTGGTTCTGTTGGTGGTGCTGGTTGAGAGGTTTGCGGATTTTTGGACAATTCGTTGAACAGTTCCTCCTCTAAGGCTTTTGCCGCCTGTTTTGTACTGTTTTCCGCACTGTTTACAAATTGCCACATTAGTTTCCTTCGCCTTTTTAAAAAACTGCCACACCACAGAGAAGTATCTCTTTTCCGTTTTGGGCTGGAAACATCAGGAAGTTCGTTTTCCTTAGATTTTGATGTTACTATAATTGCAAAAACAAACACATTAGTAAAGCAAACATGTTTGGAACACGTACCATATTTTCATATATGCACAATCAGTCACATACATATTGTTACGAATATGAGTTTTAGTGGGCTAATACGTATCTCTGGATTGCGTAATTTGAAAATAAAACACACTTAGTTCCTCAACCGCAGTCAATAAAATAAACCAACAATCACTTTATTTCACAGGTTTACACTTTACTGTCTTTACACTTAATTATTCGCTCAATTACTCCGTGTGGCACCTTCACTAGTCAAAATCAGACTGACTGACCCGCTGCGCCGCACCCGGCTGTCTTTTATACCTGTCCGGCCATCGCGCAGATCGTTCTCGCACATTCCGGAGTGGACTAAAGGTTTCCATGGTGATCGCGACCATCGTTGCCAGATTGGACTAAAAGTTGCCTTCATTGTCGCGGCCGTCGTTGCCAGATTGAATTATAGCACGGCGCGTAGCGACAGGGTTGCTTTGCACAGCGACAAACTGTCTTATCGTTACACTGCCCACCACTTAGACTTGTTCGCCCCGAACAAGTGCCGAGGTTCCGCTGTGATAAGGCGCCAGGCGCTGCAAATGGACTACCTTCAGCTTAGCGCCTTTATTGCTGCAACGTTGAATCCTGTATACCACGTCGTTTATCCTAGTCACGACTTCGTAAGGTCCTTCCCATGACGCTTGAAGTTTCGGAGACAAACCTTTCCTCCGCTGCGGGTTGTAGAGCATTACCAGATCGCCTTCTTGGAACCCTGCTGAGTTGGCCCGTAGATCATATCTGGCTTTCGCCTTATCGCTGACCAGTTTGGTGCGGCTCCTTATAAACTGGTGAATCTCCTCCAGTTCCGCCCGCTTATTGGCCACGTAGTCCGTCTTAGCGCCTCCCGTCGTGCTGACTACCCCGAACTTCAAGTCAGCGGGTAACCGCAATTCTGTGCCGAATACTGCTCGGGCTGGAGTGAGTGATGTCGTGTCGTGCGGGGCTGACCTATACGCCATTAGGAACAAGGGGATATGCGTGTCCCAATCCTTCTGATTCCTGCCTACCACTTTCCGCAGGTATTCCTCCAGTGTCCGGTTAAAACGTTCCACCATGCCGTCGGACTGTGGGTGCAAAGGGGTGGTACGCGTTTTCTTTATCCCCAGCAGCTCACACACTTCCTTGAATACCGCAGACTCGAAATTCCGGCCTTGATCTGAGTGCAACTCCAACGGAACTCCGAACCTGGCTACCCAGTTGTTTACCAGCTTTTCCGAGATCGTAGTGGCCTCCTGGTTAGGAATTGGGTACACTTCGGGCCATTTGCTGAAGTAATCCATTACCACCAGCACATATTTGTTGCCTTGAGTACTAGTTGGGAATGGGCCGGCGACGTCCATAGCAATCCGCTCAAAGGGCGCTCCCACGTTGTACTGCTGCATGCGGCCTCGAGATCTTCTTGTTGGCCCTTTCGCTGCTGAACATCGGTCGCAGCTCTTAATCCACTCGGCTACAGACTCCTGACATCCTACCCAGTAGAATCGTCTTTTTATTTTGGCGACGGTTTTGGTGATGCCTAGGTGCCCTCCACTGGAGTCGTTATGGTATGCCTGGATGACCTCGTTGATTCTGCATTTCGGCACTACCATTAGGGAGTTGCTGGTCCGTCCATCCGCGCTCTCCCATTCGCGGTACAGGCATCCTTCCTTCAGCCGCAGACTTTTCCACTGTGCCCAGTAAGCCTTAGCGATCGGGCTTTCACCGGCCATCTCCTGCCAGTCTGGACGTGCGCCTTGCTCCTTGCTTTCGACGATTTTTGCAAGATCCGCATCCTCACGCTGGTCCTTTTGTAGCCTCTCCGCAGACCACTCTTCCTCTGGCATAACGCTCACCAACCGGACGTCCACTATCTGTTCTTTGCTTTCGGCTCGCGAGCACTGCCTGCATTCGACTTTGCACGGACGGCGTGATAGCGCGTCAGCACATCTTGGTGACGCCTGTTCTCCGGAACGATTCTCTCGCAGATGGCAGTCTCGTGAAATGTGGCCTTGCTTGCCACATCGCCAGCAACTGATTCTAGATGCCATTGCCCGCAGCCTCGTTGGTACCTCTGAGCTCACTGGCTGGCTTTGCGTGGCACGTCCAGATTGGACTCGACGCCTTTCCGCAGATGAATGTCTAAAACTTCCCCTCCAGGCAGCTTCATACATTAATGCACTTGTCACCGTCTCCTGGAACGTCGGCTTCATCATCATCAAGGTACTCGCACGAGTCTCCGGGTCAAGAATGCCTTCGATAAACGCCTCGATCTTCAGCCTTTCCAAAACTTCCATGCTGAATTCTGGGTAGGTCAGCGGTACCAGCCGCTCAATATCTGCCGCATACGCCTGCAGCGCCTCGTTGGCTCTTTGTCTACGGTTCTTCAGCTCGCAGTAATACACCATTTTGTTGTGCTCGTCACTGTATTTGGCTGCCAGCGCCCTTATGACGGTCTCGTAATCACCTCTCAAACTTTCCGGCACTGTTTTTATTACCTCAGCCGCAGGACCTCTTAGAGCCAGTATCAGTCTCCGACCTTTCCTGATATCGGTCCACTGATTTTCCAGAGCAGCCAGGTCGAACTGTAGTTTGAATGTGTCGAACGACGTAGTACCATCATAAGTAGGCACTTCTATGGCAAAACTTTCCTCAACAGACCGCACCCTTGCTCGCAGCTGAATCTCTCTAAGCCGCTCGTCCATTTTTCTGTTCATCGAGTCCTCCAGACTATCAACTCGTTTGTTCAGGGAATCATCCAGGTCGTCGACTCGTTTATCCAAGTGCTCTACTCGCGTCTCCAGGTGCTCGACTTTCCCATTAATCCTGTCTGAGATTTCCTCCACTTTCTGCTCCAAGCGCGCAGAATTTTCCTGAAGCTTAACTTCCATTCGCTCTGACACTTGCGTCGATATTTCTCGATTTTCATTTTCCATTTTGGCTGCCATTTCACGGTTGGAAGTCTCGAACATGCCTTTAAGTGCAACCATTAGCTGGCTCATGTCCAATGCTTGTGGTGGCGCAGCCGCTGCAGCCGTACTTTGCATCGACGCAGCACCCGCAGGCGATTCCTCCACTTTGGCCGACGAATCTAGCTCCTGCGTCCCGAACTCGTGCGCAGTCCAATCAATGCCTCGTGATTCACACGCCTCTCGCAAGCGCAGCTGCAACTCCACCTTTCCACCAGCAGTCGGCAAATTCCAAGCGGCCAGCTCCTTCTTCAGTTGCTCCAGTCTAACCATGTCTGCGTTTTATAATTAATTTTTATTTTTTTTTTACTTTCAGTAACACAATCCCACTTCTGACACCAAATGTTACGAATATGAGTTTTAGTGGGCTAATACGTATCTCTGGATTGCGTAATTTGAAAATAAAACACACTTAGTTCCTCAACCGCAGTCAATAAAATAAACCAACAATCACTTTATTTCACAGGTTTACACTTTACTGTCTTTACACTTAATTATTCGCTCAATTACTCCGTGTGGCACCTTCACTAGTCAAAATCAGACTGACTGACCCGCTGCGCCGCACCCGGCTGTCTTTTATACCTGTCCGGCCATCGCGCAGATCGTTCTCGCACATTCCGGAGTGGACTAAAGGTTTCCATGGTGATCGCGACCATCGTTGCCAGATTGGACTAAAAGTTGCCTTCATTGTCGCGGCCGTCGTTGCCAGATTGAATTATAGCACGGCGCGTAGCGACAGGGTTGCTTTGCACAGCGACAAACTGTCTTATCGTTACAATATGTACAACATGGCGCCACCGCTGGTACTTATACATTAAAGTCCTGCATGAATTTATTCATTTTAGCGGCTACACTACTGTACATTAAGGTGGGTCGCGAAAAAAAATTGGTGTTGTCACCACCTAAAAATAAAATTCAGAGTGTTTAATGACTATTTGGAAAATATTGCGATTCTGAGGTAAGCCAATTGTGAGCGGTTTTGCTTCAAAAATACCTCTAATTATCATGTTTTTTGGGTGTAACTTTTTTGTTGTTGGACATTTTCGAATAATTTTTTTTGGTTAGATAAACCTTCAGGAGTTCTTGGATTGCACATATTTTGTAAAAATTTTTTTTGTTAATTTATTGAGTTCTGGAAGTTTTCCTTTTTTTTTTTGAAGCAAAACCGCTCACAATTGGCTTACCTCAGAATCGCAATATTTTCCAAATAGTCATTAAACACTCTGAATTTTATTTTTAGGTGGTGACTGAAACGTGATTTTTATTTTGTATGGAGTGCGACCCATCTTACTGTACATACTGTACGGGTACTTGGTATTCGAAGAATGTGTACAACGAAACGAATAGAAACGAGAACCAGCGAGCGTCGCTTCTCGTTTCTATTCATATTCGGTGAATAGCGAACACTGCAGTGCTCGTATTCGGTGAGAAGCGAATACTGCAGTGCTCGTATTCGGTAATCGAGAACTTTGCGAAGTATTCGAAGATCAACAGTTTCATCGAATATTTTTATGCGCAGTATGTCACTTTTGCATGTGTATACTTGTGGTGCGGTTGATGTGGCTTATTAGTTAATACGCAAAATGGAAATTATTGAAGAAAGTAGCATAACAAATAAATAAATATTTATATATAACATAAATATTTCTAAATAATCTTAGGAATAATAAAACGAGTATATTCGAATATATTCGAAGCAATGTGTACTATTATTCGAATGCTTTTGTCCTCGTTTTCCCGCTTCGAGCGAATATGAATAAATAGTGTACGTCTACTCGTTTATGTTCGGAGCTTACTCGTACTCGAAGAGAGCTGTACTCGTATTCATTCGGACCGGTCCGCAGAGATGAAGTGAAGTATTTTATTCAAAAGCATTTGAATGTTTTCGAATAGCAAAAATGCATACTCGTGCTGGACTCTATTATACATATTGCGAGTGAAAAATAAAACTTACTTTTAAGGTACTTGTCCATGGTTTTCCTTTTCCTCATCCACAACCACCCTCAACCAACACCGCCGTAAGCTGCTACTAGTAAATTCTGCAGAAAGAAATATGTTTTAGGCCAAAAAAAACAATATTAATTTTACTTACATGCTTTTCGTTCAGCTACGCAAAGAAGAATAAAAAGCATCGATAGTGGTAGCCAAACATCGATGTTTTCAGAATATACGAAAACATCGATGTATCGATAGTACCATCGATGTTTTTTCCAGCTCTAGCAGTGAGTCAGTTTGGTTTTGACAAGCAACGGTGTAACACGGAACCAGAAAAGTAAAGTGCAAGTAGAAAAGTGACTATTGAATCAGTGAAGTAAAAGTACAATTTTAAGTTGAAAAATGTAAAAAAAAAAAGTGACTACCGTGGTGAACTGCGTTAAAGAATTTCAATGTGTTATGTTTTGGCACAATCCAGCCTGCAGAACTAAATTTTCAAGTCGTATTTTCTTCCATCTATTTAAGCTTTTAAAAAGCGACCTCTCGTCAAGTGATGTATGCTGAAGTTGTGGTAATGTCGAAGAAGAAATACAAAGACATATATGTAGATACAGAAATGTATATGGCTTCAATGAACCTATTCATAAGTTTACTGAGCTTTGCAACACGATCTCTGAGAGCATAGACTTTAGTTTAAGTAGAAATATTTTTAAGAAACTTTTATATGCATTTTTTTGTTAATTTGTATTGTTGCTACAGGAGCGCCTTTGTTGCTCGGATAGGATCTATCGGATCTGTTTAACCCAATAAAGTCCAGCAACGGGTTTCATTGCCAGTGGAGTAAGATTGCATGTGAATCATTATCATGCTTCGTGCCCGCTTTGCGTGCGAAGCCAAACCCAAGTAGTTATATTGTTTACATGCTTATTTACAATAACTGGGATATACTCGTACTGCACTAAATTAGTGGACATGGATTACAAACAGCGCGCGATTTATTGACAAATTTTCGCTTTGCATGTGAAAGTGTCATCATTTGAGGTTACTCGTAGTGTCAAACGCCGTTGTAGCCATAAAATAATAAAATTGCACTCATACTCGTTGCGGTGATTTTCTACACTGAAGCGCCGAGACAGACGACAGTGATAACGAAAATATCTCCTAATCGACAAGTACATACATAAATATTTATTGGCTTTGTGACCACCGACTCGCACAGTATCCACACACACCTACGTGTAATTTTGCGGAATGGTTTCTATGGTGCTGCGCTTGCATCCATCAACTATGCGTATCGAGTTTTGGAATAATCAAATCAGTTATATGTTTATCATCGTGGAACCGTTGAAAACATATTGAAAGTGCATATAACGTCGCCTCAATGGAAGCACGTCGCTATAGACATAAATCGTGGTATTTTATTGCAAAGCGACCATTTGTGGGAATACGGACAGAATGTTGTTACCACACATCGATGAATGTATCAATTTCTAAGAGAATACCGCTGGTGCCAGTTCAGTTCGGTTCAGTTGAGTTGCGTTTTAAAGCCGTTCGGACGCTGTCGCTCGACAGCCATGGGTTACTGGCTAGAACTGAGAGCTTGGCTGCTAAAAGACCCAGTCAAATTAATTCGTTACCTTATTTTGTTCATTTGCTGCATTGTTGTTATTGTACAGGTGAATATCAAAAATGTATTTCACATGAAGCATCAAAGAACATCGAAATAATCAAGTTAATGCACTGTCTGCGATTATTTTCAGTTGTATGAGTGCTTTTCAAAATTATACGACCCGCCCCTATCCACCCATTCTTACTACAATTTGAATGACAGCATTGAAATGCCGGCGGTCACCATATGTAGAGATCCGCCGTACAAAGAGCAGGTTTTGAGTGTAAGTATCACACTTCATACAACTTAAGTATGTACAATTTCATAACTATTATCAACTTTTCACAAATTGCAAATCTGAATGTCAATAATCTTACATTAAAAATAGTAAAAAATAAATAAAAGAAACACCCGAACCAAGCTTGTTTAAAAGTGAACTTGTTTAACCCTGCATTACTATCGTCTATTACACTAACGCCATTACCAACTATGGGTGTAATCCACCCACAACTTTTGATTATCTGTTTTACTTATCCATTGAGGTAAAATAAACAAAAATCAAATTTTTTCGTAATCAGAGCATCATAACATGTAAAAACAAAAATAAATTATTTAATTTTGTTAATTCATTTATTTAATATAAACATTTGTTTATGTGCATCTCATTTCAAGAAAAAAAAATATGAAATAAAAAGTTGTATTGGGAAAATAGCCACATCTTGCACAATATTTAAGCTATGTTTCTTGGGCTTAGTGATTTAGAAAGCTAAAAAATAAGTAATAAATAATTATTTAATAATTTTTTTCGGATCGAGGTAAAATTTTGCGTAAAAACTCAAACAAAAATCAGCAATATACCTTCTACCTTTAAAGGTTACACCGTGCGACAAAAATCAAAAAATTTCCAAACACACGAAAAAATCTATATACTCGCGAAACTAGGGGCCAAATGTAGTAAAACTGCGTTTTTTGTTTTTCTCTCTGACGTCAGGATTTTTTTTTTAAGTACTTTGAAATTTCAAGGATATGTTTATTTCAAGGAATTATTTTAAAAATTTAGCGCATTGAAGAATAACAAAATTGGTATCAAATGAAAGAGAAAAATCCTTAAAATCTTAGAAAATTTAATGTTTTGGTGCAAAAGGACGAAGAAAATGTCCTTTTAACTTTAAACTAAACTTTATCCTTGAATATCCTTGGAAATTTCTAATAGTTTTTTTTTGTAATATATCTTAAGGACTAATATGTACACAACTACATCCTTGAATTTCGTTCTTCTAACTTTATTAGTTTAAGATACGAGTATAACAAATTTAATGTTATACAAATTTTGTTACCTACTTATCCTAGAGCATAATTTTTAAGGATTTTCTACTAAGTAAATGGTCTATACGTTATTTAAAAAAATTGTCGCCAAAAAGTGAATACAAATATATAAATGTATTTTATAAAAAATTCAACTTCATTACTAACAATCGGTGTTAAGCACCCAGCAATGTTTAACGTTACTACTATCGTGGGTGTAATACAAACAGTGACTTGAAAACAATTGTATAAAAGCATCAGCATTATTTATGCAACTGTAATGTACTCTAAAACGTTCCGAAATATGCAAATGTGGATTACATTATAACTTTATGTTGGTTTTGGTTTAAAAATCTATATTTTACTAAGAAATTGAACTCACAGGGTGGATTCCACCCTGACGATAGTAATGGAGGGTTAAACTATTTTATTACATTTGTATTACCAATTATTTAATTAAGCATAAAATTAAAACAAATTTGTATACTACAAAAATTGTGGGTTGAGAGATCGTTTTAAAACTATTAAATTGATTCACGAAAAAATTAAAAATAATCTATTTGAGCAATTGAGTTAAATGGTTTATATCAAAATCTATCTAAAAGTGTATATGAATCTTTACATTGCAACTCAGTGAGCAGTGAGCAATGGTTCATTATTACCTCAAACCATTGTTTCATTGTTCGGTTTTAAATGCTGGCCGACTTATAATTCCATTGTATGGGCAGTGCCACGCGCCTTCGTCCAATGTTCAGCCCATTCTTCCAGTCGAAGAACCCGAAAGTTTGTAGTGAGTGTCGTTTATGTACGATTTATTGCTCCAAAGTTATACAACAAATTTGGTAAGAATTTACCACTACAACGACAGATCCATGTAACGACCGACCATACCAAATTTTAATGCTGCTCAACTGGCAGTATTGGAATGCGTAAAACACACAACACAAATATCTGTATGGACAAAAGTTTCGCCTACGCACAGATCATGCGGCATTGAAATGGCTAGTTAGTGAATTTTAAGGATCCGGAAGGCCAATTAGGGCGGTGGATCGAGCGGCTGCAGAACTATGACTACACGATAAAACATAGCAAAGGGCGATGTTATGCTGCCGGTCAAATGATCGTCGGTCACGTCACTTTTTACGCTCTCGTTTTAATTTCTCTACTCCGTGCCCAAAGCATGTTATGCTGACGGTCATTTGATCGCCGGTCACCACTACGCTTTGCGCTTACTTTTACTACTTTTTCCGCACTTTTTATTGGGACTTTACTTTTTCAACTACAATTAGCAATTAAAATGTAAAATTCTTTTTCGCGCTTGCATCGGTCTGAATAGTACACATTTCTAAAGGGATTCCTGCTCCTGGAACATTGTTATCAGCGTCTCAGTAGTTGATTGGGTCGAAATATCTGCCATTCTCATCTAATAATTTATACATGAAATTAATATAATATGTGTGTCAAAGTATCACAATATTTATTTACCATTTAAATTTCCATTTTTCTTTCTTCTTTTCCACCGAAAACACAAATATAAACACACGCTAGTGATGAGGGTTGCTACCAACCATTTTCTTGCTCATTCCATACACATTTTCACCAAAAAGGAACAAATTTGTTCCCAAAACAGAACTATTGTGAATAATCTCACAACGCAACACTGATTTGATCGTTTGATTTGGCATCGAAAGCCTCATCATCCGGTGATCGGTGCGGTCAAATTTTATCCGCTCGCTCGCTCTCCCAATTTTCTCTTTTACATTGAAGCAACAACAATTTTATCCGTGATCGGTGCCCGTGACCGGCAGCATAACATCGGCCAAAGGCAGCAGCCATGCACTGCATGCAGTGCAGGCATTGTTCGCGAGCCGAAAACCACGAGCAAATAGTAAACGTTCAATTGGTAAGCGTCATGCAAGAGGAAGATTGGTCTGCGGAGAGGCTACAAAAGGACCAGCGCGAGGACCCGGATCTTGCAAAAATCATCGAAGGAAAGGAGCAAGGTGCATGGCGGAACTGGCAGGAGATGGCAGTCGAAAGTTCGATGGCGAAGGCTTATTGGGCACAGTGGCAAAGTCCACAACTAAAGGATGGCTGCCTATACCGCGAGTGAGAAAGTGAGGATGACCGGACCAAAAACTCCCTAATAGTAGTCCCGATTCCAGTGGAGGCCAACTCGGCATCACAAAAACTGGCGCCAAGATAAAAAGACGGTTCTGTGATCGGTGTTCGACTGCGAATGGGCCGACAAGAAGATCTCGGGGCTGCATGCAGCAGTGCAACGTGGGAGCGGCCTTCAAACGAATTGCCATGGACGTCGCCGGCCCTTTTCCAATTAGCACTCAAGGCAACAAATATATGCTGGTGGTAATGGACCATTTCAGCAAATGGCCAGAAGTGTATCCTACTCCCAACCAGGAGGACACTACGGTTGCGGGAATGCTGATCAACAACTGGGTTGCACTCAGATCAAGGCCGGGATTTTGAATGTGCAGTATTCAAAGAAGAGAGTGAACTTCTCTGCATCCATAGCCTGACGGAATGGTGGAACGGTTCAATCGGACGCTGGAAGAGTATCTGCGGAAAGTAGTGGACTAGGACACGCATATTCTTCGTTCCTGATGGCATATAGGTCAGCCCCGCACGACACGACATCACTCACACTGGCACGAGCAGATTCGGCACAGAGTTGAGATTGCAAGTTGACTTAAAATTCGGAGTTCGGAAGGCGTTAGGACTAACTACGTGGACAATAAGCGGTTGGAACTGGAGGAACTCCACCAGTTTATAAGGAGCCGCACCAAACTGGTCAGCAATAAGATAAAAACCAGATATTATCTACGGGCTACCGCAGCAGGGTTCCAAGAAGGCGACCTGGCAATGCAGCGGGGGAAAGGCTTGTGCTATGGTGAGGCAATACTGAGATATTTCAGAACGAGTTACGCTCCGAGCATGGCATACTTGGGCACACTAAGGACTTGGTAATTTCGATGGAACAATCGCAGGGACGACTCGCGGCGATACTGGAATGTTCCAGAACAAGCTGCGCTACAAGCAAAGAAATAAAAAAGGCTGGCGGGTACAGCGCAGAGGGAAGAGTTTGGTTTTGTCAAGCAGCGGTACAACATGCAGTAGGGCGGATAGTGTAATGAGTAACAAGTGTAGAAACAGTAGAGTGTACAAGTGTAAATAAAGTGACTACTAGTTTAGAACTGCGTTGAAGACTTTAAGTGTGTTTTAGAAAAACGAATACGCCTGCGTTGAGGTGGCCGAAGTAATTTTCGTAACGATATGAAAGAAAAACTGCATTTCTTTAATTTAACTAATTTAAAACAAAAAATGTTTGTTTTAAAATTAAGTAAACCTAATAATCTATCGACCAATAAAATGTACATGACTTTCAGGAAATATCGCGCGACTCATGTTCGCACCCAAAGTACAGCACATGTTGGTTTAATTATCCATTCGACGAAGTAGAGCTCGAAGAGTTCTTTGTGAATTCTACGTTTAATGAAACGGAAACGTTTCTCGGTGAGCAGTATGCTTTGAACGGATTAGCAGATAGTAAGCTACGACTTTTTGTATATAGCATACGAATGACTGTGTATACATTTATGTGTGTGTATAATTTATTCGTAGATCTGGAAATCACCAGCAATTTGAACTTTTACATGGGTCGATGTCATACGATAAGGCCCAAAATATCTCTTAAACGCGCCAACAGAAACTCCGGATATTCGATGATTCTGACACACCACGTCAACCAAAGTGACAATACGAATCTGATGTATGAGAGTGAGCCAGGTTGGCATATTTTTATACACGATCAAAGGGAGAACTTCACAGGTATATTGGTAACAAACAAAATGGAGAAGCATTATTGAGTATTGATTGTTTTCATGAAATCATTAAATGTATACTCTCGTAAGACATTCGTTAATGATGCGGTGCATAAAAAAATCGAGAAAATCTTTCAAGTCCCCCACTACACCAATTAACAATTACTAAACTCTTTAACTATTATTTCGTGACATACATATGTGTAGAAATCAACATGAAAGGCTCGGGCCGTGCAGAATATGTTTTTGCCGAAATAAACGAAGAAATAGAAATTAAACTCCAAAATCAGCAGTTTTCCAATGTGGAGACCCGGCAACAATCGTGCACTAGAGCGAAAGGATATAGTGACTTGAAGGTAATTATATAAATACATACCTACATGCACACATACTTACTGCTTATATGTGCTTTTTTTAAGTGCGGCGAGGTCTGCATATGGCAAGAATTAGCCGAAAAATCAAATTGCTCCGGTCCATGGATGCACACCGTCACACAAGCACGGTGCTCCAGTTCCAAGGCCATTCGGAATCTCACCAGCGAATATTTAAAGTAATTCCACCTTACCCAAATAAAAACGCTCACTTTTTGTCAATTAATTTGCTATAATTCCGCCGGGAAGGATTTATTACAGCGACGATGATCCTGAATGTGACTGCATGCAACCCTGTCACTCGCGAATATTTTCCACCTACATACAAAACCGAAAGGATTTCCATCAATCTGAAGCCAACACACAAGTTTGGATTTACTATACCACAAAGCTAGTTTCGGTACTGTGGCCGCTAAACATTATAGTAAATATGACAGGTAGCACTCCTCATATCTCTGTACTTTCAACAGATGATTGAAGAACGCCCCAGCTATGATACCACACAATTCATAGCCGATGTTGGCGGTTCCCTCGGATTTTTGCTTGGTCTGTCGGTTCTGGGCCTAATTGGCATTTTGGAAAACGTGCGTTGACCTGCTACCTTGACATTCAGATAGTTCTGTTCATAGATGCGCGCATATTAAAGATTCTTGATTTAATTTGTTTCTCTTATCCAATTACAGATCACATTGTTTTTCTGCGGCAATTTCATTAGGAAAATACAACTTAAACATGAGCAACGCATGCATCTGGAGGCCGACAAGCACTCTCAAGGAAGCGACACCACCGCCAATGTTGCTACTATCGAAAAGAAGGACCCGCCATCAAAATAACCGACATCTGTATCTGTGTGTTCCGTATGAAGTTTCATAATTATTTAAATTCAATATGATCCGATATCTTTATACATACTAGACACGCTCAGAAGAACTAAATATAAACAAATTGTTGTCAGTACATAAAATCAAAACACTTTCAAAATATCTACTAATAGTTATATTTAATATGCAGATATGTCTGCAGATCATTCGAGTCTAGATTATTGTTTGGTGATGTTAGGCTTGGAAGAAGCACTATATCAATTTTATTGTTACTTTACACTTTGCGAAAACTAGAAAAAACTTACCAGTAAATGCAAAACTTAAAATTAGGAAGGTATAAAAATGCTTTACAAAAAATGGCCACATCACCCTGCCCAGCCACGCGCACATTCTCCATGTACGATGCATTGATACTAGCTAGCACCTCCAAAAGCATAGAAGAATGGCTGCCAGCAATAATACAATGCTGGCACTACCAACGGAGGCACTCGATGTCTGCGTCTTCGTTGTGTGGTTTGTGACCGTGTTCAAGATGTCGCCCAACTTGTTGATGATTTCAGGCAGAGGTTTCGTCTTAATGTCGCAAGCCGTATTCTCAATAGCGTCCTTTACGTGGGCCGTTAGAATGCGGAAGTTAATTGCTCCCGGATAGAGTTCGTCGTAAATAAACTCCTGCAGCCGATTAGACAGCACCCAAAGCCGATCTTGATCGTCGACTTTCACGTCGCTGGGAAAGACCATCTCGACGGGACTCATGTACACACGTCCTTGAGATTTGATTGTGTAAGCACGATTTGACGTCTTCCAGCAGGCGACTGCGTTTAGGTTTGGAAGTGCATAGAACAGCACTCCCGTCAGTTGGTCGAGAAACGAGGCGCCAGCCTGGGCGTTCGGACCACGACTGCCCAATATCTTGAAATCGTGATAAATTTCGCCCGATGTGGCCGCCGTTTTGTTGCGCAATAGTTTTGTGCTTACAGCAAATTCCATGGTCGAGCTAAGTGGATGGAAAAAAAGCATAGCTGTGCCATCTGTTTGCGCCTTGGACAATGCCAGCCCATACAGGCCATCATCCCATTGAAACTCGATGCCGTCAATGCTGTAATTGCCAGCCAACGGGTCAGGGTGGAAGTAATTATGATGCACACGCCAGGACTCCTGCTTTTCCCATGAATACACAACCAAGCCAGGGTTTCCCAAGTCGCCGGCGTAAGCAAAAGTGCGATCACAGTCGCCGTCCTCGATGGCGAGATTGGCGAAGAATGAGCCTTGCTTCATTTGTGCGGCCGGTAACACATGTCGACGTAGCAGATTGTCGTTGTGTAGATCGTAGACAAGCAATTGTGCAGGTCCGTACAATGTTGTGTTCTCCAACACACCGGAAATACGAGAATCTAAAACCCAAAGACGGCCGCAACGGTCAGCCCGAACGCGAAACGGGGACACCAACTCCGGATCGTCCTCCATAAGACTGTGTGCTTCCCAACTGGGAAACGGTATAAGCGTAGGCGATTTGGTTGAGTTGTCTGAAAAAAACACAAACGCGATCTTAATTAAACAATCAAATTACAATAAATCCCACTTAAACCCTACAAAAATGTTCCATGCATTGGGAATACACATCTTAAAAAATCTCACGCACTCATTTTGTCAGCCTTCAGAGCATATTTTTTATGATGCAGGTTATTTCTGACTTTACTATCAATCGACATTATGCATACCATCACCAATATCAAAAATCATATTGTTATAATTACAACACTGTTGAAAGATATTCGTACTTCCAAATCTAATTAAACATTAGTCACAGCGTAGAAGTATTACTACCGAACGACCATGAGGTGATTGATCTCCCAAATTTATTGACTCTGGAAATTTGCTTAATTAGCAGGTAAATAAAAACGAACACTTCAAAAACGAACGTTCAACTCTAAATAATGGACAAAAAATTAAACTGTCTGAGAATGAGTCATTACTTGAGTTACTTGAAATACATACGCAATAATGCGAATTAATAATTTTATTTTATTTTTTAATAATTGACTGGCACGACACAGCCCGATACCGCCGAGGCCTAGCTACCCGCAACCATCCGTGTTGTGCGTGCGAATTTTTACAAGGTTGAAGGGGACCTACAGTTTTATACCGATTCCGAACGGCGAGTTGGGAGCTTTTTCATAGGCAATTTTACTCTCAGAGGTTTCCCATTTCCTGCTGAGAGGACAGCCGCCGAAAGAAAAATTGTTTTTCTTTTTTCGGTGTTAGCAGCAACGGAATCTTGAACCTGGGTTCGAGCGTCGCATTTGACTCGCGGCCCAACGCACTAGCCAGCTGAGCTACGGCGGCTGCAATAATGCGAATTGCTTTGGTTTTATCGTCCATGAAAGTAGAGTCCGTGAAATGGGCATAAGGAATGTTTACTTTTTGATTGCATTGTATTATTATATATACATTTTATTTGAATAGTGATTATTACTAGTAATCTCAATCATTTTAAATTTGATTATATAATAAAGGTTCGGCCATGTCTGCCGGCCGGCGAAAAAAGTGTTAGATGTGGTAGTTGGAGGTCGACGCCGAAGGGGGAGGCCGTGTCTCCGGTGGAAAGATCAAGTTGAGAAGGCCCTATCACCTCTTGGTGTGACCAACTGGAGGAGGCGTGTGCAAAGCAGAGGAGCCTGGCGAGAGTTAATGGGTTGTTATGGTCAGTTTTTGTTATGAGTTTTAATCATTCATTTTTAATCAACACTGGAAGGGGGAGGGAACCTACAGTAATGGGTTGTTATGGTCAGTTTTTGTTATGAGTTTTAATCATTCATTTTTAATCAACACTGGAAGGGGGAGGGAACCTACATTTTAACGCCGAACCCGAACGGTGGATTTTGACAATATTCCTTCGCCACTTGTGCGATTCTTGTAATTCTAATCTGCTTCGTGTGGATAGCGATAGAAGAAGACGAGTGTTTCACCATCCCAAGCTAGGAATCGAACCTAGGGCCTATGGCATAAGAAGAAAGCGCGGTACGCGGCTGGACTATCAAGGGCGGCGAAATGTAGTAATAATAGTAATAATAATAATTTTCCGATAGCGTAAAAGCCCTTTTAAAACACCCATGAACGAAGTACTTTACTTACTAACTAGTTTCGCCGCAATAGAAAGTAATTCAGAAATCATAAAGATTTATGTAAAAGAACGAAAAAGCTAACTTTAATTTGTTCTCTTAAATGTCACCAATTTACATTAGCACAAATAAGTATGTATATAGAACATATATCAATATTTAAAAACAGTGATTTGAGTAATATATTACGTAATATAACTAACTACTTAATATTATCGAAAAAAAAGTAATAACCATCAGCAATGATATTATTTTTTCCCAAGTTACTTATTGCTATAATACTGTTTGTATTTTTTAGTCAGCATAAATACTTTACAGCACAAGTAAAGCCTTTTCGGAAATCAAACGCTAATTACTTTTTAAGTAATATAGTACGTTTTATTATTAGTACAACTTTAGAAGTAGTATACACCTAATTCTGTTTTTACACGGTCTTTTTTTACACGGTTTTGATTTAACACGCTTTGAAAAAAAAAAAAATTTTAATTTTTTTACAAGATTTTATTCCTTTTAGCACGAAAAATTAAAAAAAAATTTTATTTTCAATTCGAGTTAAATCAAAACCGTGTAAAAACAGAATTAGGTGTAACTTGTTTCTTGTATTTTATTTTGGTTTTCTAATACATAACTTTTGGAAGCCAGTAATATGTAATATAACTAAGTTATATTCAACAGTAGTGAGTCCCAACACTGTTTATCAATGTATTTTCAAACTATACTTAGCTTACATCACACAACCATCCCTATTTCAAGTACTCACCATTTATATCGAGGTATGCCAATGAGGCGGGTACACCTTCTCGCCAGCGAGGCAGCGTAACAAACAATCGCGAGCGGTACACTTCCAGACCGAATGGTATCACATTGTTGGGCTTGAATTCGCGACTTTCAATGGCCATCCAACGGGCATCGGTGCTTTCGTACTTGAAATCGATCTCCTTCCACTCATAAGCCACACGCATATTGTCATTACACTCGGCCGGCGCAATCAAGACCGTTGCCAAAAAATAGATAACGGTCGCTGTGGCAACTGCACCAACTCTCCGAGCAACATCTTGTGTGGTCTTTGGCACTGCCATTTTTGCATGTGTTAATGCGAAGTTTTCGAAATGTTTGCATTCACAATTTACGAAAGGTGGCTTAAATTTTGCTGTGTTGGCTTTCTTCGTTATATGGTCGGGGAATTATGACAGCTAATTGTAACTTTTGTTGTTTTTGCGCACTGCGTTCCGAACGTTATTGGCCGTAAATGTGGGGTAATTCGATTGTCGCTAAGGCAAGATAAATATTTCAAGAAGTTAGAATACAAAATCACTTGAACTTGTTGTACATATTGTTACGAAAATTAGTTCGGCCACCTTAACTCCGGCGTATTCGTTTCTCTGGATTGTGCTCAAGAAAATAAAACACACTACAATTATCTAACGCAGCTCAAACTAGCAATCACTTTATTTGCAATTCTACAATTTTACTATTTCCACACTTTTTACTCATTGCACTACCCCGCGTTGCTCCGCTGCTTGCTTGTACCAAACTCTTCCCTCTGGGCTGTACTCAAAGTTTCCAGTATCATCGCGAGTAATCTTTGCGAATGTTCTAGCGGAATTATCAATTCAAGTCGGTCGTATTCTAAAAGTATGCCCCTAAAAGCATGCCAAGTAAAAGCATTTTAGTGACTTGCACAGCGACAGCGTGCAGTATCGTCACAATATATATGTAAAGTGAGTCAATCTAAATGGGATCTTAACCTTCACTCCGTGCTTGGAGTATACAGTTCCCCACGACGACATAAAACATGAAATTGTGAAGGTTTTTATTTCTAAACGATATATTAATACTTATATCATTGGATAGCTATTGATTAGAGAAATCTAAAAACATAAACAGATATCTCAGTTCAAGTATGATTAGGCAGATATAGCCAAAAAAAGCACACATACTGTTTATCGTGCTACGGGGAATAAATGACCCCGTTATTTATACCAATACATTTTGTAAGCAAAACTTATCCAAGTCCTGAACCACTCAAGTTCGAATAACAAATCCAAGACAACAACATTAATAATATTTCATACTATAATGATAATATCAGGTGTACAACTTTGCTTCCGCCGTTTTCCGATAGGTGGCTGTACCGGCTGAGGCTGGTTGAAATACATAGATGGTAATGCCTTTAAAGTGAGTGTGGACAGTGCCTAACGAATTGTCATCGCCGTTTCAGTGACAGTTGTTCTTGTTTTCGTATTATTCACGCTCGAAAATGTCCGTTTATGTGCCCAATTCTCGCCATTTGCGGGAAGTTTTACTTTTCTGTTACAATTCGCAAAAAAATGCAGCTGAAGCGCATCGAATGCTCTCAGAAACTTACGGTGATGCTGCTCTGAGTGAAAGAACGTGTCGGGAGTGGTTTCAACGTTTTAAAAATGGTGATTTCGATGTCGAAGACAAACATGGTGGTGGAAGAAAAAAAACCTTCAAAGATGAACAACTAGAAGCATTGCTTGATGAAGATTCGTGCCAAACCCAAGAAGAGCTTGCCGAATCGTTGGGAGTGAGTCAGCAAGCCATTTCAAAAGAAAAAAAGCGGCCACAATATCAAGAGCGACATGACAAAGTCATCCTCCAACACGACAATGCTCGGCCTCACGTCGCAAAAGTGGTCAAAAAGTACCTGGAAACGCTGAAATGGGAAGTCTTGCCCCACCCGCCGTATTCCCCAGATGTCGCCCCTTCTGACTTCCACCTATTCCGTTCGATGGCACACGGCCTGGCAGATCAACATTTTCAATCCTTCGAAGAATTGGAAAAATGGATTGCTTCATGGATAGCGTCAAAAGAGGACTCCTTTTTTCGAGCCGGGATCCGAAAGTTGCCGGAAAGATGGGAGATAGTTGTCGCTAGCGACGGACAATACTTTGAATAATACATCTGTAAGCACTTTTTCGCAATAAAGCTTTTAATTTTGGAAAAAAAACGGCGGAAGCAAAGTTGTACACCTGATATAATTATTTCCCAAAAAACTATTATTTTACTCATTCCCATACAAACTATACTGGTTCAAAAATGGGGAATTGAGTTCCCCATGCACGGATTTAGGGTGTAAAAACCATGCACGGAGTGAAGGTTAAGTGCTCCCTGATATTTTTATACAAACAAACTGATTATTTCATTCTTTACTAAACTCTGGCACGCCTTATTTGCACATATCATACGTCGGTAAACAATTGAATATACGTAATAAAATTGTTTTGGGATATTTGAGAAATTGTACTTAATTCTATAGTTCTGTACTGTGTGGCAAAACAATTTTAACTGGTAAGTCATATTTGCACAAACAATTTTTTTTTCGCCTGGTGCTCTCTCAGCAGGCAATGGTAGTAAAATTATCTATGGAAAAGCTTCCGAGCTATAGGCCCCCTTTCATCTACTTATATGTACTATGTGTTGACATGAAATGAGCTCGTAGGGATCGTAGGTAAATAGAGTTGCATATTAAAGACATATATAACTGTAGGTCCCTTCCACCCGCGTACAAATTCACACGCACAACACGGGTGGTTGCGGGAAGCTAGGCCTTAGTCTCGCGTAAGCGGGCTGTCGTGCCAGTCAATTATTAATTATTATTAAAGACATAAAGTCCTTTTTCATAATTATGTTGAGAAAGGTAAGTAAAGAAGAAATAACGGTAAACATTCATAGTTGTTAGTGCAAATAACTTCGCTAGAACAAAAAATGCGTTTTTCATAATTATAGCACCACTTGGTGTTTTGTCACAAAACGGTTTATTTTAGTAAAAAACGAGTTAAAAAAACAATCAAACAATAACAATTAATATTTAGTAATTCCACCCCGAGTACTTATTAGACTAAAAATTCGATCTCTCATACTGTTGTACAGATTATTTAACAACACACTGTCTATTTGCCCCCACTCTTCAATAATTTGAGACTTCAATTGTTCTACATTATCAAACTGCCTGTTATTGGCGTAAACTCTTTTAACAAGAAATCCCCAAACATTTTCTATGGGGTTCATGTCGGGACTGCAAGCTGGCCAAGGTAGAACATCAATGAAATGATCATTAAACCATGTCATACTTTGTTTACTGACATGGATTCTGGCATTATCTTGTTGGAATACAAATCTGTCTTCGCAGTTTCGTCGTAAAAAGGGTATTAAACTGCATTGCAGAACAGTTATGTACTCTTCACTGTTCATTCGTGTAGAAGGAAATTGGAGTTCTAAGCAACCACTTGCAGAAATTGCTCCCCAAACCATTAAGCTTCCTCCACCGAAATTCCTTTTTGAAAAGTACATCGGTTCCTTTCTAAGATCCCGCCAATAGTATCGGTGTCCATCTGGTCCATCTAGATTCCATTTTTTTTCATCGGAAAATATGATCTTAAAACAAAATTTCAAGTTTCAGTACCCGTAATCATTAAATAAGGATTTTCTTACATTGCGCCAATCTCTATCCATGTTTACCCTAGCGAATTCGTATCTGGCACTTATGTGGCGAGGCAGTAAACGTGGGGCAACTTTCAACCTCGATCTGATGATGTTTGGATTACGGTTTACTGCTCGCCAAATAGTGGTAACGCTGACGTTTTGGTCGATAATGTTACCGATTTCGCGGCAACTCTTCGATGTATTCGCAATTTCCCGTGTAATTCTGCGTTCATTCCGATCGGAAAGCTTCCTAGGACGCCCTGGACGTTTGGCTTTACCATATTCCGAAGGATTTTTTAAGAAAATTTAGTACCACTTTATGCGACCTCTTAAGCTTTTTGGCAATTGCCCGTATTGAGAGTCCTTCCTCCTTAAGGACTACAATTTGTCCTTTTTCAATCTCGTTTAGCAATTTTCCACGCGGCATTATTACAAACTTCACTTAAAAAAACCAGAAATATTAGTAAACCTCAAACACACTCACTAAATACATCTGCGCAACTGGTGGTGCTATAATTATGAAAAACGCGAAAAACGCATTTTTTGTTCTAGCGAAGTTATTTGCACTAACAACTACGAATGTTTACCGTTATTTCTTCTTTACTTACCTTTCTCAACATTTTCGTCTAATACACTGTAACTCTAACATTGCTTGTTTTGTCAGAATCGCAAAAAAGTTGGTGGTGCTATAATTATGAAAAGGACTTTATATTTTACAATATCTTGGGTCGAACTAAGAAGTTAAATAAAGTCTTTGGTATATATAATGATCTTTAAATTTTTTCGAATAATGTTTCAAAGCAATTGATTTAAAACAACCATAGGTGCAATCAAATTTACTTAGTTAACAAAGGTAAAACTTGAGCCAAACAAAATCGCAATTTCAATAAATTTAGTTTCATTAGAATTCAATTCAATTTTCAATAATTGTGTTTATGTATTTGGTTGTGCTGATAATGTGAAGACTGGGCACAGAGCTCTAAGCGCTGACCCAATTTACTCAATCAGAACCTACACATAGCAAAAAATATTCATTCCTGCCGCCGTCGCTCAGTTGTTCGTGCATTGCACCTCGACTCTGAAGACCCAAGGTTCGAATTTCGACTCAGCAAAAAACAAAAACAGATCAGGTGTTTTTTTTTTCAGCAGATGTCCTCTACGATGCAAGCGGCAAACCTCTGAGAATAAATAAATGCCAACGAAAAGCTCCTTATCTGCCGTTTTTCGTGTAATAAATAATTGAACAAGCAATCTATCAAGTCTTCTCCCTATCCACCACCTAGGAATACATAAATTTACATGCTTAGGAAAAGCTCAAAACATTCAAATAAACCAATACAAATACTTGATTCACGCATATGTACATATACGAATATATCCATATATAAAATCGTATTCAAATGCTGTTGCCTTGATCTTAATATTGTATGAGATACAACACATGGCGGTTAACCCAGCCACAACAATTGCAATTTATGTTACACGCGAGCGCATTATATGGTGTTATTTCTTTTGGAGATATTTCGAATTCGTTATTGGCAAGCGAAAATAAAAGAAACCTTCAAACCTCAAACGGCCAAACAGGTTCCTGTGCGAAACACAAGAAACATATAACAAATTGGAATTACTTAAATTGCGACCACAGACTTCAGCGAGAAACCGCTGCACTTGAGTCTTGACAATCGCTTCGAACATTGCACACTTCTTTCGGTCGACGCCGGTTTTCAAAGTTAACACCAGCGCAAACCGTCAATGTCAATGGAGCGGCACGAACAGAATCAACCCACTGAAACGTGTTTCTACTGCCCGAGTTCAGAAGCGCAAATCTACTGTGCGCGATGCACTCGCGTTCATTCATACTGACGCACCTTTATTCACAAGCCTCCGAACACCTGAGTGTGTGTGTGTTCAAAAGAGTGCAGACACAACACAAAAAGCGTTCTTCAACAAGTCACAACCGAATTGGAGATTTGGATGTTGTATCTAGTGTCAGTGCGTGGCCATTCTCAGAACTTTAAGTTCGTCCACGCGAACACGTTTCGGCTCGAAAGTGACTGGTCTAAGCTTAAAAGCGGATGATGTGCGTTTTGGTTGATTTTCGAAAACTAAAACTCGCTTTTAGCATAATTTAAGTGAAAACATGTTCAATCACGCCGCTGCCACAATTACCGCCATTAACTCTAATAACTCTCAGAAATAATCAAAAACAACGGAAACAAGCGCGCGCGTTTAATCTTCGGCTTTTCGTACCGGCTATGATGTATGTCTCAAACAATAAATTTATGGCTGCGCACACTTGTTGATGCGAATTGCGCTGTTGGAAAAATTTGCACTCTGTTCAAATTCAAAAAAGTTGTTTACTCCACACAGATTTGCACAAACGTACACTGCATAGACAGTTCTTAAATATGAGGATCAGGTTTGTTGCTTCAGTCTTTCGTTTTTGCGTTCGAACCACAATAAAATTGTCGCGAGCAAGCTGAAAGCGCGCACGAATTTAATTACTAAGCTCAGCACATTAACTCATATCTACAAATTATTCATTTCGAATTGGCCACGGAATTTTCGGGTTTTTTCTCCTTTTAGTCATCGGTTCAGAATTTAGAACATTACACTGACTTTGCGTCAACACGTGATTACATCACTGCCTCACATCACCTTTGGTACACCTACAATCACACAGTTTAGCACACATAGGCATTTACCTATATGCATGAACACAACTAGACAACGGGGCACTCTGCAGTTTAAATTTTACCATTCGCCGCCTGCAACGACTGACACATATTTGATTGCGGTGATTGGCAAGTGGCTAAGCCCTTCGTTACCGATGGCCTACAAACTGCTAGGCTGTCAGAGGTTTGCAAGTCGAGTTTTGACTGCGACTTTCGACAAATTGAATTAAATGAGTCAGTCCACATTACTCGTACGAGAAATCCGAGAAACCGAAATCTTGTAAATTGTTTTCGCAAATGTTTGAGAATTTTATGCACGCACAGCTTGTCACATTTCATTTCAATTCGTTCCATCCGCACATGAATTCATGATCGCACCAAACCATAACAAACAAATTACTTTCTACGCCTTTTTTGGTGCGGCATCCACAATGCTTTCTGTTACATAAAAGTGGACACACTAGCCATTGGCCGCTGGTGACGCCACGCACCGCTGACGTGCGACCACTGACGGTTGCTTTCCAATTTCAAATCGCCGCTCGTCACAAAGTGCGCACCGCACTCACTCTCCAAGTGCCATAGGTATAGTACTCACACTCTCTGCTGGCGTCAGTGCGGTGAGGCGTTTGCGCTTGCCGTTCCAACTTCCTTTCCGATAGACGCTCAAAACGAAACTAAAAGTTGCCAACATGCCGAAATTTATTGGAAAGGCGGGCCTGACCGGACTGACATACGCAGCTACACTCTCAGCTTAAGCGGCACCACCAACAAGAACAACAACACGAGAAGTTACCTATGGCGATCGGCAAACAGCGGCGCTCGTGTATTAGAAGTTCAGCTAACAGCGATGCATCGGTCTCAGCGAGTCATTAAGCAGCCGTCGCCAAGCCACACTTCAAGTATTTTCTACATAATTTGTTTGGATACTTATCTACTTCGCTGCAATTATGATTTAAAACGATTCTGGCCATTTTGCAAACAACTAAATATTGATTTAAGCTTAGCCGATAGAAACTTTTCGTTTATGGGTGTTTACGACTGAAACGACTTATTACACTGAAGAACAAAATCAACTTTTTTTTTCAAATAACAAGGTTCTGACAACGGATTCTGGTAGAAGGGGCCAGGGGTAGAAGGGGTAGGGGAATTCTTTGTAATGTGCCACCCCATGGCTTTTTTGCGTTTAACTCGCTAGAAAATTAACTTATCGCCAATGTTAATATACCGTTGGGAAGAGGGTTTAAAGAGCTATGATCCAAGGAAACACCTCATTTGAATTTTTCGTAAATACTAATTTTACAGCCAATTTCCCAAAGTGTTAAAAATCGACACACTAAAATTTTTTAATGTAAACTGCAGCCACCAAAAAATATCGCTAAAAACGTAGAAATCTCAAAAATTTATGATTAGAGAATTTACGAAACATTATTGAATTTAATTTGAATTGAATAAAAAATGACCGAAAGCAAAATGCAAATTGAATGGTAACGAATAAAATGGTAATTATATGGAAATTAATAAACAAAACTGAACTAATTTATTCCTCATGATAGGATTAGAGAAAAATTGGCTAAGAACACTTTTAATCCATTTTAATGACGATTCCGAGCAATAAAAAGTCATTTTACCGATATAGGATCACAAAACAATGAAAAAAGATCGGTGGCACTTTACAAAGAAAAAAAGGTGGCACTTTACATTTTCACGCCATTTTGGAAATCATTGAATAAATTTTCTCCTCTTACGATATGCTCGGATATCATTTCGGATTATGAAAAAGCATTAAAAATTAAGTCCAACACTGATATTTACTTTAGTTTTTTACACGTATTTGATATCTTTTTCACCGCAAGAAAAACCTTCAGTTTTTATTTTTAAGTTTTTTCTTAACCAAATTTGACACTTTTTTTTACGCAGACTGTGCGTCTATTCCCTCAAAAACCACATTAAAATTGATGTTGTCATATATACCTTAAATGATGGTAGGAATTTTGTTTTTGGATTGCTGGAACGTCAAAATCGAGCAGGGGTGGCACATTACCAAGAGTGGCACCTTACAAAGAATTCCCCTACGTGTATTGGCGTTTTGAAAGTTTACTGCTACATTTTTTTAGGGGGTGTCAAAGTTTCCTCCCTTTCGCATGTTCTTATTATGAATCGGCGTACGAAAACCATTTAATTTTAGATTTTAGGTATATGATGTGTTTAGCAATTTTATATAAAGTACTACGGGGAACATTTTTGTAGAACATTTTAACCCTCTAGCTCCAATGTTTACGGGTCAATTTATCCCTTTTTTCTAAAATTACAAAAATGTCCTATGAATTCTACTATAGGTCCTTGAATACACCAAACCTCAAATTTAACTTGAACGCCAGAAATAAAAATGAAGACGTGTTTCGGTGTTAATTTCGTACTTATTCAAAATTGGTGCCAAAATGTCCTACAAAGTTTGATTTAAGAGAGTTAATGTGAATGGGTAAAAACATGTAGCGCAAAACTCACTATAAGTCACAGTACAAAAGGAAGCTCTAGCTCTTTTTTAAAAAAGTCACCAATAGTTGTTATCATAGGACAACTAAAATAAAAATCGAAAAAAAGTGTTATTTGTGGACTAATAAGAAAAAAATCAAAAATAATTGTTATTACAGGATATTTAATATATAAATAAAAAATAACTGTTATTTGTTGAGTCATTAAATAAAAGTAAAAAATAACTCTTAAACATTGATTTTTATAATAAAACCTATAACTGTTACGGTCCCTGACAAAAAGTGTTCCATTCGTCTAAAATATTTGCAACTATATCAGCAAATATTTTTGAAAATGCACTTTTATGGCATTTATTTTACCAGATTGACTGATTCGCCCACCTTTTGGGGTTGGGCCGCCGTAGCTCAGCTGGCTAGTGCGTTGGGCCGCGAGTCAAATGCGACGCTCGAACCCAGGTTCAAAACTCCGTTGCTGCTAACACCGAAAAAAAAGAAAAACAAAAATTTGTCTTTCGGCGGCTGTCCTCTCAGCAGGAAATGGCAAACCTCTGAGAGTAAAATTGCCTATGAAAAAGCTCCCAACTCGCCGTTCGGAATCGGCATAAAACTGTAGGTCCCTTCCAACCTTGAACAAATTCGCAAGCACAACACGGATGGTTGCGGGTAGCTAGGCCTTAGTCTCGTAATCGGGCTGTCGTGCCAGTCAATTAATTACTTTATTATTATTTATTATTATTTGGGGGTTGAAATACCATTGATCCCTTTTCACCCTTCCACATCTGGATATACAGTGGGTGGTCAAGCAATTAGCACGCTTCAAGCAATCAAACGCTTTTTATGTTTAAAACAAACTCTTACAATTTAAATTTTTGAATTCAATTATATTTTAATTTCAGAACAAATAAGAAGATATGCTTAACGTGAATTGTTCAGTTTTTGCACCATCCTTAAAAAACAGAAATTTGTTCAAAACACCGTTCCAAACTACTTAAAACAATAATTACCTACCCCCCATGCAAGTATTTTTCAGTATATCGTTTTCCTTTTTATTTTATTCCCAAAAATGCACGACTTTCTCATAATGATTTCACTATTCAAGATTTGCAACCAATGTTGAATTTAATACTGCTGCAAACAAAGTGCGGTTATCGTGCTGACCCACGGCACATGAACTCACAAATACCATTAGAAATACTGTGGGACAAATAAGTAAGCGTGCTTATTGCTTGACCATCCACTTTACAATGATGATAAAATACTATTTTTGTCGGTATCAGCGGTGGATTATGCTCGCCTAATGTCCCTTCAGCTCTCAGCTACCATTTTTTTTTTGTAATATTAGTTGCCCTTCCATCTGCTATCCCACGTGCATAAAAAGCATCCATATTTTTTATCACAAGCTCCGCTAATGCGCAGCTAAGTAGAGCGGAATGCATTATCATGACAATATTAAGTAAATCAATCAAGCTTTGTTTAAACCCTTTCGGGACGGAGTTTAATTTTGAAAACCAAAATACTCTTGATAGAAATGTTCCCATGCTATGAAAATTGGGTCTACAAAATTATGTTGCATGCTAATAACAAATTCTGAAATCATCGTTTTATCCGGGGAGATATAATTCGAATATTATTCGATAATTATTCGATTTGAATAATTATTTTGAGGGGCCTTAAAACGTATTATCCCAGTAGTCACGAAAGCGTTAAAAGAATATCGGCTTCAATTCTTAAAAAAATCACAACATTTCGTACAGTATAACTATGTATATGGCTATAAACTGAAAAGATTCCGTATTTTTATTGCAAGAGGTGTTTTTGTTGGCCCTGATGTAAAAATAGCTTCTGCAAATTAAATATATATTGTACTCATCTTTTTATTTTTAAATATTATATCTCGAGCTTCCTTTTGTACGGTGAGTTATGTACACACTAACCCTCTAAAATCAAGTATTGTAGGACATTTTGGCACCAATTTTGAACAAGTAACTAAAAAGCGTCTTCAGTTTTTATTTCTAGCGTTCAAGTTTATGGCGATTATTTGTTTAGAATATTTTTTTCTTAAAAAATCCTGTTTCATAAACTTACTAAACACTTCATATACCTAAAATGTAAGATTACATGGTTTTCACAATAAGAATATGAAAAAAAAATTCAGACATAAACCTTCAAAATGCCGGCCTACCAGAATCCGTTGTCAGCACCCATTTTTATTTTTTTGTTGTACAGTAGACATGATTTAGTGCACGATTTTTCGATTTCGATGCTCCGCAACCTCTCATTTTATGCGGTTGGGTGGAAAAGTTCACAAGCCCAAAAATTTTGGGGCTAGAGTGTGGCTAAATGGGGTCGCATCGAGGTCAAAGTTCACAAAAAGCTGGGAAATTGGACAAATTGCTCACGGCTGGTCAGAAGTTGCTCTTAGACGGTTAAAATCTATGACTGACCCCCACTAGTTTTCGCTACTGAATATTTCTTTCAAACATAATTATACTACATCTCCGACCCTTAATGGGGCACCCATACAAAATGGTCGTTTTTACAAAATAGGCTCTCACTGCTCCCAGGTTGCCCCCAGACGTGTCAAATGTATGACCGACACCCATTTATTTTCCCTCCCGAGTGTTTCTTCCAAACATACCTACCCGCTATCTCCAAGCCTTAAGGGAGCTGCCAAACTGTTTGTTTTCTCGCTTACTTAACTACTACATTTACAAGTGGGGAGCCAATTGCATAGAAAATGGCACTCTTACTAGTTTATATAGAAACTAGATTTCTAATTACTACTTACTTACCCTTCGTGTTTGCGCATCGCTGCTAGTGCTAAAACGATAAACATGCAACAACATCAAAATCGAAAAATCGCAATCAAAACAAAAGTGAAAGCGGATTCACTCAAGTTTGCAACAATTGAAACAACAAAACATTGGGCTATAATAGATCGACTATATTTAAAGAAGTTTTCAATTGGATTACAACGCCTTACAGATACATATGTGTTGGTCAGTGAATTTCACCTTATGCTCTTAAGATACATGGTAGAGTTGCATAGAAGAACGATAATAAAATTTTTGCAAGGAGTAAAAAGAATCAAACATCATAATAACAATCAATTTCGAACTATATGTATGTTTGTAGAAGTGTGTTTAATTCAAAGCGGCAAATTACTATAGTTAAAACAATTGCTTATATTAAATACAATACAAACTAAACTTGCTCTATTTGTTGTAGTTGTTGCTGTTGCCGTTGGTGTTACGTTATTAGCAGCCGCCATTATTTTGATGTTACCGTAACACATTAATTTGTCTTTACTGACTGGATTATAACTGGGTTACGTATACATACAAACATAAATGCGCCCGGACTGATCCCTTGTGGTTCTTACGTACATTTCAGTTTAACATTGAACAATGCAATTATTAATTTGTCAGGATTCGTACATAGAAATTTCGCAAGTGAATATCGATAGCTTAATGTACATATGCGTAATTTAACACGACAAATCCGTGGCTTGAGACTCAACAAACAATAATAACTAAAGACTTTGCAAAGCTATTTGTATTTGGTTCCGTAAATGCAGTGTGTGTCCTTCATTCTTTATCCTTAGGTTCAAAAAAGTTAAAAAAAACCAAAACATAAAATATCATATACATATGTCTGTAGTACTTTAAAAGGGTTTCAATTAACGTTTGGCATTAAGTCATACTGGCCTTTTCGATTCGTCAAAGGACAGTGAAATGCACTGATTTTGCTTTCGGCTCGGCATTTTCGGCCGTCCGCGATAAAAACTCCTGCAAAAACTCAGAGAGAGCAAAAATCGCTCCACTTAAAAACCTTAACCGTAAAACCTTAAAAGTGACAAGGACCGAAAAATCCAACAGCTTGCCCGTTGCGGAGACACGCTGTGATGTGGGTCGCCACATCGCCTGCTTGCGCCGCACACAACCCGATCGCGTGCTGCATGCGACGGTTTGCAAGGGATTTTTCAATCAGCAAAATTAATGTGACACTCTTTCAACTGGACGCTCATTCGCCAAGAAGGAAACAACCAAACGTATAGTAGAGAAGAAATGTAGAAAAATGTGTGTGTGTGTGTGTGTGTTGGGGGGGGATGGGTTGGTGAAGGAGCGGGTGAAGTGATGTGTAGGGCAAAGGGGATGAGGATGGTTGCAGGTCTGTACAAAAATGCCAACTGCGGTACTGATGTATGCGGCAAAATGTGGATACGAGTTACAAGTGCATCGGTGAGATATTTTTACATAAATTTATTGTATGATCAAGTTGGAAAGACGGCAGCAACGCCGATTATGGTTGCTGCAACTACGAACGTCGTACGCACCAACTAATAAAAGAACGAGCGAAACAAACGGACGAACAAGCGGTCCATCTACTCGAGTGTCGCCCAGCGCATTCGGACGTGGTTTTCGATTTTCTTGCTCAATGCCTTATTTAAAATCGCATCTTAACATTGCTACAACGTGCCAAAAATATACAATACAAAATTACGAAACAAAATTGAAGAAAATGTAAAAACTATATTGTACAATACAATTAATGCAATATCGCACACACACTACTGCTGGCAGTCGATTTTAGCCGACAGCTTAACACTTTCGAATATCCATCTTTAAGATACTCGTACATTCAAACAAGCTTTTAACTAAATTTCGACCAGTCGAAAATGCCCCAAACAGTTTGCACCAATTCGGAAACGCGTTTATGTACGTAAGCATGTGTGTGTGTATGTATAGACTTTTCAAAAATATGTCGTGCTTTGAAGCCACGTTTTGTCTGCATATTCTACGAGTATTTGGCACTTAACGCACACACACTTTACTATCGAAATATTTGTGTACAAATCAATAGAAACGAACACAAAATTGGAAAAGATCAAACTGGAAAGGGTCAAACTGCCGACCAGAAAAACGAATTGACCTTTGGCGTCCTTCTCGAGGTAGAGATCATAAAACGTAAGCAAGTGAAGCAATTGCCCCATATGTTGGGATATTTGGAAAGCCCAAGTCCGAGCTATGGAGCTTTGACTCTTTTCTGGCCGTTTCGTCAAGTGAACTGCAGTAACTAAAGATTGAACGCATGAGGGATCCATGCAGTTTCAAACATATTTAACTGTTTAACAATAACCATCCGTATTTGTATTATAATCGAAGCGAGTGTGTCGAGTTTTAACTTTTTTCAAAATATAAGAAGGAAGGAGAGGAGAGAAGCTCGTACACATCAACACTGGAACTTATTCAATCTGTATCCATTGGTGCATTATTAAACAACTGTCCAGCATTCGAACTGACGCACTAACGTCGTTGCAAATAGTGCACAAATATTTTGAAAAGTGCATACATACACGCATATGCTCCGAGATCTGCATACATACAAACAAATATATGGTATGTATACGTACATAGTATGAATCAGCAAACTATTGTATGTATTAAAGTCATTGACAGTATATAAATTGGCATAGTCAACGGAAAAGTATCTGAGAAAGATATTGCAGAAAATCGATCACTTAAGAATATAAAAGGAAAATCCAAAAATGTTTAAATCAAGCATTACAAATAGTACATTGAGGATGCTAGTCTATATTCATGGTTCCCCTTGCACTTGACTACAACGCCACCACCATATACAACGTATGCGCAACGAAAACCCACGATTTTTGTCCGATACTGCATTGAGGTACTCTCGTCCTGGATTGCCCGTACGGGGGCTAGTTAGACAAGAGTCCAACATCAATTTTGCGCACTGCCACAGCTTATTAACGAAAATGTGCTGAGGCTATCACTTGTCACTTGTTTTTATTGTTTTTGTTACTGTTGTTGCCTTCAATTACGTTTATTCAGTGTTATTTCGTGTTTTCATACAATATTTTCGAATAGATATTTATAGTTTATTTTATTGAAACGTGCTTTTACTCGACAGAAAATAAACAATAATATTGCAAAATTAAAATTATAATCAAAAGTATGAGAGTGTATGTATGCAAAAGTAATAAGAAAAAATTACGCCAAGTCCAAACTTAAGCTAGTTATGCATATCTGTATGTACCAAATGTTGAATATTTCTGCAACCCAAACACCATTAACGCGCACACATTCGGGCACAGTAGTCGAACTTCACCAAACTTCGCTACTAAATCAGATGTCATTAAATGTTAGCATTACAGTTAGCAGCAGTAGTGCATGGAAATGAGGAAAATTGCAGCAGTTGCACCCTGCGGCCCGATTGTGTGCGTACCTACCTACACATTTCGACCGTCAAATTCAGAGAATGCATTAATTCTGCTGTAAAGCAGGAGTACAGTAAATGAATTTGAATGAGATGAGTGGCGGTCATTAGTACTGCAGACTGTGTTAAAGCATGATAGATCTGCTAGTTGAAACTAGAGTATTGCTATCATATCCGCTTCGAAGTGAGTCTAGCAATTTAAGCAAAACATATTGTTTTGACCAATTCTGTAAAAAAAAATTACCGAATGTTCCCGATACTTTTAGCAAACGATTGATTAAATTTAATTTAATTTAAAAGATGAAGATCTATATGACACACGGAGAAGCGAAAAACTATAGATCTTTGATTAATTGCATAAAGAATTAAATTAAATAAAAAAACTTCAAACCGAATCAATGCGATATTCTACTATATATCAATTTTCTGAAATGGAAGGAATGAAATAGTTAATGCAAAAGCAGGTGCTGTTGTTTTTTCATTAATTCATACAGACTTAGGATTTGAAGAACTGGCTTGTTAGTTAAACGCTAATTGGCTTCGCCCGTAAAGTAAAGCAAAAGTGTTCACACTACTAAACAAAAAGCTTAGAAACGTTACCGTCATCCGTATGTCATTCCATCACAAGAACACTTTTCAACCGTATCCAATTTATTAGATACCACCATAGCCAGAACCATAATAATTATGGAATTTCATACCTACATGTTTGTCGTCGTCTAGTGGTCGTGGTTGCCGTTTTAGATGACAAACAAATTAAAGGTGCAAACTTACTTTGAAATCCACGCCGGAAACAAAATGACCGTTCGACGTTTCGAAACAACATTAAAAAAATCCGAAATTCGGAGGGTTCGAGAGTAAATAATATGCAAAACATGGAAAATAGTACAAGTATAGTGGATGGTTCGGCATTGCACAATTCAAATTTAATTACATGTAAAGTAGTTTAAGAAACAGTTACAAGAACAATACGATAAGAGTGTTGGTGGAAATGGCAAAACAAAAATGAATCAATGACGGATACGTACGAGTATACGAGACGATAAAACGATTTACAACATGGTCAACATACCAGCCAGACGGGATTGGGCCGAATTGTCGCGTTTGGGTTTTCGAGCGACGCTATTTCGGTTAACGCGTTTGTGTTGCGCTCTTTACATTTTGCTTGGTACGCTACGCTACGACACTACAGTGCGCGACAAGGCGACATGGTGGCTTTACAGAACATACACGAGGTCTGTTTGCTCAATACTTGCTTGCGTTATTGGTAAAAAGGAGTTGAGCAGGTGAAGGATCGATCGGAAACTAAATAGCGAACGAGCGCGCCAGGGCGATCGGTAAGAAGAACCTGTCGAAAAACACTCTAATTTAATAGAAGAAAAATTTAAGAAGAAAAACAAAGAACATATTAATTAAGTAAATGTTTACAATTAATATAATACACGAGTTGGTTAGATACGTTAACGGTATACAACTAAAAGAGTAAGGGAGAGCGGCGCTACAAACGTGTTATTTATGTACAGCCGAAAGCTATGGATCTGTTACAATATGTACCTGAATGCTTAAAAGTATTAGCATGACAGTTACTAGGTATTTTGGGCTACTTTTAAATTTAGCTGGTGGTATGTTTGCATATTTCGCCAAAAAGGCATAAGTTTCCCCATAAAAGGGCAGTTTCTGTGATATTATTGTCACTTTTGAGGAAATTTATGCAAATTGGCTCTGAAATACATTATCAAACCACACATTTCGTTGCACGGGGCAGACAGTGAGAGTTTCGTGTTTATGGAATTAGTCAAAGGTTACAAAAACAAAGCGTGCGCCTATCATTCGAATTATTATACAGGGGTATTATTTAAAGTATATTTTTCTGCATTTGTGTACATCATTGACTGCCCCGTGAGGAAAGTGTAACAAACTACGAACATTAGTGAGCTAGGCAAGAAACTACTCAAAACACAGGACCATGTGTGTGTGTGTGTGTGTGTGTGTGTGTGTGTGTGTGTGTGTGTGTGTGTGTGTGTGTGTGTGTGCATGTAAATTGTGCTCTACCGTAACCAAAATTCCAACAAACTATAGCTATGCATGTATGTTAAAATGCAGATGAAAGTGGAAATGCAAATTGAACTGAAATGAAGGCTGCAAACATTGGCAGGTATTTTTTACCCACAACTGCATGGCATACACATTATCATGTCACACGATCGAAATTTCTTATAGTTCATCTTTCAAACACTTACGTTTAATTGCATTTATTTTATTCTGTGTTAAGCATACTAGTTCTTAATAGAAGGGAGGAGTAACCGAAAAATATTAATTATGTGTATAAGAATAAAGAAGTATGCAAAGAAAAAGGCAATCGAAGTCTTGAAACGAAACAAACGTTAAAACAACAACAAATAACTGTCCACCACGTTAACCCAAAGCGCAACTCGGCGGGAGCACTTCTTAGGTGTCATCTTCCCTATGCGTGCCTTTCGGTTAACATGAACACGTGTTCAGAAATTTAGTTAGAGAAAAATTCGCCAACCACTTTATATAGTTTCGGTTCTGTAGAAATATTGTGTAAGGAAAAAGGAAATGAGTTTCAAAGTTCAACTTGCTTGTTGTGGTTACTGTTGTCATTGCTGCAATTACAGTCGATGACGTATTGCTTTAAATGATGTTTGCGCATTTCTGCACCTCTTTTTCTTCGTCTTAATTTCTGTTAATGGCGTTGTGATGCCTGCCGACCAGGTTGTCGTTGCCGTCGCTGTCGCTGCTGCTGCTATTACTGCCACCAATGTTGTCTTCAGTCCTCGGCTGGGTATATTATAGGCATCGGCATATTTATGACGGGCGCCAGGCAAATCGCCCCTTGTGTATTGGGTCACCGAAAGCGCGGCATCATCTGCAGCATCGGGTGGCTGGCCGGCAACATTACCGGCATACCCGGCATCGGTATGGCTTGCATGGGTGCTATCAAACCTGCAAAGTAATAAGACAAGTATAAATTCCGAGGTTCAAAATATATATTCATGTATGAATTGTTAGTAAATTGGCAAGCAAAACTGTCAATTTACAATTGACTCGTAATCGATCAAGTCAAACGTTATAACGTATGGGTGTATGACGAAATGCAGAAAGACATAATGCAGACAGACAAAATGCAGACAGACAAAATGCAGACAGGACCAAATGCAGACAAGACAAAATGCAGACAGGACAAAATGCAGACAAGACAAAATGCAGACAAGACAAAACGCAGACAGGACAAAATGCAGACAAGACCAAACGCAGACAGGACAAAATGCAGACAAGACCAAATACAGACAAATGGCAGACACAGTATTTCTGCATTCAAATTCCTTCCGTGTGGCCGGCCTTCGGCCGGGCGCTTGAAAAATAACCCTCATGGGAGTCACCACCACATCAGGCAACAGTCAGGTGTGCACAGTATTTTTTGTTCAAATCCATAGTTCCAAGCCATAGTTTTTTTGGCAATAAGTTTTTCCCAGGTGGCCGGCCTTCGGCCGGGCGCTAAAAAAATAACCCTCATGGGAGTCACCACCACATCAGGCAACAGTCAGGTGTGCACAATATGGGAATATAAAAACTTCGAACCTCGATATCTCGAAAACGAAGCGAGATATCGAAAAATATTATTCTTCATTTTCGATTTATTTTTGGTCAATCTATCTAAAAGCATCATCAAATGGCGGCCCCACGGAAACGGTAGTATCCCCGTCTTGTCTGCATTTTGTCTTGTCTGCGTTTTGTCTTGTCTGCATTTTGTCCTGTCTGCGTTTTGTCTTGTCTGCGTTTTGTCTTGTCTGCATTTTGTCTTGTCTGCATTTTGTCTTGTCTGCATTTTGTCTTGTCTGTATTTTGTCTTGTCTGCATTTTGTCCTGTCTACATTTTCAAAATTTGTCTGCAATATGTCTTGTCTGCATTTTGTCTGTCTGCATTATGGGGTGCTCCCTAACGTATTCCATTTTTTGATATTATTCGAGTTTCGGGTTAATATGTTAGTTCAATAAAAGTATATAGTGTCAAAGTAGAACCTCAAAAACTTCAACAAGTTAATTAAACGATTTCATTCGTGGACATAACGTATTCACATACTACATATTTATTCATTTTATGTTGGCATAATGACAGAATTTACATAAACTCACCTGCTGGCATACCGGGCATGCCGGGCGGACCACGCAACATATTACCGCTAAGAAGGGCTCCATGCGGTCCGATGGCCATAGCGGGGCGCATCATTGGCTGGACGAGCTGCATCTGGCCGGGCATCGGCATCTACAGAGCGGCAAACGACAACGAAAATGCAAAGATCATTAAGAAATTAGTTAGCGACGGCAGCCGTATCGCCTCGATTACACAAATCATCTAATGTTATTAATATCATTAATATGTAATATTATTTGTATAGTAGTGGTGTATTTAAGGTAGATATATGTATATAGTATATATAGTAAAACTTATTGCTTCGCATTACATGAATAAAGGCATTTGGTAATAGAAGAAGTAGAAAAAGGTGAAACATACTTACTTTCAACGTTACTCACTCAATTCAAAATCGACTAAACAATCGATTCAATCAATTGCTACTCAATTGCAGTTCAACGCTCAACTTAAATCTCAACCTCAGTCACAATTTTCCTCAACAGTTAAAAACAAGTCTGATATTTTTCGTTCGCTCTTGTTAAAATTAAAAGCACGACATTGCATGTAGCTAAGGTGGTTTAAACATTTAATATTGTAAATTCGTTGTACTAACCGGCATTGAATAGAAGAAGTTGAAGAAGAACTCTCGAGTGTGCGGTAATACATACGTATACGTGAGTGGCGGCAGTGGGTAGGTGGATGTGGCGGTGAGCAAATGATGCAGTGGAAAGGTGGTGGATAAAGGCTAATAAGTGGGTGGGAGGGGAGGGCGGATAAGTGAATGGGCCAATGGATGGAGGCAAACGATTGCTTATCATCTACATATTGAGGATTTCTCTGCGGTTGCACTTGCACTTGCACTTGCTTTGGCATTGGCGTTGGCATGACTATTATTGCACTTAACCTAGAAATTAATTAAGTTGAAATGCATCTCGCAATAGTTATACTAAATGCCCCATCGCTTTTAATTTACAACTTTACAAAAAGTAACATTTAGATATTTAAGACATATCAATCAACCAACTCAGCAACCATTACGACAATTCAATTATGAATACTAGAAATGTTGGAAATGTACTTACATGAGTTTTCATTTGCATCTACTTATCTGTTCTTTTACTTTATTGCATTTTGTTAGTTTTCTTTACGTTTCTGTGCCTGTACTTTTTCCATAACGGAATACATTTCGTATCCGTTTTCACTGTATATGTACGAATATTTAATAAAAACCATTTCTAAATCACTTCATCAAGTCAATATGCAGAGACTACTACTTATGAAGAACTTTTCAAAAACCCACAACCTTCTTACATTTCGTTTCTGCCTATTGCTACGTATTAGGGCGACTTAACTATTGTATAACACCAGCTCTTGATCACAATTAGCTTAAAACACCTTTTTTCAAGTGTTCAGTGCCGGTAGCACAATGTCTTCCAAACTTAAAATTCAATACCAATAAGACTGAAAGTGGCAGTTTTTCTCTGGATATACTATAGTCTTTGCATATACTACAGCAGCAACTATGTTCCATAAAACCCATTTTTGATTTCGATATGTTTTCCTAAAATTCAAAAGCGCTGAAAATTATCTCGTTCTTATTTCTGAAATACATATTTAATGATTTAGATATCGACAACAACTCAAAAATGTGTCTGGTAACATTTCCAAAATCTTTCATTTTTGACGGTAAGTACATACATGTAATATATGCTATTACAAAGCCTCAGTTGATGTGGACTAAATCGGTCTCAAGAAAAAATCAATATCACAGTGTACTGCAGTAGATAATGCTAGTGTTTTGTTTCACAAATGCCACAGTAAAAGTATAAACCTATAAGCGTCTAACTCACTCAATACTTGATCTTCACATATATAGTTATAGGTAAAAATGGAAAATTTAATTATAATTTGAAAATGCAGACACGAAATAATTCGTCTGAGGACACAAGCTCGAGCATAGTTAAAATCTTCAACTTAGATGTTTTTTATGGTATTATGGTTTTATGTGTAAATTTCGCTCTAATTTACATTCATTTGTATATGATAGCAAATTCAAAGGTAGTCGATTCGTCAATTCGGAGCCAATTGATTTTCTAAGCACAATTTATATAATGCATATACAACTGACTCGACAATCGAGCTGTTATATGGATGGAAGGAACGGAAAGGCCTACAGTTGTGGAGTATACTTTCATTCTGATAGTGAACGGCGGTTTGGGAACTTTTAATGTTAGTTGTTTGCCAGGACCTGCTTTAAAGACAAAATCCGAAAGAAAAACTTTCTTTATTCGGTCTGAGTAGATGCGGAATATCTAAAACCATTACTGAGATAACTTCTTCTCCTTCTTTAATAGCGCGACCAACCGCAGTCAAAAAGCATTTCTATGTACATGAATGCTAATTTATTGCAATTATTGCACTGCCCTTAGGGAACAAGCATATTATGAGATTTTTAACTCGTCTCATTAACCGCTAAAAATGCAAACGTCGTCCTCATTGGGTAAAGGTGAAAATGTGATACGAATATCGCGTTTCTCCGCAACAAATGCTAACTCAAAACGAAATATGGCTATTACGGAAATTCATATTAAATATTCAAATGATAAAGTCTAAACGACTAGGTGCCTAAAACATCATTTTCGGTGGCCAACGAGTAAATTAGCTGATTAATCCACAAGCTGATCGTTAGTCTACGATTTCAGCAAAATGTCTTAAAATTGCTGCTAATGTCCATTACTGAAATGTGAATTTTTCGGCCAATGTAGCTTCAAGGCTAAAATCGAGGGCAATCCTTAACACGTAAGTTAGTCAACCATTCAAACAGTTTGGACTGTAGGCGTGATCTTTAAATAAAACAAGGACTAATTTTTTGGCAAATACCAAATTAAAAGATTCACAGCAACGTAGCAATGCGTTGTGATTGATCACTAATATGCACTACGTGGGATGCAGATTTTGCCATTCACTTTTCAGAGCACTCGCACTATGGTGCGTTTCGTATAAAACTAAAAATGTTTGCTTGTGCCAAGCACATTGATATTAATTTGTTACGCTGTGCAGTCGACCCATGTCCACCACAAACCTAACCTAACACCTGACTAATGCCCATCGCGCTATCGCCAAAGAAGCACTGATTGTAACCGTGAGGAATTACGATCAGAAGTGAATGATACAAAGCCCCCATAAGACACTTACCATGCCTACAGCAGCACCGGCGGAGCCCGATGCGCCAAGTGAAGCGGGCCGCGCTGCCTGCTGTAGTCGTTGTAGCATCACGGCACGATTGAGGTCCTCCAGCTGCTTCTGCTGCTGTTGCTGCTGCTGCTGCTGGGCAACAACTACTGCCTGCGCCACCTGGGCCTGGGCATGTGCTTGTGCCTGCGCCACTTGGGCTTGAACGTGTGCCTGTGCCTGAGCCTGAGCTTGTGCCTGCGCCTGCGCGTGCGCTTGTGCTTGCGCCTGGGCATGTGCTTGGGCGTGAGCATGCGCATGCGCGTGGGCCTGCGCCTGCGCTTGTGCAACGGCAACCATTGCAGCGGCCTGGAGAAAAGAGCTGTTGTGAGTTGGAGTGATTGGCAGTTGATGATTGGGAAACGGTCAGAAACGGCTTGTGTGCTTGTAAATCTCTTTTAAATTTAACTTGTTTTGCAATTTTAAAATTTGAATCTCTGCATGTACTCGTAAAATTGAAAACTGACCGCGTTTGGCGACGGCCAACTCTAATGCCACTCGCGTGTTGGCTGGGAAAGTTCTAGGCTCGTAAGAAGCACTGCGACCACGCCGGTGTGTTGGAAAAAAAGAACTTGTATGCATTTTATTTAAAAATTTCATGATTTATTTCAATTAAAATCGCCTTTTTGTAAATTATAAAAATACACACATTATATTCGTTAGGATTTTAAGATTTGTCCAAATTTCAAAATTGCAAAATTAAATTAAATCATAAAGAGTTTACAATCATGCCTGACAACTAGTTTTGTGATTAAATGGTAAATCGTAAATTGTAACTTGTAAATGGTAAGTGATAAGTGGTTGCTCGTAAAATAACGATATCTTTCCTGTTAATTTACCTCATCTGCAAATTATTATTATAAGTTACGGTAATAGTAATAACCGACAAGTACGTAAAATTCTGGAAATTTTAATGGAATTCTTAAACGCAGAACTGTCTGTCTTTCTCCGCAAAGTGACTTTTGAGCGGAAAATTGGAATTGGGAAGCCCGAAATTCCGTTCCAGCCTGCGTTTCACTTCACTTTGCTGCGCTCTAACACGCTTTGACACTGTCTCTGCTCAGTTATATTGACTATGATTTCTATATCTATGGTAAGGACTCACTTCCTGTGCCTTCGAGAAGGCAGCAGCCGACGCAACCGCCGCGGCATTAGGCGCGCTGGTGGTGACAATGGTCGTCGAGCTACTGCTCGCTGTGTTGGAAGAAGTCGCGTGTGAGGGATTGCGCATCACGCTACCGCTCCCGGTGTGATTCAGCTTGTGCTGGTACTTCGGCTTCCGCGAGCGTAGCTCCTCTAAGCTCAGATCCTCGGGGGGGTGCATAATCTTCGAAGTGACGCCACTCGCATTCGTAATCACTGGCGGTCTGGGTGGCTCCGGTGCAGCCGAATTCGGTGTCGTACTCGGATTATTTGTGGTTGGAGGAGCGCTGATGGTTGCATTGCTGCAGCGACAGAAAGCAAACAACACAGTTGTGCGTTTAAGATACTTGAAACAAAGAAAACTTAGTAATTTTTCACAATTACCTGTAGGCAGGAAACGTCGGTTTCTGCTGCGTTGCAGCCGCATGCGCTGCTGCAGCCGAAGTCGTCGCTGCGGCCATTGCCGCTGGAAACAGTGGCCGTGGCGGCATCATGTGCGGAGGCATCATCGGTATGCCGCCCGGAGCCAGGAAAGGTGGCATCGGTGCCATGTGCGGCATCATCCCCATGGGGCCGAACTGACCCATCATGGGCGGCATCATGTTCGGTGGCATCATCATAGGTGGTGGTGCACTCAACGGAACTATAAACCATCCACCGTTCTATTCATTCACTTCCAACTCACAATCAATTCACACCACTCACCTTCCACCTTCTTTTTTGCGGCCGGCTCGTCGTCGTCAGAGTCTGATTTGCCGCCATTCTTTTGGCGCTCGTGCTCACGCAGATCATCCATCGGAATGCCATCCATGCCGAAAATCTCGATCTCAATGTTTGAACGGTTAGGCAGCGAATTCGGTACCTTGTCCACCGTCTCCTTATGCACTTGCATGCAGTGAATCGACAGCCCCGGCCCCGTGTACAGTTTTTTATGGCAGATGTGGCACTTGAAATGCTTCGCCTTCTGGTGCTGCACAAGGATCCTTTCGTCGTCGAAATCACGATTGCAGTACCTGAATTAGTGAATTGACGAGTAAAGGCAAACAATACCAACAATTCGCTCTGAGGCGCCAGCTGATACTCATAATGGAGCGCCCCCCGTGAGCAGCGCTGCCGACGCAGTTATATAAAGTATACATACAGTTTCCATTTAGGAAACACGTTCACCTTTTCTAATTTTTACTTTTTCAAAAGGATACCAACACCAGGGTTTCGAAGCCTTCTTCTTTTTACGTCCCATATTGCGCTGTGTCCTATTCTTTTTGCTATGAGACTACGTTCAAAATGTGCTAATTTCAAACAAATGCAATTTCAACAAATGCGTTCTGAGCGAAAATTTCCAAGTCCAATTCACTTATAACAAGATGGCCTACTAAGCTTTTGCGCCAATGCTGCCAGAACTCAACGAATTTTTCACACGCAACTGTGCACCGGCGTTGCCGTTTTGGTTTTTTTTAACCAAAAATGGTTATTTTTATTTTTGAACATTGGTTTTGGTTATTTTTGTGATATTTGATCCCATTTGGTTATCTTTTCGAATATTGTACACTGATACAAAATTTATCTTAAATATCACCTGGCACAATATTATTGGGATGGCAATAGTATTCATATTGATTGATAGTGGCAACTCATAGCCATTGCTGTTTCTCGTAAAAAAGTAAGCAGCATTGTTTAAATCGATAAATATGTTTTAAAAAGAATCAACAACACGTTCGCGGTCGTTCGCAACTAATTAAAAAAATATCGCCCGTCTATTTTTGCAGTGCGTGTAATTATTTATTTTATGTCACACATGCATACATATGTGTCAAATGCCTTTTAAATGTTCCTTAAATCTTGAAGTTTATGTATGAGTTATTTATTTTGTTTATATCGAATAAACATTTTGGTTATTTTTGTTACATTTTGGTAATTTTTATTTTTGTTCCAGGTTATAAATTTGTTTTCTTGTGGCAGCGCTATTGTGCACACTGAATGCAGTGTTGGCAAGACACAACCAGAACCGCAAGTCAGGAATTTGTAAAAAATTAAATTAAATATCGAGTAACTGATACAATGATTTTAATTATTATTATTATTATTTTTCATAAAACTTTGATTTGTCAAATTTAAATATTTTATCGCATTTGCTTCGTCGTTTTTTTAAATGAGTCATTTCGTAGATTTGAAATTGTATGGGGAAATGCGTGATTTGGCTTCGCATTTGAGAATTTTTGCCCAAATCACGCATTTGGGCTCAATGTAAACGTAGTATTAGGCTTGTTAATTGCTCAAACACAATATCTTTCTTCTTAGTCTTTAAAACCAGACGAGATAATTTATTTTATCTATAAAAAAACATTCGAAAATTTATGATTTTTTAAATTGGTCGAAAATTCACTTTTTTACAACTTTCACCGTCAGTAACTTCCCCAAATCTCATCTGGTTTGGACAATCCGTATATCGCTGGAAAGGCTAATTATCTTCTGATCGACGGACAGTTTGTGTTAGTCGGATGATTCGTTTACGAGATGTATGCTCATAACTGAAATAACAGGGAAAATACTGGTTTTTCGAAGATTTTTCGAAAATGCTTCTTAAGAAAATTTTTTGATTATCAGTTTCGTGTTCAGCGGTCAAAAGTTGGTCTAGAAAATACTTTTGTTTTTAGGTGCACGCGATTGCTCCTTTTTTTGTCGAGTAGTGTTATTAACAATTTCGTTTTGGTTTCAGGCAAAATAGATACGGGTTGTTACCCCCCAAATTCGGGGTAGGGCTTATGCCCCGAACACATAGACGACGGCAGTGACACGGCTGCATCTGACAAAATATTGGATCAAACATTCGTATAGAAACGATTATTTTGACAACAGCACGACTACATAGAACTATTCTCTATTCCTTAGGCGACAAAACCAAAGAAATTGGCATCACTGCATTAAAACAGATATTTTTAATGGATTTTTTTTACTTTTTCGGTGTACTTTGAACAATAATTACGAACTTGTTAGTATTTCAATTAAAATTTAATAGTTCTAAAAATTATTACACATTACCATTTGTTTTAAATTGATTGTACAACGGTAAAATGGATATAGACGAATGCGGAAGCACTTTAAAATTTACGTTAAGGAGCTGAAAAATATGATTGTGTCTAAAATATGATACGATCGAAGTCGACGTCATCTTGAAATTGTGTGGCCGTGTCGCTAAAATCTTGAATGTGTTTAGGCCATTACGTTGAAACGGGAAACAAACCCGATTTATTGTTATTTCATTCCTTGTGACTCGTGCTGACTTTGCTCGACTACTTTTCCATCGGCCTCATAAGAATCAACCAATTCTGATAAAGCCGATGCTAATCAAGATAACTCAAATTAAAAACGCGTATTTGTTGAGTATTTGTTAAAAAAAAACAAGCATAAGCCTAACATAAAAAACAAAAGAACCTGTTAAAAGCTAAGCTAAAAAGCTAAATTATATCTTATGGCCCAAACACATTAAAACCGGCAGTGACATGTGAACTCAACTTGAAGATAGCATCGGCTTCAGCCGTCTCCGTGTAGTCATCTACTTGATTACAATGAAAGCGGCAGCAATATCAACGCAATATTTTTTTGTTGAGCGTCGAAACACAAAATTTAGGGTGCTGGCGCACTCCCTTTAATAAACATTTATCGATAACCATCTTATCATTTTACAATCAAATTAAAGCGAATGGCAATGTGTAATAATTCTGTGGTCAAAAGCAATAATCGCTTAAGTCCATTAGTACAGGTGGACCTCGCTTAACACGGTAGGAACGTAACTACCGTGTTACGCACGGTAGGAACGTAACTACCGCGTTAAGCGAGGTCTACCTATTTGTACATAAATAATTGTTTGAAACATGCATACATATGAATTAAAGTGAGGTCTTTTGGTTTCAATACCGTGTTAAAACGATGCCGTGTTATTCGAGGTACGTGTTAAGCGAAGTCTACCTGTACTATTTTAGCACCACCTTTTAAAGAAACATGCCAACTCCCTTAACTCAATAATGTCTTAGGTTGACTTAAGCGTTTATCGGTTTTGAGCACAGAATTTTTAGAACTAGAAAATGTTGACTAAAATGCTAACAAATTGTTCAAAACATACCGAAAAAGCAGGGACATAACAGTTATAACGTTTTTAGAAAAAAAGTTGGAAAATATCTGTTTCACTGCAGCAAATATTTTAATTGTTACTTATAATTATTATTTTGAAATAATTCTTTTTACATCTATGTACGAGTATAACTATTATTCGTGACAAATATTTTTTTCTGTTGCCTAATAACTATTATCAGCAAGAAATATTTTTTCCATTGCTCGGTAACGTTTATTTTTTGAAAAATATTTTTTCCGTCATCGCATAACTGTTATGAGAGACAAATATTTTTTACGTTGCTCGGTAACGTTTATTTTGTGAGAAATATTTTTTCCGTTGCCAGTAACTATTGTGAATGTGGCATATTTTTTTTACGTTGACTGATAACTATTATTTTGCAATATATATTTTTTACGTTGAAAATACCGGCACACAAAAGAAACAAATGTCTGATCGGTGAATGCGACTATACATTTTCTATGGAATTAGGTTCGTAAAAAATATTTAACGTAAAAAATATTTCTCACAAAATAAACGTTACCGAGCAACGTAAAAAATATTTTTCTCTCATAACAGTTATGCGATGACGGAAAAAATATTTTGCATAAAATAAACGTTACCGAACAATGGAAAAAAATAGTTCTTGCTGATAATAGTTATTAGGCAACAGAAAAAATATTTGTCACGAATAATAGTTACGAAATGGCGAGAAAAGTATTTTTTCCCCTCATAATAATTATTGTCCAACATTTATAAATATCTCTTAAAAATGGGCAACGTTTTCGAATTTTTAAAAATTCATAATTGTTATTTTGGGTTCCTGCGAAAAAGTAAGAACGCCATTAAAAATATTTGTTTTGAAACAGTGATGCCAATTCCTTTGGTTTTGTCGCCTACGAAATAGAGAATAATTTTATACTACATTGAGCCCAAATGCGTGATTCGGGCAAAAATTCTCAAATGCGAAGCCAAATCACGCATTTCCCCATACAAATTCAAATCTACGAAATGACTCATTTCAACAAAACGACGAAGCAAATGCGATAAAACATGACTTATTTTATCGAACGCATCACAAAATGAAAGCGCTTTCAAAAGCTCCAAAAGCTTTTGTTCTTTTTGACAGTTCAAAATTAAAACAAACGAAAATTATCAAAATGGAAAATTTGAATTGAAATTTTCGTCTTCTTTAAATATGTAGAATATTCTTAGCATGTAAGGTGTGTAATATACATGTATTCAAATATCGCAGTGTGTAGAACATAGAGGCAGCAAAAAAGAAACAACTGATTTAGTCAGAAGCCAGAAAAGAGCTGATCTATGAGCTGCGGCAAGAGGACATGAGCATTGAGCATTTGACATTACCTGCCAACCAAAATGAAATGCAATGCAAATGAGGCAATGTAAACACTTTGAAATTACTTATTTGAAACTACGCATTTGGGTTCAATGTAAACGTAGTATTAGGGTTAGCGACAGTGACAATTGCAGTCGGTTGTTTGTTTATATCGATAGAAATGCATGCAAACAATTTTCTATAATTCGTCTCACCGTTTGTCTCCCTTTGATTTCTGTATGAAAACTTATTGTGAAGGTAGGATGCTGCCAATATAGAAGTACAGTCGTGTCTGAATATAGTGAACTAATTATTGCAAGGGCTGTTCACAGTATTGAGGTTGTTCACTATATCAAGGTTAGAATTTTTGTTCAAAAACTCGTTTTATTTGCTCAAAATACACTGTATGTATATAAATTCAAAAGATCATTAAAATAAAAATTAAAAACCCTACTTTCAACCACAATTGGTTTGCACTCGACAGAAAACATAACCACTAAGGTCAAGAAACAGCTGATTTGTAACAATCAACAGCAAAAATACAAATTAGAGGAATACCCTCTTTCATTTTTTATTCCTTCTTGTGTTTTTTGTTGCTTTTTGCTTGAAATTGCTTTCAAAATTTTGTTCACTATTTAGAGGTTTTCGATTGTTCACTATTTAGAGTACTCCATGTAAAAATTTGGGTGTTCACTATATCGAGGTGTTCACTATATAGGGTGTTCACTATACCCAGACACGACTGTACTACATATATGGTTGTCGTGTAGCCATGCATAAGAACGTTCTGATTCTACAGATGTGGTCGTATCGCTGCCGTCGGCTATGTGTTCCGGCCGTTATACATAAGTATTAATAACTTTTTTTTAACTTTTACAACTTTCAACGCAAATATGAAACATTTTTTGTATGAAACGGTCAATTTGGCCGATGTTCATCATTATAAAAATACTGGGATATACTGGCTGATGCCGAAGAAATCATTAGACATTTAATTAAAATAGAAGAGATCAAAATAAAACGTATACCTTTTCTTTGCACATTTCTTAACCTGGCAGCACTGACAATCTTGAACAACTTTGTCATCCCTGTGAACATATATTTACAGGGTGTGCATGTGTCCAAATATAAGATTTTGCGAAAAAAAAGTGTCAAACTCATAACCTCAAATAAACAAACAAGCGAATAGGATCTGCGGAACTAATCATTTGTTTTTTGGCTCCTTTTAATCAAGGCATTTTACCATACAAAGGACAGATCGTCATTTCAAATGGCAGAAAAACAAAAGGTATATATTGTGGGGCTCTGCAAATTTATATAAACTATACACTGTTTGCATTCAGAGCGGTGGAACAAACGACGGCAAAGAAAAACGCCGCAAAGAATCCATTTTGGATCTTTCCAAATATCTGGAGAAACAAATCCGCGTAAAATTCGCTGGTGGCCGCGAGGCATCTGGAATACTTAAGGGATACGACGCGTTGCTGAATCTGGTGCTGGACAACACAGTCGAGTACCTGCGTGACGCCGATGAGCCATTTAAACTAGCGGAGGAAACGCGCAACCTTGGTTTGGTAGTGTGTCGCGGTACAGCACTGGTTCTTATCTGCCCGCAGGACGGCATGGAGTCCATACCGAATCCTTTTATAACGCAAGACGCGTAAATTTTGTGCGAAGCAAAAACCATGAAATATTCATTTTAAATTTAGAGCAAACTATGGAAAATATAGTTAATTGTAATTTGTAAGTACTAAAAATAAATTACTAATCTTAAATTAAGCAGAAATAAATTAGACACTCAGCCAATCTGGAGCTATGAAATTACATGGTGACTTAGCATCGAACTCCTAGTCCAGGCCGAACTCATTGCGTATCCAAGGATATTGCGCGGGGCACTCCTTGCACGTGTAGAAGTATCTGTCCTGCTGCAAGACGCGACTGCGCAACTTACACGAATTTGGAATATTGCATACCATTTCGCGTGCGTCCAGTTGGCGTGGTTTGCAACCCCACGGTTCGAATTGATGCTGCGCCTGGCTGCTGGGTGTTGGTTGTCGCATCCACTCGATGACCTGCTGATTCGTAACAAAGTAGACGTCCGGCAACTTAAGCAAGTCGTTCATAAATTTCTAATAGAATAGGAGATTGAAGATTGAATGACACGATTACAAATTTCTCGCGTTCGCATTTACCAGAAAAGCATTCAAATAATCGGTGTTTTTAAACCACGTAGCGTGAAAATAGAGCCCATAAGGGGCGCGGTTGGACAGGTAATGTCGTTTGAAGTTGTGCGTCAACAGCCGGTAGATGTCGTCTCCGCCGAGTTGCGCCGGACAACTGTCGACCATGCCACATGTATAGTCACCCGCTTCCAGCTGATTGATTACCATCTCCCACACACCCGGGTAGCTGCGCGAGGGGCAATTCTGATTTATGCCGGTGCAAACATGAGGCATTTTGTAGTCCAGCGTGTATGGCCACAACGGCGGATTGGAAAACGGTGCCACCATCGAGGAGTCGTACACGAAGCCGAACTCCTTCATCATCAGAAACTGGCGGTTCCAACCAACGCGAAGGAAGGGAGCTCGAATTCCACGTATGTCCGCCATGCGCACACTGGCGAACCTGTTAAGAATGTTGGCCTGACCCACCATTTCGTCGAACCAGTCTTCTATGGTAGCATTTTTGGACCACCACATTTCAGGGCCGCGATGTCTGTAGCGATACACACACACATGGATTAAACATAATATCTTTCATATTTGCGATTTTAATTAGCCAAATTGAGACATACGTAACGGAGTGGACGGCAATCTCGTGACCGTCATTCCACAGTTTTTGTACGTACTGATAATTTGTGTACTGGTGGGACACGTAAAAAGTCGCTCTTATCGGGCAACCATTCGGGTTTCGGTAACTTGACGTGAATAGCACATTGGAAAAGAGATCGAAGTTTTCAAAATTCACGGCATCATCTGCAAGTGTAACACTGAAGAGTTTTAACGTTTCTTAATAAACGCTTTACTCTCAACAGCACAACTGACCAAAAGTCAGAAGTATCATTTGGGGTACCATGTTCGGGTTAAGGCGTCCTGGTATTTGCGTTCCATCTTTGGAACAGAAACAATCAGGCAGTTGGCATTTTCGTGGGTCACAAGTACTCGCCGCATTCGGATCATTACTGCTATCGCACCACCCCTGAAATGTTCCACATTACAATGGAGACTCACAAGTTCATTTGTGCAGCAGTCGGTCGCCGCGAACCGCTCTATCACATATTTGGTCACAGTTACCTCATCCGATTCGTCCGGGCAGTCTACAGAGCCATCACAAAAATACTCATTCGGCAAACATGTCCCATCAGCACACCCCAACTGCGTCTCATCCGGACAGTCTGCATTCTTCAAGAGTGGTTTCGGAGTCTGGGGCTCTGCAATGTATAATAAAAACGTTTAACGTTAGAACTGACTCGCAAGTGAAATACTTTACCGGCTGTTATGTCGCAGTTGTCCACATTTTGCTTAAAGTCACAAATTTGTCTTACAACATCGAAGAGCAAGCCCTCCGAACATTTAAATTCAAACACCTCGTACTCGAGGCACAGATAGTACTTGGAGCACTCGTTGTTGGTCCATATTTTGTGCACTGGCCGGTTGGGGTTGCGATAGAAGCGTGCATCCTCCAAGCACTCGATATTTGAACGATAACTTGAAGCTACCACTGAAAATTTAAAATACCTTCTGCATGAATAAAACAATCAATAAGCAAACATACAATTTCCAGTTTTAACTTTCCGCCCAAAGACATGAACATAGATGCAGATTAAATATATTTCACATGTTATTAAGCCTACAGTAACCACTTAATTTGCCTGTTAGGAAGCTTAATTCACTCCTGGGCATGTAAATAAGTTCTTTAGCCCTTTTAGGATTAAAATCTCCTAGGAAGGCATTTGATTGTTATCGAAAACTTTCCCAGGATTGACTACCTGTCTTATAAAAGATAAATCACATTTTCTTCCTAAAAATATAAATTAAATAAAAATGTGAATAAAGAGGGCGTCAACTAAACATCGAATACCCAATAACAATCTTCCTGTCCAAGGAACGTCACAGCGATATTGGTTACTGACAAATCATTATTCCTACGTACCAACAAACAATGTAAAATATTGATTTTCTGATTATTGAAGCTTTACAGTCTCCAGGACAACATTGCTCCCGAAATTGAATTCACACAATTTATCCAACTACTTTCTAATGATCAGCAATATACGTACTACGTATTACGTAGGCATGTGCTTGCTTGTCAAGTGGTTCATCACTGAATACACGAATGCGATATGTACGTCAATGTACAGCAGCTATAAGCAGCAAATTGTTGCATCAGCACTGTCCGTACAAGTGCCGAGGAAATTGAATTATGAGCTTGCAGTTGAATAAAGAAATGTTGCAATTGCCCAAATTTATACATATTTATATAGGCCGCAGACAACATCCAACGTGGTGGCCATATGGAGGGCGATTTAAAAAGCAGCTTCAATAACACACCGGAAATTTAACGTCTTGAAAAGAATTCATTGCGTCGAACCTGATTTATCTATGATATATGTATGTATTAAGTATCTGTGCAGGTCAGAAAATATACATAGGAGGCAGAAACGAATTCGAATGAGCAGGTTTGGCCAGACCATTCCAAATATTTAGAGAATATACCTTAATAAGTAGTGTTAATGTTCTTGAATTGGAAATGAGTAACACTCTCCATGCAGCATCCATATACCCACACATAAACACATTAATCCCTAACGCATTTATCATACGTCGTTCTAAATCACGGTCTTATAGTTGCATACCAAATAGCAGACTGCTATTTCCAAAAGCAAAGGTAAATTTGTGTAAGTGCTTTCAGACTTGAAATCTAGTCAAGATTAGTCGGTTGTTTTCGTCAACGAAAACCAAAAATTCAGCGTAGAATCGGCCGGAAGCCGACAACACGTATCACAAGCAAGTTACTTCGAATTTATTTGATGCACAATTCCCGATTATGTAAATCGATTCGTAAAGCAGTTGAGTGGATTATGAAATCGCTGTGAATAATCTACAAAAACACGAAAGTGAAGCAAAACTATAAACAAAGGTGTCAACAGCGCTTGCGCACATTGGCAGCAACAACAATAGCAACACGCCACAGCAATAGCGTTATGACGTTACCACTGCAGCACTGGGCGCTAGCCTCGGCGCCACTTTCAAACATATCCATACAGCCACATCGGCAGACACTAACACTAGCTCAGCGCCAATCGCACGCAATGATGACGGCAATTGAAAAAGAAATTGCTTGAACTGATGGAGAAATTACCAATTCGCATAGCATCCGCAGCCAACAGCACAACAACCGCGACAGTGAGCGCTCGTTGTGGCTGTGACCGCAGCCGTGGCCGGTTGGGCAGGTGGCGACCGCAATTATCTTTGTCGACAACTGGTGCGCCGCCAGCATGGCAGCGATTATGGGCGACCTTGACTGTGCCGCTACAGTTAGTAAAACTTTGACATTGCAAAGTTCCCCCCACCGCCCGAGTCGTTTGTATTTTCCGCATGAGATCGCAACCACACATCCAGAGATCCCGTTTACGGACACTTTACTTCACTACGCTGCACCGCACTTTGCACTTGGTAAAGCTGTTGGGCGAGACAATCGCGTTCACTTTGCCGTGGAATCGCCTGGGCACTGCGAACAACCAACCACTAAAAGACGCACAGAGTAACTGAAATTTCAACTCCGCGGCCGGTGGCCATTTATACGAATGGACACGCTACTTTCGAGATTCACCTCCGCTTCCATACCAGCCTAAGCTTTCTTCCACAGACTCTCTTTGGATGAAAGAGTAAAATACCACTTTTACTTTCCTCTAAAAGTTTAATACAAATGTAGAAAAGCACATCTCACGACTCTCAATTCATATGTAACCTCTCGGCGGTGATAACGTAAACCACAAAAAGGAATTAGAGCCTGATCGTCGTTAATATTGCATACGGGTAGATCCATGTGATTGTGACGGTTTAGTAAGAGTTTCTACATTCTTCCACCAATAATGCCGTTTTTGACTGAGTCGGCGCACGAATCCTGCCCTTCAGACCCGCCGGCTAACGCACAATAGAAATTGCTGTGTGTGCGAAATTTGTCCGGCTATAAGGGTTGTCCGTAATAAGGAATTTCACTGAATATATATATATCTGTGGCATTTTGACAAAACAACTTATCTCGAGATAGCGCAAATTTTCAGTTTTCTAATCATAAAGATACAATTTCAAGACGCATCTTTTGGTGTAATCGGCTTGTTTCTATGACATTTAGTTACAGAGATATGATGTAAAGCATTTCAACTATTCTAGAGTTTTATATGAGATTTGCTCTGCACCTTATCAGTATTTTCGCTCTCCTGAAAAATTTGAAAATTACGCTTAGGTTGTTTTGTCAAAATGCCACAGATATATATATCTACATATTTATTTAGTTATTTATATATATATTATTATTTATATAATTATTTATTTATTAATTTATATATATATTTGTATATACAGTGAAATTCCTCATTACGGACAGTCCTTATAACCAGACAAATTTCGTGGACACAGCGATTTCATTAAGTTTTCCATACAAATATCATTCCTATAACCGAACGCTCTAATACCCGGAAGCGGATACTATATTTTAAACCATTTTGATTAAAAAATTCCTCAAACGGACAAAATTAAAAAATATGCTCAACCAGTTTTTAAAAATCTGTATATAATCTGTATATATAATACAAATCTCACTTTTATTTGCAAATGAACATTTGAAATTTAAACAATCAACCATTACAAAATTTGTTCAACCAAAGCAGTACTAAAATTTAACGACTTGTACAATGTATGTACTTTGCCTATACATGTAATAAATATTAATTAAACTTAACTTTCATAAATTCATACAAAATATTAAATAAACAAACGAGAAACACTTGGATACAATTTAAACAAATTTTGTGTGCCCCCCTCCCCCATAAGCGACGGTGAGTGTCGGTTATGAGGAATTTCACTGTATTTATTTATGAAGGCCTAGTCCAGGATTAGTTGAAAATTCACAACAACAGTAAACTAATAGGAAATTCATATATGTTTGTACCTATATAATCTTCTCAGCAAATTCTTGAACACATTCTTGGAATGTTTACTGATAATCCATTGGGAAACACTCCGATTTTTATCTATGCAGAAGTCACAATTTTCTCATCGAACAGATCACTCGATTGGATTATTCGAAAATATGGCATCCAAAGCCTTCTAAAGAATTCGTCATTAATTTTAAAATATAAGCCCCGACTCAATTATCCATGCAACTACACAAAACTGAAGTAAACTTTTAAGTAATATTTGTCTCCCATACTTGATCTCAATGCTACAAATGATTTTTTGATTTTAAGCTTTTGTTTTGTTTAAGCTTGTTCCATATTAAGCTTTTATGCCTTTCTACCAATGTCCAATTTTTACTAAATCCAAACAGAACCCCTTTCTCCGGGATATAAAAATTAAAGCTACCATTGTTCATACAATTTTCACTTATACAAATCAACGGTACGTCGGTAGTCACGCGCATCATATACATGGTTACTAGAAATACAAAGAATACAGTCCCATTTCTGTGGGAAAATTTTTTTATTAAGTCATTTTTATAATACTCTTTCCATCTGTGCATCGGGTAGTGCTACGACTGCCCTAAATCTCTTGCCGCCAATAGTGTCGCGGAGCTGACTGCGGAGGTCAACTTCGTCTCCATTGTCGCTGCACTCGGCGACTTACGACATTGTTGTATTGTTGTTAGAAATTTAAAAAATATTTACATCAAGGTCTTAAACAAATGTCATGGGACTGTCATAATTTTTAGCCGGCGCCATCTGCAAACCGAAGAGAAAATTTCTTTTGGTCTTTATTACTTCTGAACACAACCCAAACATTAAAAAAAAAACTATAGAAAATTTTCCTTCAATCAATGTTTTCAGTCCCCACTGAACCTACAGCAGAAATAGATGCACGTACATATCGACATCGGATCTGCTTCGACTCAATTTACGTCTCATTTTGAGTGAACGCAAGAAAATAAAATAGTTGGCAACACTTTGCGGAATGGGTGTTTTTCGCTGAAGCCACAAAAGTAGTCACACATTTGTGTAACGAGTGCTTTGAATTTAAGGTAGATTGCTAAATTACAAAGGCCATTTGAAAAGGTTTATAATTGCGATTATAAAATATAAATCTGGCCGCAATCACGTTCATCATGATAAAGTTGCATTGAAAGCGGTTCCAGCCGATAGTAACAAAACCGCGGATAATTGCTGTTTCTTGGGTAAACGGAATTTGCTTTCTCATGTGAGTGTCGTGAAAACTGATTCTAGTTATTCCCTCGCCTCTTGCGATATAAAAAAAGTGTCGAGTGGGAGCTTGCTGGAGTCGGTGGCATAGTTACGGAAAATTGATGATTGCGCGAGAGCAGCTTCACTTTTTACCGGACGAAAGGAAAAGCGACTAGTGACCATTTTCAGGTGCAGTGAAAATTGCTGCAGCAGCAATTGCGGCATTGTGGGGATGAGATAAATTAGTCTGATGAAAATTATGAATCGGTATGCCTTGCCGACGCATTTTGCTTTTGCAGAGCGGAGCTTTCAAGTGTGAAAGGGATGGTGCGTACTGTTGTCCCTGTTTCAAGTTGTCAGCTGTCATAAACAGCTGACGGTTTGTTGATTGTAATTGCCGAAGATAGGTGAAATACACAGATTGAAGCGAGAGAGTGTCTTCGCTAAAAGTGCGGCGAAGTTGCACAGGTAGTCGACGCCGAAATTGTTGAAACATGTTGGGACTCATGCTGGGTTTCGCAGCAAATGCTGCAATGTTTAAGCAAAACTCCGGTGCTACATTATTTGGTATAGCAAATAGGCAACATCGTCTAGTTTTAAGTTGAATAGTGGGTAGTTTATTCATACATACTGTTAATCATAGGTAGTGCAAGGCGTTAACTTATAAAGTATATATTGCTATTTCAGAAATGTGAAACATGTTGTGTGTGATTTACAAGAAAAATTGTAAGCTCATCTAAATAAATTTAGTATACTGCCAAAAAAGACTTGACCTGGAGAGAAATTTGTATATGTGTTTATGATCGTTTATGACTGCATCCAGTGCAGACACCAAAAAACACAAATTACAGCGAACTCGTGTCAACAATACCGAATTAAATCACGAAATCAGCCATGCCTATTAACAGCGATGTGCCCGCCTTGTATCCGGAGAAGTTGAGCAAGTCTACCCCATCTGTTCCCGGAGTAACATCATCAGTCGCACCAAGCAGCAACCTCTTAAGTAAGAATAGTGTGCCCGCCGAACAGCAGGCAACATTGTCCTCCGGCCATGCCAACAAGTTGGTCGAAAACTCTCTGATAAAGCACCAGGGTCAGAAATGGCAGCAGTACTTTGATTTCGAGAAAATGCTGAAGCAGATTCGCATTGCTGAGAAACAGCTTTTACGTAACAAAGGCGACAACGCAGCTAGTACGAGCAGTAATGGCAAGAACTCCAGTCCGGCCAACACCAGTTCTGCCGTTTCGCCGCCTAAGGCGATGAGCACGGCATCCTTTAAGTGCACGCGGCCACTGAAGCAAGTGCAACGGCTAAACGGTAATGACATGCACTACTATGGGATCGTGCCGAAGCAGACGGCGATGGACGTGATTGTGTGCAGCGTGTGCCGTGGCATTTACACGAAAGTGGGTTTCAACAACCACATGATGCTGCAGCATCCGGCGGTGTGGAGTACCGTTTCAGCCAAGATCTCGGCCTCAGCCTCAGTCAGCGATGCATACAGCTTGCTGACCAACGATAACAGTCAGGATTGCATGCGCGACACAATACCAGTAGCACCTGCAGAGATCGTGGGTTCTCCATCGGATTTGTCCGGGATCATGTCCACCTCTTCAAATGCCTCTTCTTCCTCATCGTCAATGTCATCGTCAGCATATGCGGCTACACCACGACATAAAGGCAGCAAAACGGGCTCAACAGCGGGGAGTAGCTCCAGCAGTAGTGGTGGCCGTTCGCGAAGTAAGCAGACGAAGCACAGCACCAGTGCCGCCACCACGGGAATTCATTCGTCCAGCACAAGCTCCGATGGTGGACACACGACAAGCAAAGGTCCCAAGAAAAGCTCTACTGCGAACACGGCAAACACAACTGCTGGCACTGCCATTGCACCGACTACTTTAAATGTAAACTCTGCGGACTCTGTGCAAGCGATAACAATATTTTCTTCGTCATCCAATTCGTCATGTTCGTTGCCGCCAACACCGAAAATGGTCGGTGCAAATGCGATCGATACAGTTGGCCCGCCTGCACGGCAGGAGAGCACATTCTCCCCCGCCAGCCTCCTTCCACACAATGATACAAAGGAGAAAACAGCAACTGCTGATTCTGCTACTTCATTTGTTGTGTCCTCAAAGAAAAAGGTACCGTTTTCGTTTGTGTTTTTATATTACTGTAGTATATAAGTTTTATTCAATTTATTTTCCATTCTTCTCTCATTTTTCGAATATTGTGTAATATTTTCGATGGTCTTATTTTATTACAGGCCAAGAGTCCAACTTTTACAGCACACGAATCCATAGATTCTTCGGCATCAAACTCGAGCAGTGAATATGACCATGCAAGCTCAAGTGGCACCGGCACGTCCTCCAAATCGTCGCTAGGACCTTTTGTTTCCGGCACTAAAGAGAGTGCAATCGGGCCGCCTGTTCCTACAAAAGCCACAGGGGGTCGTGATCTAAACTGTTTCGATGCGCAAATCAGTGAACTAGACCAGGCTGTATCTTCCATCACTAGCGGACAAGCAGACAACAAGAGCGGGTCATGCATGGAGAGCATAGCTGTCGCTAGTTCGTCAGTCTGTCCAGCGGCGACCACGTTTCAGATGCCACCCTCCACTGCTGCTGAGACTGATAAGTTACAGAAAGTTCCTGCACCAATAGTAGCGGTACCACCGTTAATCGCCTCGAACTATGCGGTACCGGAAATATCTCAGGCGAACGATGAACCAATGCCACACAACACGTCTGATGACAATTCTATGCTGATGTTAGAAGACGTGCTGGACAGCAAGTTTATAAATGAGATCTTGAACACGGCCGAATCTGAAATACACTTTGACGAAAATGAGTTGGACAGCGCTGCACAGCAAACGTACCAACAGCAGCAGCCAGCCGCAAAGCGCATGCGCTACGACGAATCGTTAATGGAGCAGTCACATCAGCAATCGGTGCCGCCCGAAATATCTGGAGACTTCACTACCTATCAACAACAGCAGACGCAGCAGCAGTACACACATTACGACGCGTCCACCAATTTGGAGGACATAAAGGTCTACGGCACCCCGCAGCAGTCATCGATGGCAGCGCAATATCAGGTGCAATTTGGCAAAACGGTGCAACAGCAGGAGCAACAGCACCAAATAACCACGATTGATGCTATGCAACTGCAACAGTTACTCTACCAACAGCAAAATTTGAACGTGTACGACGGTGGCTTGGATGCCTCCACAACCTCGGTGTTGCAGCAACAACAGCAGTTCGATCAGAACGGCGTTGTCAGTGCTAAGCATATAATCGACTTGTGTTCCACAGAGGATTTGCAGAAGTCAAAAGGCACAGGTCTAGGTACTGGAGAGTTCCCTGCCATGGAACCACCTATACACAACACATACGAAAATAGTGCATACGACGCGGTTGCGGCGGATTTCCAACTTTTCAACGTGCCCTCCCTCACGGATGACTTGTCCGATGAGGTCGATATGCTAGTGCCTCATATTGTGGGCAGCGTACCACGCACTGAACCGCAGTATGTGCTGCCTTCCAATGAAGAACACCTAATATATGAAATAACGGACAACAACCAAGTGGCCGTAATGAGCCAGCAACGCCAGCAGCAAGTAATCGCCGAGTTCCTCACTCAAGCAACCTACGAAAGCATGGAACACATAAACGCTGGGAACACCGTTCATAGCGAAAGCCTAGCTGCTATCACCAACCCGACCCCTTCGGGACTTTCTGCACCAGGGAACTGGAAAGAGAGCTGGGACGAAGTTAGCGACTTGTTAGACTTCGACTTCTCCTGCATAGAGACTGTGAAGTCGCTAACCGGCAGTAGTTCCGCCGTCGCGGCCGCTGTAAGCGAAATCAAATCCGTCAAAACTGAGCACTCCAAATATTACGATGACTTTTACTTCAACGTGTTCATATACGCCGGCATACCGCGGCCACTTTCCATTAACTGCTTCGGGCTTGTTAAGCTGCCTCTCGCCGCTGCGACCACATTCCGAAAGCATTTACTGAGCACTCGCAAGGCCAACAATAGTCCGATCAGCTTGGGTGGTGGTATTAATGGTATCGTAGGCAATAACGCAGCAACTGCAACGGCCCGTTTGGCGAACGTGAACTCTAAATCAATGCCGAATTATTTTTCAAGCCTGCCAGGCGGAACTTCAGGCTCTGCTGCCACAATTGGTAATGAGTTTTCGATCGGTAGCATCACCATCACAAATTCTCCCATGTCCCAACATCAGGCATATGCACATCCAAAGCAGTCCGGCGCAGGCAGTGGCGGAAACGGATCCGTGGAAATAACGTTTAACGCAACCGCCAACGGCTCAGCCATGTCGCCGGTGCCGTCGTTACACCGTTCCCGGTCGAAGACGAACAGCGTGAACGTCTCATCTGCTGGGAGCGCTACGAGGAACAAGCCACAGAGTGGCGGGCCCGCTCCCGTAGCAGTGGTGACACCAACCAGCCGCCTCAACTCGCGCCCCAACACGAGTTTGTTGTCACAAAACACCAAGACAATCTACGTTTGCAGCACGCCGTCAAATATCAACGACCGTGTAAAACTCATAAAGCGCAGAACCCTCCTTTCATGCAAGGTAGAAGTTTCCAGGAAGCATACATTTTCATCTCGGCAAATCTCCGACATTTTGGGCAGCGTAAGCAAGGGCGCCAGTCTCCGGCATCAGTCGCACCTGCAGCAGAACGCCACTTCGGAAAGTTCACACGAAGCGATAGCTGAAGAGCAGATCAAAGTGAACCGTGTGAATCGGTTCTACGAGCGACGCCGTAAACTTTTCGATCTGACCTCTAACCCGCGTCAGCATTCAGAACAGCAACCGCAACAACTAAAGCAGCGGCTGCTAAAGCAACAATTCTGTAGCCGGATGTTTTCTGACTACAGTATAGGCGGCATGTCCCACTGTAAGAGCAGCAACCCAGGCTCTACAGGTGGGGGCGATGCTGTACGGGTTTTCGTCTAAGCCAATTGGCAAAGTATTGCTTTTGTATTGCACATAAAGGCGAACTACTGTACTGTGAGAATGTAATTAATTAATTTAAAATTTAGGCTTAATAAAGTATTTTATGGTAATTACAAAACAACTCCCTTGTTTGGTTACCAACCAAAGTGATCTCTTGAACAGAGCCAAACAGTGCACAACTCCAAAAATTGTTGCTAAAGTAGATATAATGTGTCAGCCTCTTATATCCAATTACATCCCTTGCAGATTCAAGTCGTTTATTTGAACTTGAAAGCCTATTATATACAGAATCTGGTTGAAAATGTTGAAGAATACGTTTAATTTTTTTATGTGGCGACTAACATAGCCCATCGCATAACAAATTACCTTCAATTGCAGACACAAATTCATAGGATTGGCAGTGCGCGCGATTCGCGAGATCTGGCAACCACGGATACGATAAAACCAGCTGCAAATATTTACAAAAAGCGTGTGGCTAGTAAAGGTTGTTGCCGGCGTCCTTAGCCTTCACAACCGTGTTCTGCTTTTTTAAAAGACGAAAAGTGGGAAGACCATTTCCAACAATTGCAACGCGAGGTGGCCGCTTGATTAACACACAACCCCTCTGCCGTTGACATTAGCACAGGACAATTTCAGCTTCACCGATCAATACTTGCTAGAATTTTTCAATTTGCGTGCGTGTGGTTACCGGAGCCGCTAGCACCATGAGGCTTGTCGTGAGCACGTCGACACTGGGCCCGGCGGTGCAAGTGACATTGTTATTGTGCGCTATTGCCGAAGCGACTATAGCACCAGGTTCCGGACGCTCTGACAAATTGAAGCAATCCAAGCAACCGAAGGCAAAGAGTGGGCCGCAGGACGAAACTGTCTTTGAGCGGAATCTGGTGGAAGCGGAGCCCCTGCCACACGACATTCTCATGCATAATGCGGCCTATAACAAAAACAGAGCACTGCGGCATTTCAACGGCACGGTGTTGGGCTACGTGACAGCTGTAAGAGCGGACGGGCAGCTTCGATAATGAATGACAATTTGACGTTATTTTGCAGTGGAATTCGCATGGCTACGATGTGGCCAAAGTATTTGCGCGGAAATTCGATGTTATTTCACCTGTTTGGTTCCAGATCATCAAAAGGGGAGAAACGTATGAGTTAGCGGGCACTCACGACATTGACGCTGACTGGCTGCGCGACGTTCGACGCAAAGGCAGGGGCGAACGTGGGCGCTCCTTAAAATGTAAGAACTCTTTAAAATATGCACATTCCTTTAAGTAATTGTCTGTGATAAGTTTTGCCCCGAATAATTTTCGACAAATTCACGGAGCGCGATTTTTCCCGACTGCTCAGTTTCGAAAAGGAACGCCAAAAGGTGAATGCACTGGTCATAAACGCTTGCAAAGAGCATGGATTCGACGGAATAGTGCTCGAGTTCTGGTCGCAACTGGCTGGGCGAGTCGATGATCAATTCTTACTTACGCTTGTACTGGAAATGGGTAAATACTCTGCAGTTGGGAACAGTTTGACGGTCACAGCTAAATCGCAATGTTTCCTTCACTGTGTCAGTTAGGGCGCTGCGGAAGGAGAACCTGCGCGTGATCCTTGTGATATCCCCTCTGCGTCAAGGCACGCCAGATCTCTTCGGACAGAAGCATATGGAGCAGCTGTATAAGGAGGTTTACGCCTTCTCACTGATGACCTACGACTACTCGAACTTCCAGCGTCCAGGTAAGAATTGGTCTCGACCTGACTTCCATCGGCACGTAATATTCTGCGTAATATGCAGGAGCCAATGCGCCAGGCCATTGAGCACCTGGCTCCGGCAGAAGCTCACGATGTGAAAGCGAAACGAAATAAAATACTCATGGGCCTCAACATGTATGGCAACGACTACACACCAGATGGCGGCAGCCCGATTGTGGCCGGCCAGTATCTGGACTTGGTGCGACAGACCAAAAAACGACTGGCCTACGATGACCGAGACGTTGAAAACTACTTTGAAGTCAAGTACGTTCTTGAGTGGAACCGGTGAGCCGACTGTACTTTATTGCTAATTTTTAAGTTCTCCTTTCAGAACCAACAGTGGCAGACACTTTGTATTTTACCCCAGCCTCTACTCTATCAATGAGCGGATCAAATTGGCGCAAGAAATGGGCGTTGGCATTTCAATTTGGGAGCTAGGTCAGGGACTGGATTACTTTTATGATTTGTTCTGAACTGAATTACACGTTACGGTTCATGTAAGTCTTATGTGTTGGCAGTGATAATTGAAAACCTGTTCGAATTGAAATAATAATAACAAATATAAATCATTCCGTAAATTGTATCCTATTGAAACTTTGAAATTTGAATAGAAAAATCCGTGGAAGACATGACACATTCCTGCTGTTAGAAAAAATGTTGATTTACTTGTAAAGACAAATGTTGGATTGCAACGTGTACAAATAAGTAGTAAAAGTGGAATGATGCACTCTTAAATGTAATACCAATTATATAAACGATTTTTTTAGTTAGTATTTTCAGTTAGTTCAATGCATGTAAATGCGATTTTTGTAGACATCCCGTATAATTCCTAGGTCCTCGCCCGATTTTAGGTGTTCATTTTGTCTGTATATATGGCAATGGATGTTTATTAGTACCCTAAAGACACGGAAGCAACTTAATTTTAGCTGCAACTTTGAGAGAGTAAGGTTTTTGGTTAGTTTTTATCGCGCTCGCGACTTTTGTAAAAATACAGGGTTATCCATTTTCCGGTTTCAAAAGTAATGTTAAATGAAACACACATAAAGATATTGTTACGACAATTAGTTCTGTTGGCTTGTTCGTGTCTCTGGATTGTGCAATTTCAAATAAAACACGCTTCAATTCTTAAACGCAGTCAAAAACCAGCGATCACTTTATTTACAAATTTACACTTTACTGTCTTTACACTTATTGCTTATTGGACTACTCCGTGTTTCACTTTTGCTTGCTAAACCACAACCAGAGTCTATACTAGTCTTGAAACTTCGCTCAATCGGCCAATCTGTCAAAAAATTTTGAACATATGGTTATCTTTGCGTATTTAGATAACAAAAGTGAGAGAGCAGCCAAAGCAGCTGTTCGCCCGCTGAAATGAATTTGTCGTACAACTGATTTCCACTAAAAAGGACTAGTAAAATAGACTCTGCCACAACTGTCCCTCTGCGCTGTACCCGGCTGCTTTTTAGCCTAGGCGTATACGGAGACGCAGGCCGCGCAACACAGCACAAGGCAGCGCAGCGAAAATTAAACTTTGTGAGGCAGAAAATATGTGAACTGCGTATACGAATCTCGTAAAACCAGCACACGTGTTCCGTATTCATTCCATAAACCCAGCAATACGAGTTATTTGTCTGAATTAGACTTTGAAATAGAACCTATATAATATAATATGGGTGTAATATCGGCTGTTCACACACTTTTTCAATTAGTTCTTCAATTTTGGCAAGCTAATGTGTCGGCTGCGCTGTATACGCCGTTATACGGTACTGCGTTATTTACAAAAAACTAAACTGCGTTGAGTTGTGCTGCGTGTGCGACCTGCGTCTCCGTATACGCCTAGGCTTATACTTGTCTGCTTGTCGCGCAGATCGTTCTCGCACATTCTAATTGGACTCAAAATTTCCATTACTATCGCGAGCCATCCTTACCAGATCGAAATTATAGCTAGCCGGCCGTATTCTAAAAGCGCGTGCCTAAAAGCCTGTAAAAGCATTCATAGCACGGCGACAGGGTGCCTCATCGTTACACTGCCCACCACTTAGACTTGTTCGTCTCGAACAAGTGCCGAGGCTCCGCCGTAGTAAGACGCCAGGTGCTCCAAATGGACTACTTTCATCCTAGCGTTTCTGTTGCAGTACAGTTCCTGTACACCACGTCATTAATCCTGGTCACGACTTTGTACGGTCCGAAGTTTTTGGAGACAAACCTTTCCTCCGCTGTGGGTTGTAGAGCATTACCAGATCACCTTCTTGGAACCCTGCAGTGTTAGCCCGTAGATCATATCTGGCTTTCATATGTTTTTGACCAGTTTAGTGCGGCTCCGCGATCTTCTCATCGGCCCTTTCGCAGCCGAACACCGATCACAGCCTCTGATCCGCTCGGCGACAGACTCCTGGCATCCTACCCAATAGAACCGCCTTCTTATCTTGGCGACAGTTTTTGCGATGCCTTGGTGCCCTCCATTGGAGTTGTTATGGTTTGCCTCGATGACATCGTCTTTCGGACCACTATTAGGGATTTTCTGGTCCTGCCATCCCTACTCTCCCATTCCACAGTGGTTGCTGCCATAGGCCAAAAATAAAAAATTCGAAGTCCAATTTTAAAAATTGAAAGTAACTACATAGTCTCCTATAGAATCAAGCTTTCTAACGGTAAATTTTTTTTGGTTTGATTCTTGCGGTACTTTCTGAAAATAGCATCAGAAGTGAGAACATTTTTTCACTTGGTTAGTGCAGTGTGAGCAGCGTTTTACAATAATCAATTTTGAAGTGTTAAAAACTTTATTAAAAAACACCAAATTTAAATAATGGATATTGAACATACAGGTATTAAACTTTATTTAAATTAAAGAGGTATATTAAAATTAAAGTGTACTTAAAAACAAAAATAAAAAATTTCAACTACTATATTCTGTGTTTTTCGTCTGACTCCTAGAATTTCACTTAAAGTTTTAGTTGTGTTCCCCCACGTCATATTGTTGTGGTCGTTACTATGTATATTTGGCCGTGGGTTGTAGAGCATTACCAGATCGTCTTCTTGGAACCCTGCTGAGTTAGCCCGTAGATCATATCTGGCTTTCACCAAAGAATATGAATATGTTTATTTTCTTTGCTTTCACCTTATCGCTGACCAGTTGGGTGCGGCTCCTTATAAACTGGTGGATTTCCTCCAGTTCCGACCGCTTATTGCCCACGTGGTCAGTCCTAGCGCCTTTCGTCGTGCTGACCACTCCGAACTACAAGTCAGCGGGCAACCGCAACTCGACGTTTTTTTGTTCTAGTTCTGGGATATTTACTTAAAACACCTTAAAAAATTTAAAACTAATGTCTTTCACAACAGTGATACAATAACTTAATATAGCATATTATGAAGCTATGGGCTGATACGTAAATTAAATAAACATAAAATAAACGTAAAATTAAAAAAACATAAGCAAGAGCGTTCAGTAAAAACTTAACTCGAAATGTGAATTAAATGAAAATGTGTTGAAAAGAAATAAGGAGAAGGAGGGAGCAAAAAAAGTTTAGGCAAATGCCAACAACACGCGGTATTCCCAAGCGGTCCACCATCCAAGTACTAACCGCGCCCGACGCTGCTTAATTTCGGTGATCGGACGAGAACCGATGTATTCAGCGTGGTATGGTCGTTGGCGAATACTCGTTCGATTATTCACCTTCATATCATATCAGTAGATTTCCATTCAAATGCATATTTTTTGTTTTTGGGAATGTTCTCAACAAAATTGATGAAATATCTTTCCGAATCAGAAAAATTTCATAATTCGCTTTAAATATATGTTCTTTATATATCCATCTTTGCAATAAAATGTATATTTTGAAGCTTTTTTTGATTAAATGTTGTGTTGTGAATTCGAATGTTTGGTCATTTGTTATGTTGTTATGTGTTTGTTTATAAGCTTATTTTAAAAAAAATTACACCAATAAATTTAATTTAATAGCGAAAGTAGTTGAAATTGTTTTCAATAATCTCTTTTGTATAGAAATTTGTGGTCCTGAAAAGGACCGATTGTTTGTTTGCTATTTTTAAAAATGTCGACCGTTTGGAAATTGACTTAGGCACGTTCGCCACGGATGCGTCTGGCCAGCTGAATGTCTTTGGGCATGATGGTCACTCGTTTGGCATGGATAGCGCATAAGTTTGTGTCTTCGAAAAGACCAACCAGATACGCTTCACTAGCTTCTTGCAAAGCCATTACAGCAGAACTCTGGAAACGCAAGTCAGTTTTGAAATCCTGTGCGATCTCACGAACTAGACGCTGGAACGGTAGTTTACGGATCAACAACTCGGTACTCTTTTGGTAACGACGAATCTCACGTAACGCCACTGTACCGGGACGATAACGATGAGGCTTCTTCACACCACCAGTGGCCGGAGCACTCTTACGAGCAGCCTTCGTCGCCAATTGTTTGCGTGGCGCTTTACCACCAGTCGATTTGCGAGCAGTTTGCTTTGTACGCGCCATCTTTTCACTTTACTTCTTCTTCTTTCATTTATTCACACCAACACTAACACTGAGCACTACGAGAACGCCAATGAACACATATGCACGATGATATTTACACGATGATATTTATTGCCCATTATTTCATTAGTACATAAGTAAGACTAAATCTAGTTAACATTAAGTACATTAATGATTTCCTAGCACATAAAATATTTATCTAGGAGTGTTTACATTCAAGTAGTGAAATATCACATTATGTTTGTTTATTTGAGATCTGTTACATTTTAGTATTTCCCTAAAAAGGGCATGTAAAAAAGGGAATCACATTTGCATTGCATATATTAGCTTATTCTAACTTAAACTAAGTAACACTATATACACTATACACTTTGTACACATGGAGGAGTACACATCAGAATTGATGAGTACAGTAAATTGGATCATTGATATTAAATGTGCGGAATCGCCTGTGGTAGAACAAAAGCTTTTCCTCTCGGAAGACCTGATTGTTTCTTAACAAAATTCGCAGATGGATAGGTGATAGGAATTTATCTTGAAATGGGAAGGGTATATTTGGTTTCTTTAGTAGGTATTTTTTGACTAGATTATTGTCCAGTCTTCCTAAATTATCTAGGAATCTTACCGCTGCCTTTACTAAGTGACAGTCGATTCTTTCCGTTTTGCATTTATTATAAAGTCTGTAGTTTGATATGCATTTGTATGTGCCATTGACCCAAGTTGTTGTGGTGCCGGAGCAGATGCGTAAAATTTTTCGTTCAAACGTGCGTAACCTTTCCATTTGGTGCGAAGATATATCAAACCATATGGGGAAGGCGTACGTAAGAATTGGCGTAATGAGTTGTTTGTAGCAATTTAGTTTAATGCGCATTTTCAGGCTCTTAGCTCTCCTCAGTATCCCATAATAAGCATGGAAACAATTTTTGGCTTTAGAGAGAATGTAGTCCATGTGCCGGTAGAACTTGAAAGATTTGTGCAAAACGACACCTAAGTATTTAATTTGTTCCTTGTTGGCTATTCTAGATTGGTTGAACATAATGTTAGGAGAGAATTTTCTGGCATTGGGGTATAGGTACTTTTTAACTCCTGTAAATAAAACGCATTCGCTTTTGGCAGTGTTCAGTTTTAGTTTCCACTTCTCAAAGTAAGGGGATAACTCGGAGAGGTATTGATTAATCTCTTTGTTCATTATTGAAATTCTAGGTTTGGATCCAAGAATAAGAATGTCGTCAGCGTATATGATTATTTGTTTATTGGATTCGGGTTCTGGGTTCTGTATGTCAGCTAGGTAGATGTTATATAGGATAGGGTCAAGAATGGATCCTTGGGGGACACCTGCCGCAATTGGTTTTATTATGGAATTTTCGTCCTTGTGGGTTACATAGAATGAGCGATCTGTTAAGTAGTTTAGGAGAAATCTACAGATGTGCTTGTCAAACTGGAAAGTGTTGTACATTTTGTATAAGTTAAGATAACATGTGTAACTCCTCCTGCAAAGCTTCTCTTGTGACCCGATAACGCGCCATACAGTGCAATTACAACAAATGCAATGCACATGCGCTATATCATTTGCTCTCGGGCGCAGCATAAAATCTTCACCGATAACGTTCACCGAGACAACAACAACACTGCTGCGCTGAAGAATGTGCTGATCACGCCCCACAAGCGAGAGATGGTTGTCGCAGTAAAAGCTTTAAACCGGAATGCGGCTTGGTGAATCGGTTCACCAATTATAAATAGTTGTTGCAGTTTACCGAAAACCGCAATGCGGTTTGTGATGCTTGGTGTAATGCTTGGTATGATGAGCACGAGACAGACAGAATAAAATTGACTTCCGAAGAATCAAGTCGTAAACTTTAATTGGCGCCCAACGTGGGGCCTGTCGCTTTACCTATCGCATCCTTGTAATTTAAATTATTAAATCAGGACAATTCCTATATTGGAAAAACGAGAAGTAGGACAGGACCAAGGAAAAACCCCAAACATCGAACAGGATCATCATAGGAGTATCACCTACACACTTCCTAGGACATAATATAAGTTTATAAGAATTTGTAAGTAGTAATCCAAATTGATAAATGGTGCGTTACGAAAACGAAATTAAAATTAAAGAAGTGAAAAAAATTTGTGACCGTGTTTCAAGTTCAAGGTGAAATACCTTTGGTATAACGGGAAATTGAAAATTATATTAAGTAATACTTTAATTCCAATAATATTTAAATCGAATTAAATTAGTCGTTTTCATTGGCGATCGAAATTTTCTTTTCCACCGGAAATTTACAAATGTAATGTTGCGTATCTTGATTAGTATAATCGAACTAAATTAAAGTGTGAGTAAATTTATTCCCAATACGTACGATATCTTATTTAGCATCAAATATAAAATGGCGGTTTCAATGGATCGGGTGTTAGAAGAAATAAGGGCGGCAACTGAAATGACTAAGCTCGAACTGTTAGAACAGATTAACAATCTCACTCTATCGCTTAATCGTCTTGAGCCACCACGTGTTGATCCCTACCTACCGATTTCTATTAACCCGGCAATAGACTCTGGGAATTTCAGTCTTGACTTAATAAAATCTTTGCCTGAATTCAACGGCGAAAGCTCATCTTACCCAGCTTGGCGCTCCGCCGCCAATTTTGCTATTAACTATTACCCCGAAGGGTCAGAAAGGTACTACGTCGCAATGGGTATTTTTAGAAATAAGATTACGGGTTCAGCCAATACAACTCTGTCATCCTTCAACACCGTGCTGAATTTCAAAGCAATACTCGCTAGGCTTGATCAAACTTACGCGGACAAAAGACCAATTCACGTCCTGGAAAGTGAATTAAGTATTTTAAGGCAAGGAAACATGCCAATTTCAGACTACTACGATGTGGTAGACAAGCATTTAACGCTTATCATAAATAAGCAAATAATGACGCACAGTGGAAATGCTGAGGTAGTCATGGCCCTTAACGAACGTGCAAGAGGGAATGCACTACGCGTTTTTATTTCGGGCCTTCGCCGCCCAATATGCGACATTTTGTTTTCCTCAGGACCAAAGGACTTGCCCACTGCATTAGCTGTCGCGCAAGAACTTGAGACGAATCAAAAACGTTACGATTTCGCGCAAACATTTGCCATGGGTAATTTAGTAAGACCAAATAAACCCAAATCAGCAACGCCCCAGCATACATTTTCTCAGCCTAATCGACAGAATTCTCGACCAAATTTGAGTCATAATTCAACTCCCATGGACGTTGATCCTGGCTCGTCCATCTATCGCAATCGCACCGCTTTTCAAAATAACATGCCACTTCAGCAACCCAATAACAATCAGTCTCAGCCTCTCGCTACTGTAGCGCAGCAGCACCACCCACAACCTCACCAAACAGTTGCATTTAAACGCTATCGTGATCAGTCTGGTTCCTTTCAAAGGCCCCAACCAAAGACTCAGCGAGTAAATTATATGCCGGAAGGAATAAGCTCAATTCCTGATGAGTCTGATGGTCGTACCGAATATAGCAACGATTATTACCGCCCCTATTCATACAATGATAACTGCCCTCGCAATGAGTCCGACAATACTTGCGACAATAATGATCATTTAATCAACGAAATTAACTTTTTAAACTAAAATCGCTCCTACCATTCATAACAAAAAGAACAGCGAGTGGGCAGGAGCTCAAGCTACTCATCGATACGGGTACTTCGAAAAATTACGTCAAGGACCTTCCATTTCTTAATGGAATTAAGGCAATAGAAAACCCATTTACGTTAAAATCAATAAACGGGGTAAATTTCATAGATAGAAAATGTTTGATCAATGTCTTTAACTGTACCTCGACGTTTTATTTGCTTAGAAACTTAAGCACGTTCGATGGTATAATCGGCTACGATTTTCTTAGGGAAATTAACGCCAAAATTGATATCGGAACTGGATATTTATCTCATCATAGTGGTGAAACCAAACTCCGGCATCTCTGTTGTAATCAAATTAACATGATTACAATTGCAGCAGATTCTGTTCCAACTAACATCCAAGCCAAATTTCATGAAATGATTAGTAAAAATTCGAATGCATTCGCACATCCAGATAGAGCGCTACCATATAATACGAACGTAGAAGCTACGATTCATACTATTACTGACGACCCAATTTTTTGCAAAAGTTATCCCTACCCAATTTCAGCAGCGGAGTTCATTAACGCAGAAATCGAATCCCTTTTAAAGGATGGTATAATTCGTAAGTCGCGTTCTCCTTACAATTCACCTGTCCATGTGGTGACAAAGAAAGGTCAAGATGAAAACGGAAAGCAAAAACTACGCATGGTCATTGATTTTAGAAAAATTAACGATAAAACTATCCCCGACCGATATCCCATTCCTAACATATCTGTTATCCTGGCCAATCTAGGCAAATCACTATATTTCACCACTCTAGATCTAAAATCGGGCTTCCATCAAATTAATTTACGTGAAAAGGATAGACCAAAAACTGCTTTTAACGTTAATAATGGCAAATACGAGTTCTGCCGCTTGCCTTTTGGCCTAAAAAATGCGCCAAGTATTTTTCAGCGTGCAATTGATGATATTCTTCGTGACGAGATAGGTAAAACCTGCCATGTCTATATCGATGATATCATCATCTTTTCACCCGATGAGGAATCGCATTTGAACAACATAAATAATATTCTAATAAAATTAGAAGCGGCAGGTATGAGGGTTTCCTCCGAAAAATCAAAATTTTTTCAGACGGAGGTGGAATTCCTAGGATTTTTAGTCTCACGAAATGGTATTAAAACCTGCCCTAAGAAAATTTATGATATTATTAATTACAAAACTCCGGAAACCCTACGCGCCCTACGGTCTTTCCTCGGCCTTGCAGGGTACTATCGCAGATTCGTAAGGGACTACGCTGCTATAGTAAGACCATTAACAAAATATTTGCAAGGAGAAAATGGCCATGTTGCAGCAAGTAAATCTAAAAGTGTTAAAATAACACTAGATGCAGATGCCCAGTATGCCTTCGAAAAAATTAAAAGAATTTTGGCATCTGAAGATGTCCTTCTACAATACCCTGATTTTAATCGACCATTTGAGCTGACAACTGACGCTTCATCAAATGCGTTAGGTGCTGTATTGTCGCAAAATAACAGACCTATCACAATGATTTCGCGTACACTCTCTGCAACAGAAAGGAACTATGCGACAAACGAGCGTGAACTGTTAGGCATAGTGTGGGCACTTAAGACCCTTCGACATTACCTTTACGGTATAAAAGACATTCACATCTTTACAGACCACCAGCCCCTTATATTCTCAATTTCAGAAAAAAATCCTAATACAAAAATGAAGAGGTGGCGTGCATTCATCGAGGAGTTTCCGCCTACATTCCATTATAAACCAGGAAAGGAGAATAAGGTGGCTGATGCACTGTCCAGACAGTTTATTAATAACTTGAGCGAGTCAATGGAAACGGTGCACAGCGAAGAATCATCGAGCAACTTTATAAAAACAATAAAGTGCCCAGTGAATCAATTTAAAAATCAATTCATTTTAACAAAGGGCCCATCCCTAAAGAAAACAACGAAAATTATATTTCAGAAGTTTGTTCGTCACACCATCAGTTTCGATAGTTCCGAAAATCTATTCACGCGAATATTTCTTCCCCGACATTAAAAAAATGTTAAAATCCATAATTTCAAATTGCAAGATATGTCTAGAAAACAAATACCAACGCAAGCCGTCCAACCTCGAAATCGGTAAAACCCCTATTCCTAATATGCCAGGTGAGATCCTACATATCGACATTTTCTCAACGGACAAACAGCATTTCTTGACATGTATTGACAAATTCTCCAAATTTGCGATTGTCAAACCTATTTCTTCACGATCCATGTTAGACGTTAAAGAAGCGCTGCTTGAAATATTATTGATATTCAAGAACACCAAAATAATCGTTTCAGATAATGAGAAAGCTTTTCATTCCATGACAATTAAAAGTTTTCTCAGAGACAATTTTTCGATTGAGCAATTTTTCATCCCGACGCTACATAGCCAGAGCAATGGGCAGGTTGAAAGATTCCATTCAACGCTGACGGAGATAGCCCGCTGCATCAAACAGCAACAACAGCTCTGCGAGACTATTGAACTCGTACTACTAGCAACACATAAGTATAACAATAGCGTTCATTCCACAACTAACGCTAAACCAATTGACATAATTCAAAATTGCTCCACCGAAGAATTAAACGCCATACGCGAAAGATTGTTTAAAGTACAAGAAAAAACTTTAAACAAACGAAATGAGAATAAAACGATGAAAACCTATGAACCGGGAGAGAAGGTTTTTTTGAGAAGAAATAAACGACTAGGGAATAAATTTAATAAAATCTTTGTTGAAAAGGTGGTGGAAAGGGATTTAGGTACCACGGTGTTAATTGATGGAACAAAAATCCACAAAAGTAATCTCAGATGAATTTTCCAAATTTTTTTCACAACCCGTTCATACTTATAAGTAAATAACCATTTATGTCAATAAAGATGAAAACAAAAACCATTATGCGCATTCTTTATCAATTTTGATTATTTACATACACTAAGAAATTTGAAACCAAACTGTAATTAGTTAAGGTTAACGAATAAAATTCAAATAACAAAGAATTGTAAAAAACTAAAATACATTAGAGCGTTAAGATAGATAGAGTGTTAAGATACCCGAATTGTCAACCTCGAATTTGTATTATAAAACTTGTCAACCTATAGTTATTATGCTCAACCAAGCTAAGCAAATCACCAATGCTGCAAACTATAAAATACGATTTTCAAATACAACTACAAATACTATGGAACATATGGCAGAGACCGAATTTGCGCAAATCCTCAAACGTAAAACGGTTTAATGGACCACCGCAACGGGGACGTTTCGGACTTAACAAGGAGGGTAGTTAAGATAACATGTGTAACTCCTCCTGCAAAGCTTCTCTTGTGACCCGATAACGCGCCATACAGTGCAATTACAACAAATGCAATGCACATGCGCTATATCATTTGCTCTCGGGCGCAGCATAAAATCTTCACCGATAACGTTCACCGAGACAACAACAACACTGCTGCGCTGAAGAATGTGCTGATCACGCCCCACAAGCGAGAGATGGTTGTCGCAGTAAAAGCTTTAAACCGGAATGCGGCTTGGTGAATCGGTTCACCAATTATAAATAGTTGTTGCAGTTTACCGAAAACCGCAATGCGGTTTGTGATGCTTGGTGTAATGCTTGGTATGATGAGCACGAGACAGACAGAATAAAATTGACTTCCGAAGAATCAAGTCGTAAACTTTAATTTATATAATTCCTTCAATCCAAACTGTATCAAAAGCTTTTTCAAGATCTAATGCCACTGCTATGGTGGCTTGGCGTTTGTTTAAGTTAGTGGTAATGAAGTCAGAAAGCACGGTTAGGGCGTGGTTGGTAGAGTGAAGAGTTTTAAAACCAAATTGATTGTCTTTTAAGATCTTACTTTCCACGATATGCGTTTTAAGTTTTCCCAGAAGAATCCTCTCAAATAATTTACTAATATTAGATAACAGGGAAATTGGTCTGTAGTTATTGGCTAAATTCGGATCTGACTTTGGTTTTAAGACTGGGATAATTTTGGCACATTTCCATGATTCAGGAAAATAGCCAATGTTGTAGGACTGATTGAATAGAATTGCAAGGAAGTCGCAAAAGAAAGTAGAAGTTTTTCTTAGTAGAAAGTTCGGGATCCTATCGTCGCCATAACTTTTTTTATTGTTAGTGAAATAGATACCGAAGGCAATATCTTCTGACGTGGTGAGATGTGCGTAATTTTCTACGATGTCGGGAGCATGGTTTGTCAACTTATCAGATTCGCCGTCCGCAGTGATTTCATTATCAAAGGAAATGATTGGGACGTTGTTTCTTAAAACGGATATTGAGCTACGGACTAGATTATCATGAGGCTGGTTGGGCATATCTTGATCTCTTAAATGAACTTTCTCAAAACGATCAGCCAATACATTTATTTTGTGAAAATTTTCAGTGTGAGTGTTCCCATTGTCATCCACGATGGTGGGCAATTCGATTTTGCTGTTTTTTCCACTTAGGTTTTTGATTTTCCTATAGGTCTGATTATTCATTCTAATCTTTTTGAAGAAGTTGTCCCAGTATTTTTCTTCGTGTAGCTGAATTAGCTCCTGAACGATTTTTTCAATGTTGCGTATAATTGCTTTTAAGGTGTTTTTCCGGTCCGGATCAACGCATCTATATGCCGCTCTACGTAGCCTCTTTTTTTCCTGGATATAATGCAAGATATTTTGTGGGAGGTTAATTTGACCTTTTCTTTGAATTTTTACTTTGGGTACAGCAGCTTCGATAGCAGTTTGGAAAGATTGATTTATATAGGAAATACAGTTATCTATTTCAGTTATAGATGCTACTCTATTGTTGGGTAAGACATGGCTATTAAGGTTTTCATATAGTACGCTGTTGAACAACTTTATATTAATTTTATTCCAATCTAGAGTTGTTTCCGGTGACTTTCGTAGAAAATCACTGGTTCCTATTAGAAGTTCAACTGCGTCATGATCGGAGTCAAAGTCAAAAGTTCTTAGGGTATTCAGGAAGTCTGTGTGGTAGTTAGTACAAATTGGTAAGGAGGTGATGAAAAGGTCTAAATATGAATTGTTCCTCGTTGGATTTTTAGTTGGATTGATTTGCATGGAGGGGGTTTTTAAAAGCCATTCAGACAAAATATTCCCATTTTTATTGCAGACCGTGTCTCCCCAATTGCGGTGTCTAGCGTTAAAATCTCCACCCAGGACTATTTGCTCTGTATTAGAGGAGCTGATTAAGGTGTTTAAATCAGATTCTGTAAGGGTGTTAGAAGGTTTGTTATAAGCTGAGATGAATGCTATTGTTGTGTTGTTGCTGAGATTAATTGTGATGGTGGTATTTTCAATTACACAAGTGTTGCATGTGACTTTCTGATAAACGAAGGAGTCTTTGCTACAGATTGCTGTACCACCACCTCTGCCAGAGGTACGATCATCCCTTATGAGTTCATAATTAGTGAACGACAGCTTGTGTCTGTGATTCAATTTATGCTCTGCAATTAAAACAATGTCTGGCTTATGATGTTTCAAAAACAGGTTGAAGGAGTGTCTCTTTCTCTTACTAACCAGTGAACAAACATTTATGAAGAAACATTTTAAATTCTTAGGTGTCAATGCGAAGGTCTATGAAAAGTTTAAATAGTGCCTTGGATTTGTCTTCGTCGTTGACGAGAGCGTTATAGTATGCGGAGAATTCCTTTACTTTATTAAGGCAAGTAAAGAAATCTCGCCCTAGCAACCTCTCGCAATCGTTGCTGATCATGTTGAATGTTGAGTCTGTGCTTTGGGTGGTTCTAGCTTTGGGATAGTTTGCAGTATTAGCTTGAGTATTTGCTTTCAAGGCCTCCGAATAAGACTTGTTTGTCCTGGTTGTAGGGATATAAGCCAGAGGCGGAGGGGGTGGGGGTAGTGATGGCTTTTTTTGTTGGTTAAACTTACTTATTAGCTCTAATCTCTTGGGGCATATTTTGGCATTAGCCGTATGACCCTCTAAGTTGCAGTTGACACATTTTACTGGGAGACCTAACCGCTTGTTTAATTTCCCAGTAAGAGGATCAACGACCGCAATTTCCTCAGTATTTAGCTCCTTTGGAGGCACTTTGCATTCTTTGGGACCGTGAGAGTCTAAACATTTTACGCATCTGTAAGGCATGTTGCAATTACTGGCAACGTGTCCAAACCTTTGGCAATTTTTGCACTGTATAGGGAAATTTGACTTATAATCCGCAAACTCAATTTTGCAATTGAGGATGTAATTTATTTTCCTAAATTCAGCAATATCCGACTCTTTGGATAGCTGTATGAGGAACTTATTACCGATTTTTTTAATTTTAAGTACATTTACATTGAGTTTTAAATCATTGATATAATTAATAACTTCCTCTTCCTCATATGAAGATGGAAGTTTCTTGATGAGCAGAGTGTATGGCTTTTCCTCTTGGGGAGTGAAAGTGTAAAATTTAATAGAGTTGTTTATCAAAAAATTCTTAGTTTTAGTGTAGTCCTCCAAAGTGTAGGTACTAATGTGAACTACATTTTTATTGATTTGCTTACCAGCAAAGTTTTTATGTTTTAAAAAGATACCTAACTTAAAGTTAAGCATTTTTTGGTCTACATTGTAGCATACTAAGATAGGTGGCGGCTTACTAGCTTCCTTCTTCTGGTTAGGGGTCTTCAATTTCATTGCTGGCTTAACGGGCATTTTCGGTATTAGTCCTGCATCTCTCGGAAGTACCGGGAATTGGTCCATAGCAGCGTCGTTGTTAGTCAACATTTGGTTGTTGTTTTGCAAAATTTCTCGTTCTTGTTTGAGTTGTTTTATTTCCGCCTTCAGCAAGCTCATTTCCTTTGTGAGCTCTTTAATTTTGTCGATGAGTTTCGAGGTTTTGGTACTCGAACCATCGGAGGAGACGTCTTGTCTCTTACGTTTCTTTTTCACCTTTGCAGTGCCTTTGGTCTCGCAGTCACTTTCTAAGCTGAGGTCTTCATAGATGTTCATCGGATTGCTGTCATCCTTGAAACTCATTTTATTCTTAGCCTTGAGCAGGCGCTTTGGTCCACAGACGGCAAAAGTTTGATGTTTCTTATTTTTATGGTTTCTTTTTTTTTCAAAATCGGTAGCACGATCTTACGCAATCGCGCACGACCGAGTTTAAATAGCGAAAAGTCTTTTCTCAATCAATGACACTTCAATCAAAAAAACGAACCGTCTCAATCGCGAATCACTGAATCGAATCCTTCCTTCAACCATCCACCCACATATGCACGCACCAAACAGCACTTTTATAATTAAATTTCCGCAAGCGTTTCACTAATTCAACATTATAAACAACCCTCATATATGTTAGAGGAGGCCAGGTAGATGATATGCATTGCAAGCGTCGTCGCGGTTTAGTATAAATATAAGTTGGAGCAAATGTATGTAGTATTGGCAGCAGCGTTGCCGTTTTGGTTATTTTTAACCAAAAATGATTATTTTTATTTTTGAAAATGGGTTTTGGTTATTTGGTGATTTTTGATCCCATTTGGTTATTTTTTAGAATATTGCATGCTGATACAAATGTATCATCTAGCACAATATTATTGGGAGTGGCAATAATATTGATATTGATTGATGGGAGCAACTCATAGCCATTGCTGTTTCTCGTAAAAAAGAAAGCAGCATTGTTTAAATCAATAACTATGTTTAAAAAAAGTCAACAACACGTTCGCGGACGTTGACAACTAATTAAAAATAATATCGCCTGTCTATTTTTGCAGCTCACTGAAATTTTTACTGTGCGTGAACGTGTTAATTATTTATTTTATGTCAAACATACATACATATGTGCCAAAAGCCTTTTAAATGTTCCTTAAATCTTGAAATTTATGTATGAGTTATTTATTTTGTTTATGTCGAATGAACATTTTGGTTATATTTGTTACATTTTGGTTATTTTTATTTTTGTTCCTGGTTATAAATTGTGTTTTCTTGTGGCAACGCTGATTGGCAGTTGTGTTTTGTACTTTGTGAAGTGAATTTAGTGAAGAGCAAAAAAAAAGAAGAAACAATGACTGGTCGCGGCAAAGGTGGTAAAGGCTTGGGAAAAGGTGGTGCGAAGCGTCATCGTAAAGTGTTGCGCGATAACATTCAGGGCATCACGAAGCCGGCTATTAGACGTTTGGCTCGTCGTGGCGGTGTGAAGCGTATATCCGGGTTGATATATGAGGAGACTCGTGGCGTGTTGAAGGTCTTTCTGGAGAATGTTATTCGTGATGCTGAACATTTTCTAATAGTCATCTTCAAATAGAATTTTAATTTTGTAAAACATTACTTTTCGATTTCCATTCAAACGAATCACCCATTAATATTTACCAAATATTGATCTTTCGCATTTTTAACATATTTGCCTTATATATATTATGCTGACAGTTTTAAATGCAGTCAAACATAAACTTTGCCTGATTTATAATGAAATTTCGTAGAAAAAACCTAACATTTTACCACTTATACATTCAATAAATAGTTAAAATTGCATTTATATATGATTTTGAACAATTTACATAATATTTAAATGAAATTTATTCACATTTATTGAATGCAACAGTTATAAAAAATATTTTACAATTGCTCTCAACTTACCGAAAGTCTACCAAGTATACATTTAGCAAATCGAATATCTCAGCTCAACTCGGTTCGACTTTTATAATTAGCATTCAAAATCATATATATTTAATTTTCAATATTATTTAAATATTCAAAACTGTGCACTGGAAATAATATTCCATTGAAATCATTAATTTTATAGCATTTTCTTTATCAAATGCGTAAACTGTCTTCCCACAAGAATTTTATGTATGTTATGCTCACATGTTCGCATATAAAATGGGGTATTTGTATTTTTATTGTTTCTAAATACCGATGTATGCATATTTAAAAACAAAAAATAATAGCACACAAAAAAGAAAAGAAGAAGTTTATTAATACTTTTAATTGATTTCAAAAAATGTCCATTAAATTATTAAGTATTTTCGGAAACCATACAAAAGGTGAAAATGTGGCTTATTTATACATATGTATTTTTTCGTAAGAACTTCAAGTTTATAAAACTAAGAACGTATTTAAAAGTTTAAAAAGGTTGAGCAGCAATAATAACATCGAAAATTCATTGAGCATTTTTACTCTGCACACTCCTTGCAGACCGTTTCGCTGTGCCTTGAATAAATGGTGTTTTTGCAATGTTTTTGTATATTTTCTATCTACACTGCATGGACCATATTCGACGTTTTTTTCGTTCTAGTTCTGGGATATTTACTTAAAACACCTTCAAAATTTAAAACTAATACCTTTCACAACAGTGATACAATAACTTAATATAGCATATTATGAAGCTATGGGCTGATACGTAAATTAAATAAACATAAAATAAACGTAAAATTAAGAAAACATAAGCAAGAGCATTCAGTAAAAACTGAACTCGAAATGTGAATTAAATGAAAATGTGTTGAAAAGAAATAAGGAGGAGGAGGGAGCAAAAAAAAAGTTTGGGCAAATGCCAACAACACGCGGTGTTCCCAAGCGGTCCACCATCCAAGTACTAACCGCGCCCGACGCTGCTTAATTTCGGTGATCGGACGAGAACCGATGTATTCAGCGTGGTATGGTCGTTGGCGAATACTCGTTCGATTATTCACCTTCATATCATATCAGTAGATTTCCATTCAAATGCATATTTTTTGTTTTTGGGAATGTTCTCAACAAAATTAATGAAATATCTTTCCGAATCAGAAAAATTTCATAATTCGCTTTAAATATATGTTCTTTATATATCCATCTTTGCAATAAAATGTATATTTTGAAGCTTTTTTTGATTAAATGTTGTGTTGTGAATTCGAATGTTTGGTCATTTGTTATGTTGTTATGTGTTTGTTTATAAGCTTATTTTAAAAAAAAATTACACCAATAAATTTCATTTAATAGCGAAAGTAGTTGAAATTGTTTTCAATAATCTCTTTTGTATAGAAATTTGTGGTCCTGAAAAGGACCGATTGTTTGTTTGCTATTTTTAAAAATGTCGACCGTTTGGAAATTGACTTAGGCACGTTCGCCACGGATGCGTCTGGCCAGCTGAATGTCTTTGGGCATGATGGTCACTCGTTTGGCATGGATAGCGCATAAGTTTGTGTCTTCGAAAAGACCAACCAGATACGCTTCACTAGCTTCTTGCAAAGCCATTACAGCAGAACTCTGGAAACGCAAGTCAGTTTTGAAATCCTGTGCGATCTCACGAACTAGACGCTGGAACGGTAGTTTACGGATCAACAACTCGGTACTCTTTTGGTAACGACGAATCTCACGTAACGCCACTGTACCGGGACGATAACGATGAGGCTTCTTCACACCACCAGTGGCCGGAGCACTCTTACGAGCAGCCTTCGTCGCCAATTGTTTGCGTGGCGCTTTACCACCAGTCGATTTGCGAGCAGTTTGCTTTGCAACATTATAAACTACCCTCATATATGTTAGAGGAGGCCAGGTAGATGATATGCATTGCAAGCGTCGTCGCGGTTTAGTATAAATATAAGTTGGAGCAAATGTATGTAGTATTGGCAGTTGTGTTTTGTACTTTGTGAAGTGAATTTAGTGAAGAGCAAAAAAAAAGAAGAAACAATGACTGGTCGCGGCAAAGGTGGTAAAGGCTTGGGAAAAGGTGGTGCGAAGCGTCATCGTAAAGTGTTGCGCGATAACATTCAGGGCATCACGAAGCCGGCTATTAGACGTTTGGCTCGTCGTGGCGGTGTGAAGCGTATATCCGGGTTGATATATGAGGAGACTCGTGGCGTGTTGAAGGTCTTTCTGGAGAATGTTATTCGTGATGCTGTCACATACACTGAACACGCCAAACGCAAGACTGTAACAGCGATGGATGTTGTGTATGCTCTGAAGAGACAGGGTCGTACATTGTACGGTTTCGGCGGTTAAATTCATAAATTGACGACATAAATAATGGAAAACGGTCCTTTTCAGGACCACAAAATACATTTACAAAAAGATTTAAAAATTATTTCAACTACTTTCTATTTTACTGTACACATTTACAGAAAGATTTAGGAATTATTTCAACTCATATTTTTCTGTACAACAGCTTCACTACATAAATTTTATGAAAAAATATTTTTTCTTTTTATTATGATTTGATTTTTATTATTATTTTACTGTACACATTTACAGAAAGATTTAGGAATTTATTTTACTGTACAACAGCTACACACTACAAAAATTTCAATTTAAATTTCAAAATTTATGAAAAAATGAAATATAAAAATAATAAAATATATATTATATATAGTATTGATACTATACTATAAATATTGAGTGAAACATGAAAGTTTATGAAAAAATTACTCAGAGAATTACTCGGCTATGCAAGCAACAGCATAATTTATTGTAAATGTTGCTTCATGATAAAATGTTTTTATTTTTATAAATTCTTATTTGAACATATTTTTCAACTCTTTGTTTAAATATTTTGTCGTCCTGAAAAGGACGGTTTGTGTGATTTGTTATATTAGTCGATTGTTTAAGCCTTCTTCTCAGTCTTTTTGGGCAGGAGTACAGCTTGAATGTTGGGCAAGACACCACCTTGGGCGATTGTCACGCCGGACAACAACTTGTTCAATTCCTCGTCATTGCGGATGGCCAATTGCAAATGGCGCGGAATGATTCTCGTCTTCTTGTTGTCGCGTGCAGCATTGCCAGCCAACTCAAGAACTTCAGCGGCCAAGTATTCCATTACAGCTGCCAAATATACGGGAGCACCAGCACCGACACGCTCAGCATAATTGCCCTTGCGCAGCAAACGATGAATACGACCGACCGGAAATTGTAGTCCAGCACGATTCGAGCGCGACTTTGCCTTTCCCTTAACTTTGCCACCTTTACCACGACCAGACATTTTTTGTATTCTCTTTCTCTGTTTCTTCACTCCACTAAATCACTAGTCACACACAAATGTTAACGATACGATATTGCCTGCTGTGTATTTATAGTTTTGTTGGGCTCATGGTTGTCAGGTAGAGAGAATTAACATACATGGGGTGTGTATCATGAAAAACTCGTTCAGTAAATTGTAGATAAGTGTGCATATTGGCATTCATAGTCATCATAATTGTGCTTTGAGTGTTTTGTGAAGTGAAAATGCCTCCTAAAACGAGTGGTAAAGCGGCAAAAAAGGCCGGCAAGGCGCAAAAGAATATTACGAAAAACGACAAGAAGAAGAAGCGCAAGAGGAAGGAAAGCTACGCTATCTATATTTACAAAGTGTTGAAGCAAGTCCACCCCGACACTGGCATCTCTTCGAAGGCAATGAGTATTATGAACAGTTTCGTGAATGACATCTTTGAGCGTATCGCTGCCGAAGCGTCGCGTCTGGCGCACTACAATAAGCGTTCGACAATCACTAGTCGCGAAATTCAGACTGCCGTTCGTCTGCTGTTGCCCGGTGAATTGGCGAAGCACGCTGTCAGTGAGGGAACTAAGGCCGTCACCAAGTACACCAGTTCCAAATAAACAATTTCCATCGACAACATCTACGTTAATAGAACAAAAGGCCCTTTTCAGGGCCACAAAATATATAAACAAAGAGATTTTTATATGTTGTTTTAAAAAATATCCCATCATAGTATCTTTATGCTCCTTAATCGTATTATGCAAAAAAAAAATGTGTGGACGCCAACAGCGATCTGCGACATCGGACGGGAACCGCGTGACTCATTCAACAATTTCTATTCATAAGCAATTTATTAAAATATATTTTTAGCGTTTGAAAAATATTTCGATTCTCTTTGTGTATTGATTTTGTAGCCCTGAAAAGGGCTTTTCATTTCAGATATACATACATATATGTAAATATATAGATAATGTCCCATTACTGACAGTTTACTTTTTGGCAGCTGTTTTTTTAGCTACTGGCTTCTTGGCCGCTGTTGCGGTCTTTTTTGGCTTGGCAGCAGATGATTTAGCCTTGGGTGCTTTTGGTTTGGTGGCGCTTGGCTTTGCCTTTGCTGGTTTCGCCTTAACTGTACCAGTCTTCTTGATACTTTTCACTTTTGCCTTTTCACTCTTCTTTTTGGTAGCCACAGCTGCTTTCTTTGCCTTTACAGCCGTCTTATCACTGCTCGCCTTCTTGGCACCAATCGCCGATGCAGATTTCTTCTTGGCTGCACTGCTAGCTCCCAATGCCGATGCTCCACTCTTCTTCTTCTTTGCTTTAGCCTTTTCCACAGATGACGATTTCGGCTTACTGCTGCTGCCTTTTTTCGGTTTGGCTGCGGCTGCCGATAGCTTGAACGATCCGGACGCACCTTTGCCTTTAGTTTGAATCAATTTACCGCTGACTACCGAAGATTTCAAATATCTCTTTATGAACGGAGCCAATTTTTGTGCATCGCATTTGTATGTTGCACTAATATATTTCTTGATGGCCAGCAGTGAAGAGCCACCGCGCTCTTTCAAATTTTTAATCGATGCATCGACCATTTGCTGTGTCGACGGATGGGTTGGGGCAGCTGCGGGCTTCTTAGATTTTGCCGATGCAGGTTTCTTGACAGCAACCTTTTTCTCCGCAACAGCCGTAGCTCCCGTTGCCGCAACCGGCGATGATGCATTAGCAATAACAGCAGATTCCGACATCTTTCCTTTTCACTTTTACACTTTTTCCCAATTCAATTCGTAACAAAACGCTACGCAACACAATTCAAATTCAATCAAATTCAGTGACTCACGAAACACAAGTTGAACTCCCTTCAAAAAGTGAGACTCATGTAGAAGGGATATATGATAATAATTTACCAGTCAGTAGTTGTGAACATTTTCTAATAGTCATCTTCAAATAGAATTTTAATTTTTTAAAACATTACTTTTCGATTTCCATTCAAACGAATCACCCATTAATATTTACCAAATATTGATCTTTCGCATTTTTAACATATTTGCCTTATATCTATTATGCTGACAGTTTTAAATGCAGTCAAACATAAACTTTGCCTGATTTATAATGAAATTTCGTAGAAAAAACCTAACATTTTACCACTTATACATTCAATAAATAGTTAAAATTGCATTTATATATGATTTTGAACAATTTACATAATATTTAAATGAAATTTATTCACATTTATTGAATGCAACAGTTATAAAAAATATTTTACAATTGCTCTCAACTTACCGAAAGTCTACCAAGTATACATTTAGCAAATCGAATATCTCAGCTCAACTCGGTTCGACTTTTATAATTAGCATTCAAAATCATATATATTTAATTTTCAATATTATTTAAATATTCAAAACTGTGCACTGGAAATAATATTCCATTGAAATCATTAATTTTATAGCATTTTCTTTATCAAATGCGTAAACTGTCTTCCCACAAGAATTTTATGTATGTTATGCTCACATGTTCGCATATAAAATGGGGTATTTGTATTTTTATTGTTTCTAAATACCGATGTATGCATATTTAAAAACAAAAAATAATAGCACACAAAAAAGAAAAGAAGAAGTTTATTAATACTTTTAATTGATTTCAAAAAATGTCCATTAAATTATTAAGTATTTTCGGAAACCATACAAAAGGTGAAAATGTGGCTTATTTATACATATGTATTTTTTCGTAAGAACTTCAAGTTTATAAAACTAAGAACGTATTAAAAAGTTTAAAAAGGTTGAGCAGCAATAATAACATCGAAAATTCATTGAGCATTTTTACTCTGCACACTCCTTGCAGACCGTTTCGCTGTGCCTTGAATAAATGGTGTTTTTGCAATGTTTTTGTATATTTTCTATCTACACTGCATGGACCATATTCGACGTTTTTTTCGTTCTAGTTCTGGGATATTTACTTAAAACACCTTCAAAATTTAAAACTAATACCTTTCACAACAGTGATACAATAACTTAATATAGCATATTATGAAGCTATGGGCTGATACGTAAATTAAATAAACATAAAATAAACGTAAAATTAAGAAAACATAAGCAAGAGCATTCAGTAAAAACTGAACTCGAAATGTGAATTAAATGAAAATGTGTTGAAAAGAAATAAGGAGGAGGAGGGAGCAAAAAAAAAGTTTGGGTAAATGCCAACAACACGCGGTGTTCCCAAGCGGTCCACCATCCAAGTACTAACCGCGCCCGACGCTGCTTAATTTCGGTGATCGGACGAGAACCGATGTATTCAGCGTGGTATGGTCGTTGGCGAATACTCGTTCGATTATTCACCTTCATATCATATCAGTAGATTTCCATTCAAATGCATATTTTTTGTTTTTGGGAATGTTCTCAACAAAATTAATGAAATATCTTTCCGAATCAGAAAAATTTCATAATTCGCTTTAAATATATGTTCTTTATATATCCATCTTTGCAATAAAATGTATATTTTGAAGCTTTTTTTGATTAAATGTTGTGTTGTGAATTCGAATGTTTGGTCATTTGTTATGTTGTTATGTGTTTGTTTATAAGCTTATTTTAAAAAAAAATTACACCAATAAATTTCATTTAATAGCGAAAGTAGTTGAAATTGTTTTCAATAATCTCTTTTGTATAGAAATTTGTGGTCCTGAAAAGGACCGATTGTTTGTTTGCTATTTTTAAAAATGTCGACCGTTTGGAAATTGACTTAGGCACGTTCGCCACGGATGCGTCTGGCCAGCTGAATGTCTTTGGGCATGATGGTCACTCGTTTGGCATGGATAGCGCATAAGTTTGTGTCTTCGAAAAGACCAACCAGATACGCTTCACTAGCTTCTTGCAAAGCCATTACAGCAGAACTCTGGAAACGCAAGTCAGTTTTGAAATCCTGTGCGATCTCACGAACTAGACGCTGGAACGGTAGTTTACGGATCAACAACTCGGTACTCTTTTGGTAACGACGAATCTCACGTAACGCCACTGTACCGGGACGATAACGATGAGGCTTCTTCACACCACCAGTGGCCGGAGCACTCTTACGAGCAGCCTTCGTCGCCAATTGTTTGCGTGGCGCTTTACCACCAGTCGATTTGCGAGCAGTTTGCTTTGCAACATTATAAACTACCCTCATATATGTTAGAGGAGGCCAGGTAGATGATATGCATTGCAAGCGTCGTCGCGGTTTAGTATAAATATAAGTTGGAGCAAATGTATGTAGTATTGGCAGTTGTGTTTTGTACTTTGTGAAGTGAATTTAGTGAAGAGCAAAAAAAAAGAAGAAACAATGACTGGTCGCGGCAAAGGTGGTAAAGGCTTGGGAAAAGGTGGTGCGAAGCGTCATCGTAAAGTGTTGCGCGATAACATTCAGGGCATCACGAAGCCGGCTATTAGACGTTTGGCTCGTCGTGGCGGTGTGAAGCGTATATCCGGGTTGATATATGAGGAGACTCGTGGCGTGTTGAAGGTCTTTCTGGAGAATGTTATTCGTGATGCTGTCACATACACTGAACACGCCAAACGCAAGACTGTAACAGCGATGGATGTTGTGTATGCTCTGAAGAGACAGGGTCGTACATTGTACGGTTTCGGCGGTTAAATTCATAAATTGACGACATAAATAATGGAAAACGGTCCTTTTCAGGACCACAAAATACATTTACAAAAAGATTTAAAAATTATTTCAACTATCTATTTTACTGTACACATTTACAGAAAGATTTAGGAATTATTTCAACTCATATTTTTCTGTACAACAGCTTCACTACATAAATTTTATGAAAAAATATTTTTTCTTTTTATTATGATTTGATTTTTATTATTATTTTACTGTACACATTTACAGAAAGATTTAGGAATTTATTTTACTGTACAACAGCTACACACTACAAAAATTTCAATTTAAATTTTAAAATTTATGAAAAAATGAAATATAAAAATAATAAAATATATATTATATATAGTATTGATACTATACTATAAATATTGAGTGAAACATGAAAGTTTATGAAAAAATTACTCAGAGAATTACTCGGCTATGCAAGCAACAGCATAATTTATTGTAAATGTTGCTTCATGATAAAATGTTTTTATTTTTATAAATTCTTATTTGAACATATTTTTCAACTCTTTGTTTAAATATTTTGTCGTCCTGAAAAGGACGGTTTGTGTGATTTGTTATATTAGTCGATTGTTTAAGCCTTCTTCTCAGTCTTTTTGGGCAGGAGTACAGCTTGAATGTTGGGCAAGACACCACCTTGGCGATTGTCACGCCGGACAACAACTTGTTCAATTCCTCGTCATTGCGGATGGCCAATTGCAAATGGCGCGGAATGATTCTCGTCTTCTTGTTGTCGCGTGCAGCATTGCCAGCCAACTCAAGAACTTCAGCGGCCAAGTATTCCATTACAGCTGCCAAATATACGGGAGCACCAGCACCGACACGCTCAGCATAATTGCCCTTGCGCAGCAAACGATGAATACGACCGACCGGAAATTGTAGTCCAGCACGATTCGAGCGCGACTTTGCCTTTCCCTTAACTTTGCCACCTTTACCACGACCAGACATTTTTTGTATTCTCTTTCTCTGTTTTTTCATCCACTAAATCACTAGTCACACACAAATGTTAACGATACGATATTGCCTGCTGTGTATTTATAGTTTTGTTGGGCTCATGGTTGTCAGGTAGAGAAAATTAACATACATGGGGTGTGTATCATGAAAAACTCGTTCAGTAAATTGTAGATAAGTGTGCATATTGGCATTCATAGTCATCATAATTGTGCTTTGAGTGTTTTGTGAAGTGAAAATGCCTCCTAAAACGAGTGGTAAAGCGGCAAAAAAGGCCGGCAAGGCGCAAAAGAACATTACGAAAAACGACAAGAAGAAGAAGCGCAAGAGGAAGGAAAGCTACGCTATCTATATTTACAAAGTGTTGAAGCAAGTCCACCCCGACACTGGCATCTCTTCGAAGGCAATGAGTATTATGAACAGTTTCGTGAATGACATCTTTGAGCGTATCGCTGCCGAAGCGTCGCGTCTGGCGCACTACAATAAGCGTTCGACAATCACTAGTCGCGAAATTCAGACTGCCGTTCGTCTGCTGTTGCCCGGTGAATTGGCGAAGCACGCTGTCAGTGAGGGAACTAAGGCCGTCACCAAGTACACCAGTTCCAAATAAACAATTTCCATCGACAACATCTACGTTAATAGAACAAAAGGCCCTTTTCAGGGCCACAAAATATATAAACAAAGAGATTTTTATATGTTGTTTTAAAAAATATCCTATCATAATTAAGCTCCTTAATCGTATTATGCAAAAAAACACATGTGTGGACGCCAACAGCGATCCAAACCGCGCCCGACGGGAACCGATGTTGGCGTGGCGAATTCAACAATTTCTATTCATAAGCAATTTATTAAAATATATTTTTAGCGTTTGAAAATATTTCGATTCTCTTTGTGTATTGATTTTGTAGCCCTGAAAAGGGCTTTTTATATATCATTTCAGATATACATACATATAGATAATGTCCCATTACTGACAGTTTACTTTTTGGCAGCTGTTTTTTTGGCTACTGGCTTCTTGGCCGCTGTTGCGGTCTTTTTTGGCTTGGCAGCAGATGATTTAGCCTTGGGTGCTTTTGGTTTGGTGGCGCTTGGCTTTGCCTTAACTGTACCAGTCTTCTTGATACTTTTCACTTTTGCCTTTTCACTCTTCTTTTTTTCGGCTGTCTTTTTGGTAGCCACAGCTGCTTTCTTTGCCTTTACAGCCGTCTTATCACTGCTCGCCTTCTTGGCACCAATCGCCGATGCAGATTTCTTCTTGGCTGCACTGCTAGCTCCCAATGCCGATGCTCCACTCTTCTTCTTCTTTGCTTTAGCCTTTTCCACAGATGACGATTTCGGCTTACTGCTGCTGCCTTTTTTCGGTTTGGCTGCGGCTGCCGATAGCTTGAACGATCCGGACGCACCTTTGCCTTTAGTTTGAATCAATTTACCGCTGACTACCGAAGATTTCAAATATCTCTTTATGAACGGAGCCAATTTTTGTGCATCGCATTTGTATGTTGCACTAATATATTTCTTGATGGCCAGCAGTGAAGAGCCACCGCGCTCTTTCAAATTTTTAATCGATGCATCGACCATTTGCTGTGTCGACGGATGGGTTGGGGCAGCTGCGGGCTTCTTAGATTTTGCCGATGCAGGTTTCTTGGCAGCAACCTTTTTCTCCGCAACAGCCGTAGCTCCCGTTGCCGCAACCGGCGATGATGCATTAGCAATAACAGCAGATTCCGACATCTTTCCTTTTCACTTTTACACTTTTTCCCAATTCAATTCGTAACAAAACGCTACGCAACACAATTCAAATTCAATCAAATTCAGTGACTCACGAAACACAAGTTGAACTCCCTTCAAAAAGTGAGACTCATGTAGAAGGGATATATGATAATAATTTACCAGTCAGTAGTTGTGAACATTTTCTAATAGTCATCTTCAAATAGAATTTTAATTTTTTAAAACATTACTTTTCGATTTCCATTCAAACGAATCACCCATTAATATTTACCAAATATTGATCTTTCGCATTTTTAACATATTTGCCTTATATCTATTATGCTGACAGTTTTAAATGCAGTCAAACATAAACTTTGCCTGATTTATAATGAAATTTCGTAGAAAAAACCTAACATTTTACCACTTATACATTCAATAAATAGTTAAAATTGCATTTATATATGATTTTGAACAATTTACATAATATTTAAATGAAATTTATTCACATTTATTGAATGCAACAGTTATAAAAAATATTTTACAATTGCTCTCAACTTACCGAAAGTCTACCAAGTATACATTTAGCAAATCGAATATCTCAGCTCAACTCGGTTCGACTTTTATAATTAGCATTCAAAATCATATATATTTAATTTTCAATATTATTTAAATATTCAAAACTGTGCACTGGAAATAATATTCCATTGAAATCATTAATTTTATAGCATTTTCTTTATCAAATGCGTAAACTGTCTTCCCACAAGAATTTTATGTATGTTATGCTCACATGTTCGCATATAAAATGGGGTATTTGTATTTTTATTGTTTCTAAATACCGATGTATGCATATTTAAAAACAAAAAATAATAGCACACAAAAAAGAAAAGAAGAAGTTTATTAATACTTTTAATTGATTTCAAAAAATGTCCATTAAATTATTAAGTATTTTCGGAAACCATACAAAAGGTGAAAATGTGGCTTATTTATACATATGTATTTTTTCGTAAGAACTTCAAGTTTATAAAACTAAGAACGTATTAAAAAGTTTAAAAAGGTTGAGCAGCAATAATAACATCGAAAATTCATTGAGCATTTTTACTCTGCACACTCCTTGCAGACCGTTTCGCTGTGCCTTGAATAAATGGTGTTTTTGCAATGTTTTTGTATATTTTCTATCTACACTGCATGGACCATATTCGACGTTTTTTTCGTTCTAGTTCTGGGATATTTACTTAAAACACCTTCAAAATTTAAAACTAATACCTTTCACAACAGTGATACAATAACTTAATATAGCATATTATGAAGCTATGGGCTGATACGTAAATTAAATAAACATAAAATAAACGTAAAATTAAGAAAACATAAGCAAGAGCATTCAGTAAAAACTGAACTCGAAATGTGAATTAAATGAAAATGTGTTGAAAAGAAATAAGGAGGAGGAGGGAGCAAAAAAAAAGTTTGGGTAAATGCCAACAACACGCGGTGTTCCCAAGCGGTCCACCATCCAAGTACTAACCGCGCCCGACGCTGCTTAATTTCGGTGATCGGACGAGAACCGATGTATTCAGCGTGGTATGGTCGTTGGCGAATACTCGTTCGATTATTCACCTTCATATCATATCAGTAGATTTCCATTCAAATGCATATTTTTTGTTTTTGGGAATGTTCTCAACAAAATTAATGAAATATCTTTCCGAATCAGAAAAATTTCATAATTCGCTTTAAATATATGTTCTTTATATATCCATCTTTGCAATAAAATGTATATTTTGAAGCTTTTTTTGATTAAATGTTGTGTTGTGAATTCGAATGTTTGGTCATTTGTTATGTTGTTATGTGTTTGTTTATAAGCTTATTTTAAAAAAAAATTACACCAATAAATTTCATTTAATAGCGAAAGTAGTTGAAATTGTTTTCAATAATCTCTTTTGTATAGAAATTTGTGGTCCTGAAAAGGACCGATTGTTTGTTTGCTATTTTTAAAAATGTCGACCGTTTGGAAATTGACTTAGGCACGTTCGCCACGGATGCGTCTGGCCAGCTGAATGTCTTTGGGCATGATGGTCACTCGTTTGGCATGGATAGCGCATAAGTTTGTGTCTTCGAAAAGACCAACCAGATACGCTTCACTAGCTTCTTGCAAAGCCATTACAGCAGAACTCTGGAAACGCAAGTCAGTTTTGAAATCCTGTGCGATCTCACGAACTAGACGCTGGAACGGTAGTTTACGGATCAACAACTCGGTACTCTTTTGGTAACGACGAATCTCACGTAACGCCACTGTACCGGGACGATAACGATGAGGCTTCTTCACACCACCAGTGGCCGGAGCACTCTTACGAGCAGCCTTCGTCGCCAATTGTTTGCGTGGCGCTTTACCACCAGTCGATTTGCGAGCAGTTTGCTTTGCAACATTATAAACTACCCTCATATATGTTAGAGGAGGCCAGGTAGATGATATGCATTGCAAGCGTCGTCGCGGTTTAGTATAAATATAAGTTGGAGCAAATGTATGTAGTATTGGCAGTTGTGTTTTGTACTTTGTGAAGTGAATTTAGTGAAGAGCAAAAAAAAAGAAGAAACAATGACTGGTCGCGGCAAAGGTGGTAAAGGCTTGGGAAAAGGTGGTGCGAAGCGTCATCGTAAAGTGTTGCGCGATAACATTCAGGGCATCACGAAGCCGGCTATTAGACGTTTGGCTCGTCGTGGCGGTGTGAAGCGTATATCCGGGTTGATATATGAGGAGACTCGTGGCGTGTTGAAGGTCTTTCTGGAGAATGTTATTCGTGATGCTGTCACATACACTGAACACGCCAAACGCAAGACTGTAACAGCGATGGATGTTGTGTATGCTCTGAAGAGACAGGGTCGTACATTGTACGGTTTCGGCGGTTAAATTCATAAATTGACGACATAAATAATGGAAAACGGTCCTTTTCAGGACCACAAAATACATTTACAAAAAGATTTAAAAATTATTTCAACTATCTATTTTACTGTACACATTTACAGAAAGATTTAGGAATTATTTCAACTCATATTTTTCTGTACAACAGCTTCACTACATAAATTTTATGAAAAAATATTTTTTCTTTTTATTATGATTTGATTTTTATTATTATTTTACTGTACACATTTACAGAAAGATTTAGGAATTTATTTTACTGTACAACAGCTACACACTACAAAAATTTCAATTTAAATTTTAAAATTTATGAAAAAATGAAATATAAAAATAATAAAATATATATTATATATAGTATTGATACTATACTATAAATATTGAGTGAAACATGAAAGTTTATGAAAAAATTACTCAGAGAATTACTCGGCTATGCAAGCAACAGCATAATTTATTGTAAATGTTGCTTCATGATAAAATGTTTTTATTTTTATAAATTCTTATTTGAACATATTTTTCAACTCTTTGTTTAAATATTTTGTCGTCCTGAAAAGGACGGTTTGTGTGATTTGTTATATTAGTCGATTGTTTAAGCCTTCTTCTCAGTCTTTTTGGGCAGGAGTATAGCTTGAATGTTGGGCAAGACACCACCTTGGGCGATTGTCACGCCGGACAACAACTTGTTCAATTCCTCGTCATTGCGGATGGCCAATTGCAAATGGCGCGGAATGATTCTCGTCTTCTTGTTGTCGCGTGCAGCATTGCCAGCCAACTCAAGAACTTCAGCGGCCAAGTATTCCATTACAGCTGCCAAATATACGGGAGCACCAGCACCGACACGCTCAGCATAATTGCCCTTGCGCAGCAAACGATGAATACGACCGACCGGAAATTGTAGTCCAGCACGATTCGAGCGCGACTTTGCCTTTCCCTTAACTTTGCCACCTTTACCACGACCAGACATTTTTTGTATTCTCTTTCTCTGTTTTTTCATCCACTAAATCACTAGTCACACACAAATGTTAACGATACGATATTGCCTGCTGTGTATTTATAGTTTTGTTGGGCTCATGGTTGTCAGGTAGAGAAAATTAACATACATGGGGTGTGTATCATGAAAAACTCGTTCAGTAAATTGTAGATAAGTGTGCATATTGGCATTCATAGTCATCATAATTGTGCTTTGAGTGTTTTGTGAAGTGAAAATGCCTCCTAAAACGAGTGGTAAAGCGGCAAAAAAGGCCGGCAAGGCGCAAAAGAACATTACGAAAAACGACAAGAAGAAGAAGCGCAAGAGGAAGGAAAGCTACGCTATCTATATTTACAAAGTGTTGAAGCAAGTCCACCCCGACACTGGCATCTCTTCGAAGGCAATGAGTATTATGAACAGTTTCGTGAATGACATCTTTGAGCGTATCGCTGCCGAAGCGTCGCGTCTGGCGCACTACAATAAGCGTTCGACAATCACTAGTCGCGAAATTCAGACTGCCGTTCGTCTGCTGTTGCCCGGTGAATTGGCGAAGCACGCTGTCAGTGAGGGAACTAAGGCCGTCACCAAGTACACCAGTTCCAAATAAACAATTTCCATCGACAACATCTACGTTAATAGAACAAAAGGCCCTTTTCAGGGCCACAAAATATATAAACAAAGAGATTTTTATATGTTGTTTTAAAAAATATCCTATCATAATTAAGCTCCTTAATCGTATTATGCAAAAAAACACATGTGTGGACGCCAACAGCGATCCAAACCGCGCCCGACGGGAACCGATGTTGGCGTGGCGAATTCAACAATTTCTATTCATAAGCAATTTATTAAAATATATTTTTAGCGTTTGAAAATATTTCGATTCTCTTTGTGTATTGATTTTGTAGCCCTGAAAAGGGCTTTTTATATATCATTTCAGATATACATACATATAGATAATGTCCCATTACTGACAGTTTACTTTTTGGCAGCTGTTTTTTTGGCTACTGGCTTCTTGGCCGCTGTTGCGGTCTTTTTTGGCTTGGCAGCAGATGATTTAGCCTTGGGTGCTTTTGGTTTGGTGGCGCTTGGCTTTGCCTTAACTGTACCAGTCTTCTTGATACTTTTCACTTTTGCCTTTTCACTCTTCTTTTTTTCGGCTGTCTTTTTGGTAGCCACAGCTGCTTTCTTTGCCTTTACAGCCGTCTTATCACTGCTCGCCTTCTTGGCACCAATCGCCGATGCAGATTTCTTCTTGGCTGCACTGCTAGCTCCCAATGCCGATGCTCCACTCTTCTTCTTCTTTGCTTTAGCCTTTTCCACAGATGACGATTTCGGCTTACTGCTGCTGCCTTTTTTCGGTTTGGCTGCGGCTGCCGATAGCTTGAACGATCCGGACGCACCTTTGCCTTTAGTTTGAATCAATTTACCGCTGACTACCGAAGATTTCAAATATCTCTTTATGAACGGAGCCAATTTTTGTGCATCGCATTTGTATGTTGCACTAATATATTTCTTGATGGCCAGCAGTGAAGAGCCACCGCGCTCTTTCAAATTTTTAATCGATGCATCGACCATTTGCTGTGTCGACGGATGGGTTGGGGCAGCTGCGGGCTTCTTAGATTTTGCCGATGCAGGTTTCTTGGCAGCAACCTTTTTCTCCGCAACAGCCGTAGCTCCCGTTGCCGCAACCGGCGATGATGCATTAGCAATAACAGCAGATTCCGACATCTTTCCTTTTCACTTTTACACTTTTTCCCAATTCAATTCGTAACAAAACGCTACGCAACACAATTCAAATTCAATCAAATTCAGTGACTCACGAAACACAAGTTGAACTCCCTTCAAAAAGTGAGACTCATGTAGAAGGGATATATGATAATAATTTACCAGTCAGTAGTTGTGAACATTTTCTAATAGTCATCTTCAAATAGAATTTTAATTTTTTAAAACATTACTTTTCGATTTCCATTCAAACGAATCACCCATTAATATTTACCAAATATTGATCTTTCGCATTTTTAACATATTTGCCTTATATCTATTATGCTGACAGTTTTAAATGCAGTCAAACATAAACTTTGCCTGATTTATAATGAAATTTCGTAGAAAAAACCTAACATTTTACCACTTATACATTCAATAAATAGTTAAAATTGCATTTATATATGATTTTGAACAATTTACATAATATTTAAATGAAATTTATTCACATTTATTGAATGCAACAGTTATAAAAAATATTTTACAATTGCTCTCAACTTACCGAAAGTCTACCAAGTATACATTTAGCAAATCGAATATCTCAGCTCAACTCGGTTCGACTTTTATAATTAGCATTCAAAATCATATATATTTAATTTTCAATATTATTTAAATATTCAAAACTGTGCACTGGAAATAATATTCCATTGAAATCATTAATTTTATAGCATTTTCTTTATCAAATGCGTAAACTGTCTTCCCACAAGAATTTTATGTATGTTATGCTCACATGTTCGCATATAAAATGGGGTATTTGTATTTTTATTGTTTCTAAATACCGATGTATGCATATTTAAAAACAAAAAATAATAGCACACAAAAAAGAAAAGAAGAAGTTTATTAATACTTTTAATTGATTTCAAAAAATGTCCATTAAATTATTAAGTATTTTCGGAAACCATACAAAAGGTGAAAATGTGGCTTATTTATACATATGTATTTTTTCGTAAGAACTTCAAGTTTATAAAACTAAGAACGTATTAAAAAGTTTAAAAAGGTTGAGCAGCAATAATAACATCGAAAATTCATTGAGCATTTTTACTCTGCACACTCCTTGCAGACCGTTTCGCTGTGCCTTGAATAAATGGTGTTTTTGCAATGTTTTTGTATATTTTCTATCTACACTGCATGGACCATATTCGACGTTTTTTTCGTTCTAGTTCTGGGATATTTACTTAAAACACCTTCAAAATTTAAAACTAATACCTTTCACAACAGTGATACAATAACTTAATATAGCATATTATGAAGCTATGGGCTGATACGTAAATTAAATAAACATAAAATAAACGTAAAATTAAGAAAACATAAGCAAGAGCATTCAGTAAAAACTGAACTCGAAATGTGAATTAAATGAAAATGTGTTGAAAAGAAATAAGGAGGAGGAGGGAGCAAAAAAAAAGTTTGGGTAAATGCCAACAACACGCGGTGTTCCCAAGCGGTCCACCATCCAAGTACTAACCGCGCCCGACGCTGCTTAATTTCGGTGATCGGACGAGAACCGATGTATTCAGCGTGGTATGGTCGTTGGCGAATACTCGTTCGATTATTCACCTTCATATCATATCAGTAGATTTCCATTCAAATGCATATTTTTTGTTTTTGGGAATGTTCTCAACAAAATTAATGAAATATCTTTCCGAATCAGAAAAATTTCATAATTCGCTTTAAATATATGTTCTTTATATATCCATCTTTGCAATAAAATGTATATTTTGAAGCTTTTTTTGATTAAATGTTGTGTTGTGAATTCGAATGTTTGGTCATTTGTTATGTTGTTATGTGTTTGTTTATAAGCTTATTTTAAAAAAAAATTACACCAATAAATTTCATTTAATAGCGAAAGTAGTTGAAATTGTTTTCAATAATCTCTTTTGTATAGAAATTTGTGGTCCTGAAAAGGACCGATTGTTTGTTTGCTATTTTTAAAAATGTCGACCGTTTGGAAATTGACTTAGGCACGTTCGCCACGGATGCGTCTGGCCAGCTGAATGTCTTTGGGCATGATGGTCACTCGTTTGGCATGGATAGCGCATAAGTTTGTGTCTTCGAAAAGACCAACCAGATACGCTTCACTAGCTTCTTGCAAAGCCATTACAGCAGAACTCTGGAAACGCAAGTCAGTTTTGAAATCCTGTGCGATCTCACGAACTAGACGCTGGAACGGTAGTTTACGGATCAACAACTCGGTACTCTTTTGGTAACGACGAATCTCACGTAACGCCACTGTACCGGGACGATAACGATGAGGCTTCTTCACACCACCAGTGGCCGGAGCACTCTTACGAGCAGCCTTCGTCGCCAATTGTTTGCGTGGCGCTTTACCACCAGTCGATTTGCGAGCAGTTTGCTTTGCAACATTATAAACTACCCTCATATATGTTAGAGGAGGCCAGGTAGATGATATGCATTGCAAGCGTCGTCGCGGTTTAGTATAAATATAAGTTGGAGCAAATGTATGTAGTATTGGCAGTTGTGTTTTGTACTTTGTGAAGTGAATTTAGTGAAGAGCAAAAAAAAAGAAGAAACAATGACTGGTCGCGGCAAAGGTGGTAAAGGCTTGGGAAAAGGTGGTGCGAAGCGTCATCGTAAAGTGTTGCGCGATAACATTCAGGGCATCACGAAGCCGGCTATTAGACGTTTGGCTCGTCGTGGCGGTGTGAAGCGTATATCCGGGTTGATATATGAGGAGACTCGTGGCGTGTTGAAGGTCTTTCTGGAGAATGTTATTCGTGATGCTGTCACATACACTGAACACGCCAAACGCAAGACTGTAACAGCGATGGATGTTGTGTATGCTCTGAAGAGACAGGGTCGTACATTGTACGGTTTCGGCGGTTAAATTCATAAATTGACGACATAAATAATGGAAAACGGTCCTTTTCAGGACCACAAAATACATTTACAAAAAGATTTAAAAATTATTTCAACTATCTATTTTACTGTACACATTTACAGAAAGATTTAGGAATTATTTCAACTCATATTTTTCTGTACAACAGCTTCACTACATAAATTTTATGAAAAAATATTTTTTCTTTTTATTATGATTTGATTTTTATTATTATTTTACTGTACACATTTACAGAAAGATTTAGGAATTTATTTTACTGTACAACAGCTACACACTACAAAAATTTCAATTTAAATTTTAAAATTTATGAAAAAATGAAATATAAAAATAATAAAATATATATTATATATAAAGGGTTTTTCAATAAGAGCGCTACAAAAGTTTTTTTAAATAAAACAAAAACGGTTTTGGATATCAATGAAATTCTTTATTCCTGTGAAAGTACATTCGATGCCATTATGTATGGAACTCGATTTCTCTTGCATGGCCACCACGGGCACGCTTGCAGAAGTCCAGACGCTGAACCCAATTTTCGACGGTTTTTAAGCATAAATCGGCCGATACTGCCGCAATTTCACGTTCGATATTCGTACGAAGTTCATCAATCGTCGCTGGCTTGTTGGCATAGACCTTAGACTTGACGTAGCCCCACAGGAAATAGTCCAACGGCGTCAAATCGCACGACCGAGGCGGCCAATTGACTGGACCATGTCGTGAGATAACACGTTCACCAAACTTGGTTTTCAATAAATCGATTGTGCGATGCGCTGTGTGGCTTGTGGCGCCGTCCTGTTGAAACCACATATTGTCCAAGTCCATATCATCCAATTCGGGCCAAAAATATTCGGTTATCATTGAACGGTAGCGATTCCCAGTCACAGAAATGCCCAACGCTTGAGAACGACGTGTGAGAGACACATTTGGGCTTTCTTGAACTGAAGCCTCAGCGGCAGCAATATTCTCGACACTACGGGCACTTCTTTGTCTCACTGGCACGGGAACATTTTGTACTGTGCCTGTGGATTGAAATTTTTCCACTAGACGCTCAATTGTTGATCTGGCAGGACAATTATGACGACCATAAATTGGACGTAGCGCTCTTAAAGTTGAGGCCACTGACTCCGAATTTCGGTAGTAAATTTTAATAATTTCGACTCGTTGTTGGACCGTATATCTTTCCATGATGAAATGGCAAACCTTACTGAAGAGAAATGTCAAAAGAGCGGAAAAAAATATGGCGTCGTTTGCTGTCCCTATCGGTCTACTTTTGTAGCGCTCCTTTTGAAAAACCCGTTAGTATTGATACTATACTATAAATATTGAGTGAAACATGAAAGTTTATGAAAAAATTACTCAGAGAATTACTCGGCTATGCAAGCAACAGCATAATTTATTGTAAATGTTGCTTCATGATAAAATGTTTTTATTTTTATAAATTCTTATTTGAACATATTTTTCAACTCTTTGTTTAAATATTTTGTCGTCCTGAAAAGGACGGTTTGTGTGATTTGTTATATTAGTCGATTGTTTAAGCCTTCTTCTCAGTCTTTTTGGGCAGGAGTACAGCTTGAATGTTGGGCAAGACACCACCTTGGGCGATTGTCACGCCGGACAACAACTTGTTCAATTCCTCGTCATTGCGGATGGCCAATTGCAAATGGCGCGGAATGATTCTCGTCTTCTTGTTGTCGCGTGCAGCATTGCCAGCCAACTCAAGAACTTCAGCGGCCAAGTATTCCATTACAGCTGCCAAATATACGGGAGCACCAGCACCGACACGCTCAGCATAATTGCCCTTGCGCAGCAAACGATGAATACGACCGACCGGAAATTGTAGTCCAGCACGATTCGAGCGCGACTTTGCCTTTCCCTTAACTTTGCCACCTTTACCACGACCAGACATTTTTTGTATTCTCTTTCTCTGTTTTTTCACTCCACTAAATCACTAGTCACACACAAATGTTAACGATACGATATTGCCTGCTGTGTATTTATAGTTTTGTTGGGCTCATGGTTGTCAGGTAGAGAAAATTAACATACATGGGGTGTGTATCATGAAAAACTCGTTCAGTAAATTGTAGATAAGTGTGCATATTGGCATTCATAGTCATCATAATTGTGCTTTGAGTGTTTTGTGAAGTGAAAATGCCTCCTAAAACGAGTGGTAAAGCGGCAAAAAAGGCCGGCAAGGCGCAAAAGAACATTACGAAAAACGACAAGAAGAAGAAGCGCAAGAGGAAGGAAAGCTACGCTATCTATATTTACAAAGTGTTGAAGCAAGTCCACCCCGACACTGGCATCTCTTCGAAGGCAATGAGTATTATGAACAGTTTCGTGAATGACATCTTTGAGCGTATCGCTGCCGAAGCGTCGCGTCTGGCGCACTACAATAAGCGTTCGACAATCACTAGTCGCGAAATTCAGACTGCCGTTCGTCTGCTGTTGCCCGGTGAATTGGCGAAGCACGCTGTCAGTGAGGGAACTAAGGCCGTCACCAAGTACACCAGTTCCAAATAAACAATTTCCATCGACAACATCTACGTTAATAGAACAAAAGGCCCTTTTCAGGGCCACAAAATATATAAACAAAGAGATTTTTATATGTTGTTTTAAAAAATATCCTATCATAATTAAGCTCCTTAATCGTATTATGCAAAAAAACACATGTGTGGACGCCAACAGCGATCCAAACCGCGCCCGACGGGAACCGATGTTGGCGTGGCGAATTCAACAATTTCTATTCATAAGCAATTTATTAAAATATATTTTTAGCGTTTGAAAATATTTCGATTCTCTTTGTGTATTGATTTTGTAGCCCTGAAAAGGGCTTTTTATATATCATTTCAGATATACATACATATAGATAATGTCCCATTACTGACAGTTTACTTTTTGGCAGCTGTTTTTTTGGCTACTGGCTTCTTGGCCGCTGTTGCGGTCTTTTTTGGCTTGGCAGCAGATGATTTAGCCTTGGGTGCTTTTGGTTTGGTGGCGCTTGGCTTTGCCTTAACTGTACCAGTCTTCTTGATACTTTTCACTTTTGCCTTTTCACTCTTCTTTTTTTCGGCTGTCTTTTTGGTAGCCACAGCTGCTTTCTTTGCCTTTACAGCCGTCTTATCACTGCTCGCCTTCTTGGCACCAATCGCCGATGCAGATTTCTTCTTGGCTGCACTGCTAGCTCCCAATGCCGATGCTCCACTCTTCTTCTTCTTTGCTTTAGCCTTTTCCACAGATGACGATTTCGGCTTACTGCTGCTGCCTTTTTTCGGTTTGGCTGCGGCTGCCGATAGCTTGAACGATCCGGACGCACCTTTGCCTTTAGTTTGAATCAATTTACCGCTGACTACCGAAGATTTCAAATATCTCTTTATGAACGGAGCCAATTTTTGTGCATCGCATTTGTATGTTGCACTAATATATTTCTTGATGGCCAGCAGTGAAGAGCCACCGCGCTCTTTCAAATTTTTAATCGATGCATCGACCATTTGCTGTGTCGACGGATGGGTTGGGGCAGCTGCGGGCTTCTTAGATTTTGCCGATGCAGGTTTCTTGGCAGCAACCTTTTTCTCCGCAACAGCCGTAGCTCCCGTTGCCGCAACCGGCGATGATGCATTAGCAATAACAGCAGATTCCGACATCTTTCCTTTTCACTTTTACACTTTTTCCCAATTCAATTCGTAACAAAACGCTACGCAACACAATTCAAATTCAATCAAATTCAGTGACTCACGAAACACAAGTTGAACTCCCTTCAAAAAGTGAGACTCATGTAGAAGGGATATATGATAATAATTTACCAGTCAGTAGTTGTGAACATTTTCTAATAGTCATCTTCAAATAGAATTTTAATTTTTTAAAACATTACTTTTCGATTTCCATTCAAACGAATCACCCATTAATATTTACCAAATATTGATCTTTCGCATTTTTAACATATTTGCCTTATATCTATTATGCTGACAGTTTTAAATGCAGTCAAACATAAACTTTGCCTGATTTATAATGAAATTTCGTAGAAAAAACCTAACATTTTACCACTTATACATTCAATAAATAGTTAAAATTGCATTTATATATGATTTTGAACAATTTACATAATATTTAAATGAAATTTATTCACATTTATTGAATGCAACAGTTATAAAAAATATTTTACAATTGCTCTCAACTTACCGAAAGTCTACCAAGTATACATTTAGCAAATCGAATATCTCAGCTCAACTCGGTTCGACTTTTATAATTAGCATTCAAAATCATATATATTTAATTTTCAATATTATTTAAATATTCAAAACTGTGCACTGGAAATAATATTCCATTGAAATCATTAATTTTATAGCATTTTCTTTATCAAATGCGTAAACTGTCTTCCCACAAGAATTTTATGTATGTTATGCTCACATGTTCGCATATAAAATGGGGTATTTGTATTTTTATTGTTTCTAAATACCGATGTATGCATATTTAAAAACAAAAAATAATAGCACACAAAAAAGAAAAGAAGAAGTTTATTAATACTTTTAATTGATTTCAAAAAATGTCCATTAAATTATTAAGTATTTTCGGAAACCATACAAAAGGTGAAAATGTGGCTTATTTATACATATGTATTTTTTCGTAAGAACTTCAAGTTTATAAAACTAAGAACGTATTAAAAAGTTTAAAAAGGTTGAGCAGCAATAATAACATCGAAAATTCATTGAGCATTTTTACTCTGCACACTCCTTGCAGACCGTTTCGCTGTGCCTTGAATAAATGGTGTTTTTGCAATGTTTTTGTATATTTTCTATCTACACTGCATGGACCATATTCGACGTTTTTTTCGTTCTAGTTCTGGGATATTTACTTAAAACACCTTCAAAATTTAAAACTAATACCTTTCACAACAGTGATACAATAACTTAATATAGCATATTATGAAGCTATGGGCTGATACGTAAATTAAATAAACATAAAATAAACGTAAAATTAAGAAAACATAAGCAAGAGCATTCAGTAAAAACTGAACTCGAAATGTGAATTAAATGAAAATGTGTTGAAAAGAAATAAGGAGGAGGAGGGAGCAAAAAAAAAGTTTGGGTAAATGCCAACAACACGCGGTGTTCCCAAGCGGTCCACCATCCAAGTACTAACCGCGCCCGACGCTGCTTAATTTCGGTGATCGGACGAGAACCGATGTATTCAGCGTGGTATGGTCGTTGGCGAATACTCGTTCGATTATTCACCTTCATATCATATCAGTAGATTTCCATTCAAATGCATATTTTTTGTTTTTGGGAATGTTCTCAACAAAATTAATGAAATATCTTTCCGAATCAGAAAAATTTCATAATTCGCTTTAAATATATGTTCTTTATATATCCATCTTTGCAATAAAATGTATATTTTGAAGCTTTTTTTGATTAAATGTTGTGTTGTGAATTCGAATGTTTGGTCATTTGTTATGTTGTTATGTGTTTGTTTATAAGCTTATTTTAAAAAAAAATTACACCAATAAATTTCATTTAATAGCGAAAGTAGTTGAAATTGTTTTCAATAATCTCTTTTGTATAGAAATTTGTGGTCCTGAAAAGGACCGATTGTTTGTTTGCTATTTTTAAAAATGTCGACCGTTTGGAAATTGACTTAGGCACGTTCGCCACGGATGCGTCTGGCCAGCTGAATGTCTTTGGGCATGATGGTCACTCGTTTGGCATGGATAGCGCATAAGTTTGTGTCTTCGAAAAGACCAACCAGATACGCTTCACTAGCTTCTTGCAAAGCCATTACAGCAGAACTCTGGAAACGCAAGTCAGTTTTGAAATCCTGTGCGATCTCACGAACTAGACGCTGGAACGGTAGTTTACGGATCAACAACTCGGTACTCTTTTGGTAACGACGAATCTCACGTAACGCCACTGTACCGGGACGATAACGATGAGGCTTCTTCACACCACCAGTGGCCGGAGCACTCTTACGAGCAGCCTTCGTCGCCAATTGTTTGCGTGGCGCTTTACCACCAGTCGATTTGCGAGCAGTTTGCTTTGCAACATTATAAACTACCCTCATATATGTTAGAGGAGGCCAGGTAGATGATATGCATTGCAAGCGTCGTCGCGGTTTAGTATAAATATAAGTTGGAGCAAATGTATGTAGTATTGGCAGTTGTGTTTTGTACTTTGTGAAGTGAATTTAGTGAAGAGCAAAAAAAAAGAAGAAACAATGACTGGTCGCGGCAAAGGTGGTAAAGGCTTGGGAAAAGGTGGTGCGAAGCGTCATCGTAAAGTGTTGCGCGATAACATTCAGGGCATCACGAAGCCGGCTATTAGACGTTTGGCTCGTCGTGGCGGTGTGAAGCGTATATCCGGGTTGATATATGAGGAGACTCGTGGCGTGTTGAAGGTCTTTCTGGAGAATGTTATTCGTGATGCTGTCACATACACTGAACACGCCAAACGCAAGACTGTAACAGCGATGGATGTTGTGTATGCTCTGAAGAGACAGGGTCGTACATTGTACGGTTTCGGCGGTTAAATTCATAAATTGACGACATAAATAATGGAAAACGGTCCTTTTCAGGACCACAAAATACATTTACAAAAAGATTTAAAAATTATTTCAACTATCTATTTTACTGTACACATTTACAGAAAGATTTAGGAATTATTTCAACTCATATTTTTCTGTACAACAGCTTCACTACATAAATTTTATGAAAAAATATTTTTTCTTTTTATTATGATTTGATTTTTATTATTATTTTACTGTACACATTTACAGAAAGATTTAGGAATTTATTTTACTGTACAACAGCTACACACTACAAAAATTTCAATTTAAATTTTAAAATTTATGAAAAAATGAAATATAAAAATAATAAAATATATATTATATATAGTATTGATACTATACTATAAATATTGAGTGAAACATGAAAGTTTATGAAAAAATTACTCAGAGAATTACTCGGCTATGCAAGCAACAGCATAATTTATTGTAAATGTTGCTTCATGATAAAATGTTTTTATTTTTATAAATTCTTATTTGAACATATTTTTCAACTCTTTGTTTAAATATTTTGTCGTCCTGAAAAGGACGGTTTGTGTGATTTGTTATATTAGTCGATTGTTTAAGCCTTCTTCTCAGTCTTTTTGGGCAGGAGTACAGCTTGAATGTTGGGCAAGACACCACCTTGGGCGATTGTCACGCCGGACAACAACTTGTTCAATTCCTCGTCATTGCGGATGGCCAATTGCAAATGGCGCGGAATGATTCTCGTCTTCTTGTTGTCGCGTGCAGCATTGCCAGCCAACTCAAGAACTTCAGCGGCCAAGTATTCCATTACAGCTGCCAAATATACGGGAGCACCAGCACCGACACGCTCAGCATAATTGCCCTTGCGCAGCAAACGATGAATACGACCGACCGGAAATTGTAGTCCAGCACGATTCGAGCGCGACTTTGCCTTTCCCTTAACTTTGCCACCTTTACCACGACCAGACATTTTTTGTATTCTCTTTCTCTGTTTTTTCACTCCACTAAATCACTAGTCACACACAAATGTTAACGATACGATATTGCCTGCTGTGTATTTATAGTTTTGTTGGGCTCATGGTTGTCAGGTAGAGAAAATTAACATACATGGGGTGTGTATCATGAAAAACTCGTTCAGTAAATTGTAGATAAGTGTGCATATTGGCATTCATAGTCATCATAATTGTGCTTTGAGTGTTTTGTGAAGTGAAAATGCCTCCTAAAACGAGTGGTAAAGCGGCAAAAAAGGCCGGCAAGGCGCAAAAGAACATTACGAAAAACGACAAGAAGAAGAAGCGCAAGAGGAAGGAAAGCTACGCTATCTATATTTACAAAGTGTTGAAGCAAGTCCACCCCGACACTGGCATCTCTTCGAAGGCAATGAGTATTATGAACAGTTTCGTGAATGACATCTTTGAGCGTATCGCTGCCGAAGCGTCGCGTCTGGCGCACTACAATAAGCGTTCGACAATCACTAGTCGCGAAATTCAGACTGCCGTTCGTCTGCTGTTGCCCGGTGAATTGGCGAAGCACGCTGTCAGTGAGGGAACTAAGGCCGTCACCAAGTACACCAGTTCCAAATAAACAATTTCCATCGACAACATCTACGTTAATAGAACAAAAGGCCCTTTTCAGGGCCACAAAATATATAAACAAAGAGATTTTTATATGTTGTTTTAAAAAATATCCTATCATAATTAAGCTCCTTAATCGTATTATGCAAAAAAACACATGTGTGGACGCCAACAGCGATCCAAACCGCGCCCGACGGGAACCGATGTTGGCGTGGCGAATTCAACAATTTCTATTCATAAGCAATTTATTAAAATATATTTTTAGCGTTTGAAAATATTTCGATTCTCTTTGTGTATTGATTTTGTAGCCCTGAAAAGGGCTTTTTATATATCATTTCAGATATACATACATATAGATAATGTCCCATTACTGACAGTTTACTTTTTGGCAGCTGTTTTTTTGGCTACTGGCTTCTTGGCCGCTGTTGCGGTCTTTTTTGGCTTGGCAGCAGATGATTTAGCCTTGGGTGCTTTTGGTTTGGTGGCGCTTGGCTTTGCCTTAACTGTACCAGTCTTCTTGATACTTTTCACTTTTGCCTTTTCACTCTTCTTTTTTTCGGCTGTCTTTTTGGTAGCCACAGCTGCTTTCTTTGCCTTTACAGCCGTCTTATCACTGCTCGCCTTCTTGGCACCAATCGCCGATGCAGATTTCTTCTTGGCTGCACTGCTAGCTCCCAATGCCGATGCTCCACTCTTCTTCTTCTTTGCTTTAGCCTTTTCCACAGATGACGATTTCGGCTTACTGCTGCTGCCTTTTTTCGGTTTGGCTGCGGCTGCCGATAGCTTGAACGATCCGGACGCACCTTTGCCTTTAGTTTGAATCAATTTACCGCTGACTACCGAAGATTTCAAATATCTCTTTATGAACGGAGCCAATTTTTGTGCATCGCATTTGTATGTTGCACTAATATATTTCTTGATGGCCAGCAGTGAAGAGCCACCGCGCTCTTTCAAATTTTTAATCGATGCATCGACCATTTGCTGTGTCGACGGATGGGTTGGGGCAGCTGCGGGCTTCTTAGATTTTGCCGATGCAGGTTTCTTGGCAGCAACCTTTTTCTCCGCAACAGCCGTAGCTCCCGTTGCCGCAACCGGCGATGATGCATTAGCAATAACAGCAGATTCCGACATCTTTCCTTTTCACTTTTACACTTTTTCCCAATTCAATTCGTAACAAAACGCTACGCAACACAATTCAAATTCAATCAAATTCAGTGACTCACGAAACACAAGTTGAACTCCCTTCAAAAAGTGAGACTCATGTAGAAGGGATATATGATAATAATTTACCAGTCAGTAGTTGTGAACATTTTCTAATAGTCATCTTCAAATAGAATTTTAATTTTTTAAAACATTACTTTTCGATTTCCATTCAAACGAATCACCCATTAATATTTACCAAATATTGATCTTTCGCATTTTTAACATATTTGCCTTATATCTATTATGCTGACAGTTTTAAATGCAGTCAAACATAAACTTTGCCTGATTTATAATGAAATTTCGTAGAAAAAACCTAACATTTTACCACTTATACATTCAATAAATAGTTAAAATTGCATTTATATATGATTTTGAACAATTTACATAATATTTAAATGAAATTTATTCACATTTATTGAATGCAACAGTTATAAAAAATATTTTACAATTGCTCTCAACTTACCGAAAGTCTACCAAGTATACATTTAGCAAATCGAATATCTCAGCTCAACTCGGTTCGACTTTTATAATTAGCATTCAAAATCATATATATTTAATTTTCAATATTATTTAAATATTCAAAACTGTGCACTGGAAATAATATTCCATTGAAATCATTAATTTTATAGCATTTTCTTTATCAAATGCGTAAACTGTCTTCCCACAAGAATTTTATGTATGTTATGCTCACATGTTCGCATATAAAATGGGGTATTTGTATTTTTATTGTTTCTAAATACCGATGTATGCATATTTAAAAACAAAAAATAATAGCACACAAAAAAGAAAAGAAGAAGTTTATTAATACTTTTAATTGATTTCAAAAAATGTCCATTAAATTATTAAGTATTTTCGGAAACCATACAAAAGGTGAAAATGTGGCTTATTTATACATATGTATTTTTTCGTAAGAACTTCAAGTTTATAAAACTAAGAACGTATTAAAAAGTTTAAAAAGGTTGAGCAGCAATAATAACATCGAAAATTCATTGAGCATTTTTACTCTGCACACTCCTTGCAGACCGTTTCGCTGTGCCTTGAATAAATGGTGTTTTTGCAATGTTTTTGTATATTTTCTATCTACACTGCATGGACCATATTCGACGTTTTTTTCGTTCTAGTTCTGGGATATTTACTTAAAACACCTTCAAAATTTAAAACTAATACCTTTCACAACAGTGATACAATAACTTAATATAGCATATTATGAAGCTATGGGCTGATACGTAAATTAAATAAACATAAAATAAACGTAAAATTAAGAAAACATAAGCAAGAGCATTCAGTAAAAACTGAACTCGAAATGTGAATTAAATGAAAATGTGTTGAAAAGAAATAAGGAGGAGGAGGGAGCAAAAAAAAAGTTTGGGTAAATGCCAACAACACGCGGTGTTCCCAAGCGGTCCACCATCCAAGTACTAACCGCGCCCGACGCTGCTTAATTTCGGTGATCGGACGAGAACCGATGTATTCAGCGTGGTATGGTCGTTGGCGAATACTCGTTCGATTATTCACCTTCATATCATATCAGTAGATTTCCATTCAAATGCATATTTTTTGTTTTTGGGAATGTTCTCAACAAAATTAATGAAATATCTTTCCGAATCAGAAAAATTTCATAATTCGCTTTAAATATATGTTCTTTATATATCCATCTTTGCAATAAAATGTATATTTTGAAGCTTTTTTTGATTAAATGTTGTGTTGTGAATTCGAATGTTTGGTCATTTGTTATGTTGTTATGTGTTTGTTTATAAGCTTATTTAAAAAAAAAATTACACCAATAAATTTCATTTAATAGCGAAAGTAGTTGAAATTGTTTTCAATAATCTCTTTTGTATAGAAATTTGTGGTCCTGAAAAGGACCGATTGTTTGTTTGCTATTTTTAAAAATGTCGACCGTTTGGAAATTGACTTAGGCACGTTCGCCACGGATGCGTCTGGCCAGCTGAATGTCTTTGGGCATGATGGTCACTCGTTTGGCATGGATAGCGCATAAGTTTGTGTCTTCGAAAAGACCAACCAGATACGCTTCACTAGCTTCTTGCAAAGCCATTACAGCAGAACTCTGGAAACGCAAGTCAGTTTTGAAATCCTGTGCGATCTCACGAACTAGACGCTGGAACGGTAGTTTACGGATCAACAACTCGGTACTCTTTTGGTAACGACGAATCTCACGTAACGCCACTGTACCGGGACGATAACGATGAGGCTTCTTCACACCACCAGTGGCCGGAGCACTCTTACGAGCAGCCTTCGTCGCCAATTGTTTGCGTGGCGCTTTACCACCAGTCGATTTGCGAGCAGTTTGCTTTGCAACATTATAAACTACCCTCATATATGTTAGAGGAGGCCAGGTAGATGATATGCATTGCAAGCGTCGTCGCGGTTTAGTATAAATATAAGTTGGAGCAAATGTATGTAGTATTGGCAGTTGTGTTTTGTACTTTGTGAAGTGAATTTAGTGAAGAGCAAAAAAAAAGAAGAAACAATGACTGGTCGCGGCAAAGGTGGTAAAGGCTTGGGAAAAGGTGGTGCGAAGCGTCATCGTAAAGTGTTGCGCGATAACATTCAGGGCATCACGAAGCCGGCTATTAGACGTTTGGCTCGTCGTGGCGGTGTGAAGCGTATATCCGGGTTGATATATGAGGAGACTCGTGGCGTGTTGAAGGTCTTTCTGGAGAATGTTATTCGTGATGCTGTCACATACACTGAACACGCCAAACGCAAGACTGTAACAGCGATGGATGTTGTGTATGCTCTGAAGAGACAGGGTCGTACATTGTACGGTTTCGGCGGTTAAATTCATAAATTGACGACATAAATAATGGAAAACGGTCCTTTTCAGGACCACAAAATACATTTACAAAAAGATTTAAAAATTATTTCAACTATCTATTTTACTGTACACATTTACAGAAAGATTTAGGAATTATTTCAACTCATATTTTTCTGTACAACAGCTTCACTACATAAATTTTATGAAAAAATATTTTTTCTTTTTATTATGATTTGATTTTTATTATTATTTTACTGTACACATTTACAGAAAGATTTAGGAATTTATTTTACTGTACAACAGCTACACACTACAAAAATTTCAATTTAAATTTTAAAATTTATGAAAAAATGAAATATAAAAATAATAAAATATATATTATATATAGTATTGATACTATACTATAAATATTGAGTGAAACATGAAAGTTTATGAAAAAATTACTCAGAGAATTACTCGGCTATGCAAGCAACAGCATAATTTATTGTAAATGTTGCTTCATGATAAAATGTTTTTATTTTTATAAATTCTTATTTGAACATATTTTTCAACTCTTTGTTTAAATATTTTGTCGTCCTGAAAAGGACGGTTTGTGTGATTTGTTATATTAGTCGATTGTTTAAGCCTTCTTCTCAGTCTTTTTGGGCAGGAGTACAGCTTGAATGTTGGGCAAGACACCACCTTGGGCGATTGTCACGCCGGACAACAACTTGTTCAATTCCTCGTCATTGCGGATGGCCAATTGCAAATGGCGCGGAATGATTCTCGTCTTCTTGTTGTCGCGTGCAGCATTGCCAGCCAACTCAAGAACTTCAGCGGCCAAGTATTCCATTACAGCTGCCAAATATACGGGAGCACCAGCACCGACACGCTCAGCATAATTGCCCTTGCGCAGCAAACGATGAATACGACCGACCGGAAATTGTAGTCCAGCACGATTCGAGCGCGACTTTGCCTTTCCCTTAACTTTGCCACCTTTACCACGACCAGACATTTTTTGTATTCTCTTTCTCTGTTTTTTCACTCCACTAAATCACTAGTCACACACAAATGTTAACGATACGATATTGCCTGCTGTGTATTTATAGTTTTGTTGGGCTCATGGTTGTCAGGTAGAGAAAATTAACATACATGGGGTGTGTATCATGAAAAACTCGTTCAGTAAATTGTAGATAAGTGTGCATATTGGCATTCATAGTCATCATAATTGTGCTTTGAGTGTTTTGTGAAGTGAAAATGCCTCCTAAAACGAGTGGTAAAGCGGCAAAAAAGGCCGGCAAGGCGCAAAAGAACATTACGAAAAACGACAAGAAGAAGAAGCGCAAGAGGAAGGAAAGCTACGCTATCTATATTTACAAAGTGTTGAAGCAAGTCCACCCCGACACTGGCATCTCTTCGAAGGCAATGAGTATTATGAACAGTTTCGTGAATGACATCTTTGAGCGTATCGCTGCCGAAGCGTCGCGTCTGGCGCACTACAATAAGCGTTCGACAATCACTAGTCGCGAAATTCAGACTGCCGTTCGTCTGCTGTTGCCCGGTGAATTGGCGAAGCACGCTGTCAGTGAGGGAACTAAGGCCGTCACCAAGTACACCAGTTCCAAATAAACAATTTCCATCGACAACATCTACGTTAATAGAACAAAAGGCCCTTTTCAGGGCCACAAAATATATAAACAAAGAGATTTTTATATGTTGTTTTAAAAAATATCCTATCATAATTAAGCTCCTTAATCGTATTATGCAAAAAAACACATGTGTGGACGCCAACAGCGATCCAAACCGCGCCCGACGGGAACCGATGTTGGCGTGGCGAATTCAACAATTTCTATTCATAAGCAATTTATTAAAATATATTTTTAGCGTTTGAAAATATTTCGATTCTCTTTGTGTATTGATTTTGTAGCCCTGAAAAGGGCTTTTTATATATCATTTCAGATATACATACATATAGATAATGTCCCATTACTGACAGTTTACTTTTTGGCAGCTGTTTTTTTGGCTACTGGCTTCTTGGCCGCTGTTGCGGTCTTTTTTGGCTTGGCAGCAGATGATTTAGCCTTGGGTGCTTTTGGTTTGGTGGCGCTTGGCTTTGCCTTAACTGTACCAGTCTTCTTGATACTTTTCACTTTTGCCTTTTCACTCTTCTTTTTTTCGGCTGTCTTTTTGGTAGCCACAGCTGCTTTCTTTGCCTTTACAGCCGTCTTATCACTGCTCGCCTTCTTGGCACCAATCGCCGATGCAGATTTCTTCTTGGCTGCACTGCTAGCTCCCAATGCCGATGCTCCACTCTTCTTCTTCTTTGCTTTAGCCTTTTCCACAGATGACGATTTCGGCTTACTGCTGCTGCCTTTTTTCGGTTTGGCTGCGGCTGCCGATAGCTTGAACGATCCGGACGCACCTTTGCCTTTAGTTTGAATCAATTTACCGCTGACTACCGAAGATTTCAAATATCTCTTTATGAACGGAGCCAATTTTTGTGCATCGCATTTGTATGTTGCACTAATATATTTCTTGATGGCCAGCAGTGAAGAGCCACCGCGCTCTTTCAAATTTTTAATCGATGCATCGACCATTTGCTGTGTCGACGGATGGGTTGGGGCAGCTGCGGGCTTCTTAGATTTTGCCGATGCAGGTTTCTTGGCAGCAACCTTTTTCTCCGCAACAGCCGTAGCTCCCGTTGCCGCAACCGGCGATGATGCATTAGCAATAACAGCAGATTCCGACATCTTTCCTTTTCACTTTTACACTTTTTCCCAATTCAATTCGTAACAAAACGCTACGCAACACAATTCAAATTCAATCAAATTCAGTGACTCACGAAACACAAGTTGAACTCCCTTCAAAAAGTGAGACTCATGTAGAAGGGATATATGATAATAATTTACCAGTCAGTAGTTGTGAACATTTTCTAATAGTCATCTTCAAATAGAATTTTAATTTTTTAAAACATTACTTTTCGATTTCCATTCAAACGAATCACCCATTAATATTTACCAAATATTGATCTTTCGCATTTTTAACATATTTGCCTTATATCTATTATGCTGACAGTTTTAAATGCAGTCAAACATAAACTTTGCCTGATTTATAATGAAATTTCGTAGAAAAAACCTAACATTTTACCACTTATACATTCAATAAATAGTTAAAATTGCATTTATATATGATTTTGAACAATTTACATAATATTTAAATGAAATTTATTCACATTTATTGAATGCAACAGTTATAAAAAATATTTTACAATTGCTCTCAACTTACCGAAAGTCTACCAAGTATACATTTAGCAAATCGAATATCTCAGCTCAACTCGGTTCGACTTTTATAATTAGCATTCAAAATCATATATATTTAATTTTCAATATTATTTAAATATTCAAAACTGTGCACTGGAAATAATATTCCATTGAAATCATTAATTTTATAGCATTTTCTTTATCAAATGCGTAAACTGTCTTCCCACAAGAATTTTATGTATGTTATGCTCACATGTTCGCATATAAAATGGGGTATTTGTATTTTTATTGTTTCTAAATACCGATGTATGCATATTTAAAAACAAAAAATAATAGCACACAAAAAAGAAAAGAAGAAGTTTATTAATACTTTTAATTGATTTCAAAAAATGTCCATTAAATTATTAAGTATTTTCGGAAACCATACAAAAGGTGAAAATGTGGCTTATTTATACATATGTATTTTTTCGTAAGAACTTCAAGTTTATAAAACTAAGAACGTATTAAAAAGTTTAAAAAGGTTGAGCAGCAATAATAACATCGAAAATTCATTGAGCATTTTTACTCTGCACACTCCTTGCAGACCGTTTCGCTGTGCCTTGAATAAATGGTGTTTTTGCAATGTTTTTGTATATTTTCTATCTACACTGCATGGACCATATTCGACGTTTTTTTCGTTCTAGTTCTGGGATATTTACTTAAAACACCTTCAAAATTTAAAACTAATACCTTTCACAACAGTGATACAATAACTTAATATAGCATATTATGAAGCTATGGGCTGATACGTAAATTAAATAAACATAAAATAAACGTAAAATTAAGAAAACATAAGCAAGAGCATTCAGTAAAAACTGAACTCGAAATGTGAATTAAATGAAAATGTGTTGAAAAGAAATAAGGAGGAGGAGGGAGCAAAAAAAAAGTTTGGGTAAATGCCAACAACACGCGGTGTTCCCAAGCGGTCCACCATCCAAGTACTAACCGCGCCCGACGCTGCTTAATTTCGGTGATCGGACGAGAACCGATGTATTCAGCGTGGTATGGTCGTTGGCGAATACTCGTTCGATTATTCACCTTCATATCATATCAGTAGATTTCCATTCAAATGCATATTTTTTGTTTTTGGGAATGTTCTCAACAAAATTAATGAAATATCTTTCCGAATCAGAAAAATTTCATAATTCGCTTTAAATATATGTTCTTTATATATCCATCTTTGCAATAAAATGTATATTTTGAAGCTTTTTTTGATTAAATGTTGTGTTGTGAATTCGAATGTTTGGTCATTTGTTATGTTGTTATGTGTTTGTTTATAAGCTTATTTAAAAAAAAAATTACACCAATAAATTTCATTTAATAGCGAAAGTAGTTGAAATTGTTTTCAATAATCTCTTTTGTATAGAAATTTGTGGTCCTGAAAAGGACCGATTGTTTGTTTGCTATTTTTAAAAATGTCGACCGTTTGGAAATTGACTTAGGCACGTTCGCCACGGATGCGTCTGGCCAGCTGAATGTCTTTGGGCATGATGGTCACTCGTTTGGCATGGATAGCGCATAAGTTTGTGTCTTCGAAAAGACCAACCAGATACGCTTCACTAGCTTCTTGCAAAGCCATTACAGCAGAACTCTGGAAACGCAAGTCAGTTTTGAAATCCTGTGCGATCTCACGAACTAGACGCTGGAACGGTAGTTTACGGATCAACAACTCGGTACTCTTTTGGTAACGACGAATCTCACGTAACGCCACTGTACCGGGACGATAACGATGAGGCTTCTTCACACCACCAGTGGCCGGAGCACTCTTACGAGCAGCCTTCGTCGCCAATTGTTTGCGTGGCGCTTTACCACCAGTCGATTTGCGAGCAGTTTGCTTTGCAACATTATAAACTACCCTCATATATGTTAGAGGAGGCCAGGTAGATGATATGCATTGCAAGCGTCGTCGCGGTTTAGTATAAATATAAGTTGGAGCAAATGTATGTAGTATTGGCAGTTGTGTTTTGTACTTTGTGAAGTGAATTTAGTGAAGAGCAAAAAAAAAGAAGAAACAATGACTGGTCGCGGCAAAGGTGGTAAAGGCTTGGGAAAAGGTGGTGCGAAGCGTCATCGTAAAGTGTTGCGCGATAACATTCAGGGCATCACGAAGCCGGCTATTAGACGTTTGGCTCGTCGTGGCGGTGTGAAGCGTATATCCGGGTTGATATATGAGGAGACTCGTGGCGTGTTGAAGGTCTTTCTGGAGAATGTTATTCGTGATGCTGTCACATACACTGAACACGCCAAACGCAAGACTGTAACAGCGATGGATGTTGTGTATGCTCTGAAGAGACAGGGTCGTACATTGTACGGTTTCGGCGGTTAAATTCATAAATTGACGACATAAATAATGGAAAACGGTCCTTTTCAGGACCACAAAATACATTTACAAAAAGATTTAAAAATTATTTCAACTATCTATTTTACTGTACACATTTACAGAAAGATTTAGGAATTATTTCAACTCATATTTTTCTGTACAACAGCTTCACTACATAAATTTTATGAAAAAATATTTTTTCTTTTTATTATGATTTGATTTTTATTATTATTTTACTGTACACATTTACAGAAAGATTTAGGAATTTATTTTACTGTACAACAGCTACACACTACAAAAATTTCAATTTAAATTTTAAAATTTATGAAAAAATGAAATATAAAAATAATAAAATATATATTATATATAGTATTGATACTATACTATAAATATTGAGTGAAACATGAAAGTTTATGAAAAAATTACTCAGAGAATTACTCGGCTATGCAAGCAACAGCATAATTTATTGTAAATGTTGCTTCATGATAAAATGTTTTTATTTTTATAAATTCTTATTTGAACATATTTTTCAACTCTTTGTTTAAATATTTTGTCGTCCTGAAAAGGACGGTTTGTGTGATTTGTTATATTAGTCGATTGTTTAAGCCTTCTTCTCAGTCTTTTTGGGCAGGAGTACAGCTTGAATGTTGGGCAAGACACCACCTTGGGCGATTGTCACGCCGGACAACAACTTGTTCAATTCCTCGTCATTGCGGATGGCCAATTGCAAATGGCGCGGAATGATTCTCGTCTTCTTGTTGTCGCGTGCAGCATTGCCAGCCAACTCAAGAACTTCAGCGGCCAAGTATTCCATTACAGCTGCCAAATATACGGGAGCACCAGCACCGACACGCTCAGCATAATTGCCCTTGCGCAGCAAACGATGAATACGACCGACCGGAAATTGTAGTCCAGCACGATTCGAGCGCGACTTTGCCTTTCCCTTAACTTTGCCACCTTTACCACGACCAGACATTTTTTGTATTCTCTTTCTCTGTTTTTTCACTCCACTAAATCACTAGTCACACACAAATGTTAACGATACGATATTGCCTGCTGTGTATTTATAGTTTTGTTGGGCTCATGGTTGTCAGGTAGAGAAAATTAACATACATGGGGTGTGTATCATGAAAAACTCGTTCAGTAAATTGTAGATAAGTGTGCATATTGGCATTCATAGTCATCATAATTGTGCTTTGAGTGTTTTGTGAAGTGAAAATGCCTCCTAAAACGAGTGGTAAAGCGGCAAAAAAGGCCGGCAAGGCGCAAAAGAACATTACGAAAAACGACAAGAAGAAGAAGCGCAAGAGGAAGGAAAGCTACGCTATCTATATTTACAAAGTGTTGAAGCAAGTCCACCCCGACACTGGCATCTCTTCGAAGGCAATGAGTATTATGAACAGTTTCGTGAATGACATCTTTGAGCGTATCGCTGCCGAAGCGTCGCGTCTGGCGCACTACAATAAGCGTTCGACAATCACTAGTCGCGAAATTCAGACTGCCGTTCGTCTGCTGTTGCCCGGTGAATTGGCGAAGCACGCTGTCAGTGAGGGAACTAAGGCCGTCACCAAGTACACCAGTTCCAAATAAACATTGGTGTCGCTTGGCTTTGCCTTAACTGTACCAGTCTTCTTGATACTTTTCACTTTTGCCTTTTCACTCTTCTTTTTTTCGGCTGTCTTTTTGGTAGCCACAGCTGCTTTCTTTGCCTTTACAGCCGTCTTATCACTGCTCGCCTTCTTGGCACCAATCGCCGATGCAGATTTCTTCTTGGCTGCACTGCTAGCTCCCAATGCCGATGCTCCACTCTTCTTCTTCTTTGCTTTAGCCTTTTCCACAGATGACGATTTCGGCTTACTGCTGCTGCCTTTTTTCGGTTTGGCTGCGGCTGCCGATAGCTTGAACGATCCGGACGCACCTTTGCCTTTAGTTTGAATCAATTTACCGCTGACTACCGAAGATTTCAAATATCTCTTTATGAACGGAGCCAATTTTTGTGCATCGCATTTGTATGTTGCACTAATATATTTCTTGATGGCCAGCAGTGAAGAGCCACCGCGCTCTTTCAAATTTTTAATCGATGCATCGACCATTTGCTGTGTCGACGGATGGGTTGGGGCAGCTGCGGGCTTCTTAGATTTTGCCGATGCAGGTTTCTTGGCAGCAACCTTTTTCTCCGCAACAGCCGTAGCTCCCGTTGCCGCAACCGGCGATGATGCATTAGCAATAACAGCAGATTCCGACATCTTTCCTTTTCACTTTTACACTTTTTCCCAATTCAATTCGTAACAAAACGCTACGCAACACAATTCAAATTCAATCAAATTCAGTGACTCACGAAACACAAGTTGAACTCCCTTCAAAAAGTGAGACTCATGTAGAAGGGATATATGATAATAATTTACCAGTCAGTAGTTGTGAACATTTTCTAATAGTCATCTTCAAATAGAATTTTAATTTTTTAAAACATTACTTTTCGATTTCCATTCAAACGAATCACCCATTAATATTTACCAAATATTGATCTTTCGCATTTTTAACATATTTGCCTTATATCTATTATGCTGACAGTTTTAAATGCAGTCAAACATAAACTTTGCCTGATTTATAATGAAATTTCGTAGAAAAAACCTAACATTTTACCACTTATACATTCAATAAATAGTTAAAATTGCATTTATATATGATTTTGAACAATTTACATAATATTTAAATGAAATTTATTCACATTTATTGAATGCAACAGTTATAAAAAATATTTTACAATTGCTCTCAACTTACCGAAAGTCTACCAAGTATACATTTAGCAAATCGAATATCTCAGCTCAACTCGGTTCGACTTTTATAATTAGCATTCAAAATCATATATATTTAATTTTCAATATTATTTAAATATTCAAAACTGTGCACTGGAAATAATATTCCATTGAAATCATTAATTTTATAGCATTTTCTTTATCAAATGCGTAAACTGTCTTCCCACAAGAATTTTATGTATGTTATGCTCACATGTTCGCATATAAAATGGGGTATTTGTATTTTTATTGTTTCTAAATACCGATGTATGCATATTTAAAAACAAAAAATAATAGCACACAAAAAAGAAAAGAAGAAGTTTATTAATACTTTTAATTGATTTCAAAAAATGTCCATTAAATTATTAAGTATTTTCGGAAACCATACAAAAGGTGAAAATGTGGCTTATTTATACATATGTATTTTTTCGTAAGAACTTCAAGTTTATAAAACTAAGAACGTATTAAAAAGTTTAAAAAGGTTGAGCAGCAATAATAACATCGAAAATTCATTGAGCATTTTTACTCTGCACACTCCTTGCAGACCGTTTCGCTGTGCCTTGAATAAATGGTGTTTTTGCAATGTTTTTGTATATTTTCTATCTACACTGCATGGACCATATTCGACGTTTTTTTCGTTCTAGTTCTGGGATATTTACTTAAAACACCTTCAAAATTTAAAACTAATACCTTTCACAACAGTGATACAATAACTTAATATAGCATATTATGAAGCTATGGGCTGATACGTAAATTAAATAAACATAAAATAAACGTAAAATTAAGAAAACATAAGCAAGAGCATTCAGTAAAAACTGAACTCGAAATGTGAATTAAATGAAAATGTGTTGAAAAGAAATAAGGAGGAGGAGGGAGCAAAAAAAAAGTTTGGGCAAATGCCAACAACACGCGGTGTTCCCAAGCGGTCCACCATCCAAGTACTAACCGCGCCCGACGCTGCTTAATTTCGGTGATCGGACGAGAACCGATGTATTCAGCGTGGTATGGTCGTTGGCGAATACTCGTTCGATTATTCACCTTCATATCATATCAGTAGATTTCCATTCAAATGCATATTTTTTGTTTTTGGGAATGTTCTCAACAAAATTAATGAAATATCTTTCCGAATCAGAAAAATTTCATAATTCGCTTTAAATATATGTTCTTTATATATCCATCTTTGCAATAAAATGTATATTTTGAAGCTTTTTTTGATTAAATGTTGTGTTGTGAATTCGAATGTTTGGTCATTTGTTATGTTGTTATGTGTTTGTTTATAAGCTTATTTAAAAAAAAAATTACACCAATAAATTTCATTTAATAGCGAAAGTAGTTGAAATTGTTTTCAATAATCTCTTTTGTATAGAAATTTGTGGTCCTGAAAAGGACCGATTGTTTGTTTGCTATTTTTAAAAATGTCGACCGTTTGGAAATTGACTTAGGCACGTTCGCCACGGATGCGTCTGGCCAGCTGAATGTCTTTGGGCATGATGGTCACTCGTTTGGCATGGATAGCGCATAAGTTTGTGTCTTCGAAAAGACCAACCAGATACGCTTCACTAGCTTCTTGCAAAGCCATTACAGCAGAACTCTGGAAACGCAAGTCAGTTTTGAAATCCTGTGCGATCTCACGAACTAGACGCTGGAACGGTAGTTTACGGATCAACAACTCGGTACTCTTTTGGTAACGACGAATCTCACGTAACGCCACTGTACCGGGACGATAACGATGAGGCTTCTTCACACCACCAGTGGCCGGAGCACTCTTACGAGCAGCCTTCGTCGCCAATTGTTTGCGTGGCGCTTTACCACCAGTCGATTTGCGAGCAGTTTGCTTTGCAACATTATAAACTACCCTCATATATGTTAGAGGAGGCCAGGTAGATGATATGCATTGCAAGCGTCGTCGCGGTTTAGTATAAATATAAGTTGGAGCAAATGTATGTAGTATTGGCAGTTGTGTTTTGTACTTTGTGAAGTGAATTTAGTGAAGAGCAAAAAAAAAGAAGAAACAATGACTGGTCGCGGCAAAGGTGGTAAAGGCTTGGGAAAAGGTGGTGCGAAGCGTCATCGTAAAGTGTTGCGCGATAACATTCAGGGCATCACGAAGCCGGCTATTAGACGTTTGGCTCGTCGTGGCGGTGTGAAGCGTATATCCGGGTTGATATATGAGGAGACTCGTGGCGTGTTGAAGGTCTTTCTGGAGAATGTTATTCGTGATGCTGTCACATACACTGAACACGCCAAACGCAAGACTGTAACAGCGATGGATGTTGTGTATGCTCTGAAGAGACAGGGTCGTACATTGTACGGTTTCGGCGGTTAAATTCATAAATTGACGACATAAATAATGGAAAACGGTCCTTTTCAGGACCACAAAATACATTTACAAAAAGATTTAAAAATTATTTCAACTATCTATTTTACTGTACACATTTACAGAAAGATTTAGGAATTATTTCAACTCATATTTTTCTGTACAACAGCTTCACTACATAAATTTTATGAAAAAATATTTTTTCTTTTTATTATGATTTGATTTTTATTATTATTTTACTGTACACATTTACAGAAAGATTTAGGAATTTATTTTACTGTACAACAGCTACACACTACAAAAATTTCAATTTAAATTTTAAAATTTATGAAAAAATGAAATATAAAAATAATAAAATATATATTATATATAGTATTGATACTATACTATAAATATTGAGTGAAACATGAAAGTTTATGAAAAAATTACTCAGAGAATTACTCGGCTATGCAAGCAACAGCATAATTTATTGTAAATGTTGCTTCATGATAAAATGTTTTTATTTTTATAAATTCTTATTTGAACATATTTTTCAACTCTTTGTTTAAATATTTTGTCGTCCTGAAAAGGACGGTTTGTGTGATTTGTTATATTAGTCGATTGTTTAAGCCTTCTTCTCAGTCTTTTTGGGCAGGAGTACAGCTTGAATGTTGGGCAAGACACCACCTTGGGCGATTGTCACGCCGGACAACAACTTGTTCAATTCCTCGTCATTGCGGATGGCCAATTGCAAATGGCGCGGAATGATTCTCGTCTTCTTGTTGTCGCGTGCAGCATTGCCAGCCAACTCAAGAACTTCAGCGGCCAAGTATTCCATTACAGCTGCCAAATATACGGGAGCACCAGCACCGACACGCTCAGCATAATTGCCCTTGCGCAGCAAACGATGAATACGACCGACCGGAAATTGTAGTCCAGCACGATTCGAGCGCGACTTTGCCTTTCCCTTAACTTTGCCACCTTTACCACGACCAGACATTTTTTGTATTCTCTTTCTCTGTTTTTTCACTCCACTAAATCACTAGTCACACACAAATGTTAACGATACGATATTGCCTGCTGTGTATTTATAGTTTTGTTGGGCTCATGGTTGTCAGGTAGAGAAAATTAACATACATGGGGTGTGTATCATGAAAAACTCGTTCAGTAAATTGTAGATAAGTGTGCATATTGGCATTCATAGTCATCATAATTGTGCTTTGAGTGTTTTGTGAAGTGAAAATGCCTCCTAAAACGAGTGGTAAAGCGGCAAAAAAGGCCGGCAAGGCGCAAAAGAACATTACGAAAAACGACAAGAAGAAGAAGCGCAAGAGGAAGGAAAGCTACGCTATCTATATTTACAAAGTGTTGAAGCAAGTCCACCCCGACACTGGCATCTCTTCGAAGGCAATGAGTATTATGAACAGTTTCGTGAATGACATCTTTGAGCGTATCGCTGCCGAAGCGTCGCGTCTGGCGCACTACAATAAGCGTTCGACAATCACTAGTCGCGAAATTCAGACTGCCGTTCGTCTGCTGTTGCCCGGTGAATTGGCGAAGCACGCTGTCAGTGAGGGAACTAAGGCCGTCACCAAGTACACCAGTTCCAAATAAACAATTTCCATCGACAACATCTACGTTAATAGAACAAAAGGCCCTTTTCAGGGCCACAAAATATATAAACAAAGAGATTTGTATATGTTGTTTTAAAAAATATCCTATCATAATTAAGCTCCTTAATCGTATTATGCAAAAAAACACATGTGTGGACGCCAACAGCGATCCAAACCGCGCCCGACGGGAACCGATGTTGGCGTGGCGAATTCAACAATTTCTATTCATAAGCAATTTATTAAAATATATTTTTAGCGTTTGAAAATATTTCGATTCTCTTTGTGTATTGATTTTGTAGCCCTGAAAAGGGCTTTTTATATATCATTTCAGATATACATACATATAGATAATGTCCCATTACTGACAGTTTACTTTTTGGCAGCTGTTTTTTTGGCTACTGGCTTCTTGGCCGCTGTTGCGGTCTTTTTTGGCTTGGCAGCAGATGATTTAGCCTTGGGTGCTTTTGGTTTGGTGGCGCTTGGCTTTGCCTTAACTGTACCAGTCTTCTTGATACTTTTCACTTTTGCCTTTTCACTCTTCTTTTTTTCGGCTGTCTTTTTGGTAGCCACAGCTGCTTTCTTTGCCTTTACAGCCGTCTTATCACTGCTCGCCTTCTTGGCACCAATCGCCGATGCAGATTTCTTCTTGGCTGCACTGCTAGCTCCCAATGCCGATGCTCCACTCTTCTTCTTCTTTGCTTTAGCCTTTTCCACAGATGACGATTTCGGCTTACTGCTGCTGCCTTTTTTCGGTTTGGCTGCGGCTGCCGATAGCTTGAACGATCCGGACGCACCTTTGCCTTTAGTTTGAATCAATTTACCGCTGACTACCGAAGATTTCAAATATCTCTTTATGAACGGAGCCAATTTTTGTGCATCGCATTTGTATGTTGCACTAATATATTTCTTGATGGCCAGCAGTGAAGAGCCACCGCGCTCTTTCAAATTTTTAATCGATGCATCGACCATTTGCTGTGTCGACGGATGGGTTGGGGCAGCTGCGGGCTTCTTAGATTTTGCCGATGCAGGTTTCTTGGCAGCAACCTTTTTCTCCGCAACAGCCGTAGCTCCCGTTGCCGCAACCGGCGATGATGCATTAGCAATAACAGCAGATTCCGACATCTTTCCTTTTCACTTTTACACTTTTTCCCAATTCAATTCGTAACAAAACGCTACGCAACACAATTCAAATTCAATCAAATTCAGTGACTCACGAAACACAAGTTGAACTCCCTTCAAAAAGTGAGACTCATGTAGAAGGGATATATGATAATAATTTACCAGTCAGTAGTTGTGAACATTTTCTAATAGTCATCTTCAAATAGAATTTTAATTTTTTAAAACATTACTTTTCGATTTCCATTCAAACGAATCACCCATTAATATTTACCAAATATTGATCTTTCGCATTTTTAACATATTTGCCTTATATCTATTATGCTGACAGTTTTAAATGCAGTCAAACATAAACTTTGCCTGATTTATAATGAAATTTCGTAGAAAAAACCTAACATTTTACCACTTATACATTCAATAAATAGTTAAAATTGCATTTATATATGATTTTGAACAATTTACATAATATTTAAATGAAATTTATTCACATTTATTGAATGCAACAGTTATAAAAAATATTTTACAATTGCTCTCAACTTACCGAAAGTCTACCAAGTATACATTTAGCAAATCGAATATCTCAGCTCAACTCGGTTCGACTTTTATAATTAGCATTCAAAATCATATATATTTAATTTTCAATATTATTTAAATATTCAAAACTGTGCACTGGAAATAATATTCCATTGAAATCATTAATTTTATAGCATTTTCTTTATCAAATGCGTAAACTGTCTTCCCACAAGAATTTTATGTATGTTATGCTCACATGTTCGCATATAAAATGGGGTATTTGTATTTTTATTGTTTCTAAATACCGATGTATGCATATTTAAAAACAAAAAATAATAGCACACAAAAAAGAAAAGAAGAAGTTTATTAATACTTTTAATTGATTTCAAAAAATGTCCATTAAATTATTAAGTATTTTCGGAAACCATACAAAAGGTGAAAATGTGGCTTATTTATACATATGTATTTTTTCGTAAGAACTTCAAGTTTATAAAACTAAGAACGTATTAAAAAGTTTAAAAAGGTTGAGCAGCAATAATAACATCGAAAATTCATTGAGCATTTTTACTCTGCACACTCCTTGCAGACCGTTTCGCTGTGCCTTGAATAAATGGTGTTTTTGCAATGTTTTTGTATATTTTCTATCTACACTGCATGGACCATATTCGACGTTTTTTTCGTTCTAGTTCTGGGATATTTACTTAAAACACCTTCAAAATTTAAAACTAATACCTTTCACAACAGTGATACAATAACTTAATATAGCATATTATGAAGCTATGGGCTGATACGTAAATTAAATAAACATAAAATAAACGTAAAATTAAGAAAACATAAGCAAGAGCATTCAGTAAAAACTGAACTCGAAATGTGAATTAAATGAAAATGTGTTGAAAAGAAATAAGGAGGAGGAGGGAGCAAAAAAAAAGTTTGGGTAAATGCCAACAACACGCGGTGTTCCCAAGCGGTCCACCATCCAAGTACTAACCGCGCCCGACGCTGCTTAATTTCGGTGATCGGACGAGAACCGATGTATTCAGCGTGGTATGGTCGTTGGCGAATACTCGTTCGATTATTCACCTTCATATCATATCAGTAGATTTCCATTCAAATGCATATTTTTTGTTTTTGGGAATGTTCTCAACAAAATTAATGAAATATCTTTCCGAATCAGAAAAATTTCATAATTCGCTTTAAATATATGTTCTTTATATATCCATCTTTGCAATAAAATGTATATTTTGAAGCTTTTTTTGATTAAATGTTGTGTTGTGAATTCGAATGTTTGGTCATTTGTTATGTTGTTATGTGTTTGTTTATAAGCTTATTTTAAAAAAAAATTACACCAATAAATTTCATTTAATAGCGAAAGTAGTTGAAATTGTTTTCAATAATCTCTTTTGTATAGAAATTTGTGGTCCTGAAAAGGACCGATTGTTTGTTTGCTATTTTTAAAAATGTCGACCGTTTGGAAATTGACTTAGGCACGTTCGCCACGGATGCGTCTGGCCAGCTGAATGTCTTTGGGCATGATGGTCACTCGTTTGGCATGGATAGCGCATAAGTTTGTGTCTTCGAAAAGACCAACCAGATACGCTTCACTAGCTTCTTGCAAAGCCATTACAGCAGAACTCTGGAAACGCAAGTCAGTTTTGAAATCCTGTGCGATCTCACGAACTAGACGCTGGAACGGTAGTTTACGGATCAACAACTCGGTACTCTTTTGGTAACGACGAATCTCACGTAACGCCACTGTACCGGGACGATAACGATGAGGCTTCTTCACACCACCAGTGGCCGGAGCACTCTTACGAGCAGCCTTCGTCGCCAATTGTTTGCGTGGCGCTTTACCACCAGTCGATTTGCGAGCAGTTTGCTTTGCAACATTATAAACTACCCTCATATATGTTAGAGGAGGCCAGGTAGATGATATGCATTGCAAGCGTCGTCGCAGTTTAGTATAAATATAAGTTGGAGCAAATGTATGTAGTATTGGCAGTTGTGTTTTGTACTTTGTGAAGTGAATTTAGTGAAGAGCAAAAAAAAAGAAGAAACAATGACTGGTCGCGGCAAAGGTGGTAAAGGCTTGGGAAAAGGTGGTGCGAAGCGTCATCGTAAAGTGTTGCGCGATAACATTCAGGGCATCACGAAGCCGGCTATTAGACGTTTGGCTCGTCGTGGCGGTGTGAAGCGTATATCCGGGTTGATATATGAGGAGACTCGTGGCGTGTTGAAGGTCTTTCTGGAGAATGTTATTCGTGATGCTGTCACATACACTGAACACGCCAAACGCAAGACTGTAACAGCGATGGATGTTGTGTATGCTCTGAAGAGACAGGGTCGTACATTGTACGGTTTCGGCGGTTAAATTCATAAATTGACGACATAAATAATGGAAAACGGTCCTTTTCAGGACCACAAAATACATTTACAAAAAGATTTAAAAATTATTTCAACTATCTATTTTACTGTACACATTTACAGAAAGATTTAGGAATTATTTCAACTCATATTTTTCTGTACAACAGCTTCACTACATAAATTTTATGAAAAAATATTTTTTCTTTTTATTATGATTTGATTTTTATTATTATTTTACTGTACACATTTACAGAAAGATTTAGGAATTTATTTTACTGTACAACAGCTACACACTACAAAAATTTCAATTTAAATTTTAAAATTTATGAAAAAATGAAATATAAAAATAATAAAATATATATTATATATAGTATTGATACTATACTATAAATATTGAGTGAAACATGAAAGTTTATGAAAAAATTACTCAGAGAATTACTCGGCTATGCAAGCAACAGCATAATTTATTGTAAATGTTGCTTCATGATAAAATGTTTTTATTTTTATAAATTCTTATTTGAACATATTTTTCAACTCTTTGTTTAAATATTTTGTCGTCCTGAAAAGGACGGTTTGTGTGATTTGTTATATTAGTCGATTGTTTAAGCCTTCTTCTCAGTCTTTTTGGGCAGGAGTACAGCTTGAATGTTGGGCAAGACACCACCTTGGGCGATTGTCACGCCGGACAACAACTTGTTCAATTCCTCGTCATTGCGGATGGCCAATTGCAAATGGCGCGGAATGATTCTCGTCTTCTTGTTGTCGCGTGCAGCATTGCCAGCCAACTCAAGAACTTCAGCGGCCAAGTATTCCATTACAGCTGCCAAATATACGGGAGCACCAGCACCGACACGCTCAGCATAATTGCCCTTGCGCAGCAAACGATGAATACGACCGACCGGAAATTGTAGTCCAGCACGATTCGAGCGCGACTTTGCCTTTCCCTTAACTTTGCCACCTTTACCACGACCAGACATTTTTTGTATTCTCTTTCTCTGTTTTTTCACTCCACTAAATCACTAGTCACACACAAATGTTAACGATACGATATTGCCTGCTGTGTATTTATAGTTTTGTTGGGCTCATGGTTGTCAGGTAGAGAAAATTAACATACATGGGGTGTGTATCATGAAAAACTCGTTCAGTAAATTGTAGATAAGTGTGCATATTGGCATTCATAGTCATCATAATTGTGCTTTGAGTGTTTTGTGAAGTGAAAATGCCTCCTAAAACGAGTGGTAAAGCGGCAAAAAAGGCCGGCAAGGCGCAAAAGAACATTACGAAAAACGACAAGAAGAAGAAGCGCAAGAGGAAGGAAAGCTACGCTATCTATATTTACAAAGTGTTGAAGCAAGTCCACCCCGACACTGGCATCTCTTCGAAGGCAATGAGTATTATGAACAGTTTCGTGAATGACATCTTTGAGCGTATCGCTGCCGAAGCGTCGCGTCTGGCGCACTACAATAAGCGTTCGACAATCACTAGTCGCGAAATTCAGACTGCCGTTCGTCTGCTGTTGCCCGGTGAATTGGCGAAGCACGCTGTCAGTGAGGGAACTAAGGCCGTCACCAAGTACACCAGTTCCAAATAAACAATTTCCATCGACAACATCTACGTTAATAGAACAAAAGGCCCTTTTCAGGGCCACAAAATATATAAACAAAGAGATTTTTATATGTTGTTTTAAAAAATATCCTATCATAATTAAGCTCCTTAATCGTATTATGCAAAAAAACACATGTGTGGACGCCAACAGCGATCCAAACCGCGCCCGACGGGAACCGATGTTGGCGTGGCGAATTCAACAATTTCTATTCATAAGCAATTTATTAAAATATATTTTTAGCGTTTGAAAATATTTCGATTCTCTTTGTGTATTGATTTTGTAGCCCTGAAAAGGGCTTTTTATATATCATTTCAGATATACATACATATAGATAATGTCCCATTACTGACAGTTTACTTTTTGGCAGCTGTTTTTTTGGCTACTGGCTTCTTGGCCGCTGTTGCGGTCTTTTTTGGCTTGGCAGCAGATGATTTAGCCTTGGGTGCTTTTGGTTTGGTGGCGCTTGGCTTTGCCTTAACTGTACCAGTCTTCTTGATACTTTTCACTTTTGCCTTTTCACTCTTCTTTTTTTCGGCTGTCTTTTTGGTAGCCACAGCTGCTTTCTTTGCCTTTACAGCCGTCTTATCACTGCTCGCCTTCTTGGCACCAATCGCCGATGCAGATTTCTTCTTGGCTGCACTGCTAGCTCCACTCTTCTTCTTCTTTGCTTTAGCCTTTTCCACAGATGACGATTTCGGCTTACTGCTGCTGCCTTTTTTCGGTTTGGCTGCGGCTGCCGATAGCTTGAACGATCCGGACGCACCTTTGCCTTTAGTTTGAATCAATTTACCGCTGACTACCGAAGATTTCAAATATCTCTTTATGAACGGAGCCAATTTTTGTGCATCGCATTTGTATGTTGCACTAATATATTTCTTGATGGCCAGCAGTGAAGAGCCACCGCGCTCTTTCAAATTTTTAATCGATGCATCGACCATTTGCTGTGTCGACGGATGGGTTGGGGCAGCTGCGGGCTTCTTAGATTTTGCCGATGCAGGTTTCTTGGCAGCAACCTTTTTCTCCGCAACAGCCGTAGCTCCCGTTGCCGCAACCGGCGATGATGCATTAGCAATAACAGCAGATTCCGACATCTTTCCTTTTCACTTTTACACTTTTTCCCAATTCAATTCGTAACAAAACGCTACGCAACACAATTCAAATTCAATCAAATTCAGTGACTCACGAAACACAAGTTGAACTCCCTTCAAAAAGTGAGACTCATGTAGAAGGGATATATGATAATAATTTACCAGTCAGTAGTTGTGAACATTTTCTAATAGTCATCTTCAAATAGAATTTTAATTTTTTAAAACATTACTTTTCGATTTCCATTCAAACGAATCACCCATTAATATTTACCAAATATTGATCTTTCGCATTTTTAACATATTTGCCTTATATCTATTATGCTGACAGTTTTAAATGCAGTCAAACATAAACTTTGCCTGATTTATAATGAAATTTCGTAGAAAAAACCTAACATTTTACCACTTATACATTCAATAAATAGTTAAAATTGCATTTATATATGATTTTGAACAATTTACATAATATTTAAATGAAATTTATTCACATTTATTGAATGCAACAGTTATAAAAAATATTTTACAATTGCTCTCAACTTACCGAAAGTCTACCAAGTATACATTTAGCAAATCGAATATCTCAGCTCAACTCGGTTCGACTTTTATAATTAGCATTCAAAATCATATATATTTAATTTTCAATATTATTTAAATATTCAAAACTGTGCACTGGAAATAATATTCCATTGAAATCATTAATTTTATAGCATTTTCTTTGTCAAATGCGTAAACTGTCTTCCCACAAGAATTTTATGTATGTTATGCTCACATGTTCGCATATAAAATGGGGTATTTGTATTTTTATTGTTTCTAAATACCGATGTATGCATATTTAAAAACAAAAAATAATAGCACACAAAAAAGAAAAGAAGAAGTTTATTAATACTTTTAATTGATTTCAAAAAATGTCCATTAAATTATTAAGTATTTTCGGAAACCATACAAAAGGTGAAAATGTGGCTTATTTATACATATGTATTTTTTCGTAAGAACTTCAAGTTTATAAAACTAAGAACGTATTTAAAAGTTTAAAAAGGTTGAGCAGCAATAATAACATCGAAAATTCATTGAGCATTTTTACTCTGCACACTCCTTGCAGACCGTTTCGCTGTGCCTTGAATAAATGGTGTTTTTGCAATGTTTTTGTATATTTTCTATCTACACTGCGTGGACCATATTCGACGTTTTTTTCGTTCTAGTTCTGGGATATTTACTTAAAACACCTTCAAAATTTAAAACTAATACCTTTCACAACAGTGATGCAATAACTTAATATAGCATATTATGAAGCTATGGGCTGATACGTAAATTAAATAAACATAAAATAAACGTAAAATTAAGAAAACATAAGCAAGAGCATTCAGTAAAAACTGAACTCGAAATGTGAATTAAATGAAAATGTGTTGAAAAGAAATAAGGAGGAGGAGGGAGCAAAAAAAAGTTTAGGCAAATGCCAACAACACGCGGTGTTCCCAAGCGGTCCACCATCCAAGTACTAACCGCGCCCGACGCTGCTTAATTTCGGTGATCGGACGAGAACCGATGTATTCAGCGTGGTATGGTCGTTGGCGAATACTCGTTCGATTATTCACCTTCATATCATATCAGTAGATTTCCATTCAAATGCATATTTTTTGTTTTTGGGAATGTTCTCAACAAAATTGATGAAATATCTTTCCGAATCAGAAAAATTTCATAATTCGCTTTAAATATATGTTCTTTATATATCCATCTTTGCAATAAAATGTATATTTTGAAGCTTTTTTTGATTAAATGTTGTGTTGTGAATTCGAATGTTTGGTCATTTGTTATGTTGTTATGTGTTTGTTTATAAGCTTATTTAAAAAAAAAATTACACCAATAAATTTCATTTAATAGCGAAAGTAGTTGAAATTGTTTTCAATAATCTCTTTTGTATAGAAATTTGTGGTCCTGAAAAGGACCGATTGTTTGTTTGCTATTTTTAAAAATGTCGACCGTTTGGAAATTGACTTAGGCACGTTCGCCACGGATGCGTCTGGCCAGCTGAATGTCTTTGGGCATGATGGTCACTCGTTTGGCATGGATAGCGCATAAGTTTGTGTCTTCGAAAAGACCAACCAGATACGCTTCACTAGCTTCTTGCAAAGCCATTACAGCAGAACTCTGGAAACGCAAGTCAGTTTTGAAATCCTGTGCGATCTCACGAACTAGACGCTGGAACGGTAGTTTACGGATCAACAACTCGGTACTCTTTTGGTAACGACGAATCTCACGTAACGCCACTGTACCGGGACGATAACGATGAGGCTTCTTCACACCACCAGTGGCCGGAGCACTCTTACGAGCAGCCTTCGTCGCCAATTGTTTGCGTGGCGCTTTACCACCAGTCGATTTGCGAGCAGTTTGCTTTGCAACATTATAAACTACCCTCATATATGTTAGAGGAGGCCAGGTAGATGATATGCATTGCAAGCGTCGTCGCAGTTTAGTATAAATATAAGTTGGAGCAAATGTATGTAGTATTGGCAGTTGTGTTTTGTACTTTGTGAAGTGAATTTAGTGAAGAGCAAAAAAAAAGAAGAAACAATGACTGGTCGCGGCAAAGGTGGTAAAGGCTTGGGAAAAGGTGGTGCGAAGCGTCATCGTAAAGTGTTGCGCGATAACATTCAGGGCATCACGAAGCCGGCTATTAGACGTTTGGCTCGTCGTGGCGGTGTGAAGCGTATATCCGGGTTGATATATGAGGAGACTCGTGGCGTGTTGAAGGTCTTTCTGGAGAATGTTATTCGTGATGCTGTCACATACACTGAACACGCCAAACGCAAGACTGTAACAGCGATGGATGTTGTGTATGCTCTGAAGAGACAGGGTCGTACATTGTACGGTTTCGGCGGTTAAATTCATAAATTGACGACATAAATAATGGAAAACGGTCCTTTTCAGGACCACAAAATACATTTACAAAAAGATTTAAAAATTATTTCAACTATCTATTTTACTGTACACATTTACAGAAAGATTTAGGAATTATTTCAACTCATATTTTTCTGTACAACAGCTTCACTACATAAATTTTATGAAAAAATATTTTTTCTTTTTATTATGATTTGATTTTTATTATTATTTTACTGTACACATTTACAGAAAGATTTAGGAATTTATTTTACTGTACAACAGCTACACACTACAAAAATTTCAATTTAAATTTTAAAATTTATGAAAAAATGAAATATAAAAATAATAAAATATATATTATATATAGTATTGATACTATACTATAAATATTGAGTGAAACATGAAAGTTTATGAAAAAATTACTCAGAGAATTACTCGGCTATGCAAGCAACAGCATAATTTATTGTAAATGTTGCTTCATGATAAAATGTTTTTATTTTTATAAATTCTTATTTGAACATATTTTTCAACTCTTTGTTTAAATATTTTGTCGTCCTGAAAAGGACGGTTTGTGTGATTTGTTATATTAGTCGATTGTTTAAGCCTTCTTCTCAGTCTTTTTGGGCAGGAGTACAGCTTGAATGTTGGGCAAGACACCACCTTGGGCGATTGTCACGCCGGACAACAACTTGTTCAATTCCTCGTCATTGCGGATGGCCAATTGCAAATGGCGCGGAATGATTCTCGTCTTCTTGTTGTCGCGTGCAGCATTGCCAGCCAACTCAAGAACTTCAGCGGCCAAGTATTCCATTACAGCTGCCAAATATACGGGAGCACCAGCACCGACACGCTCAGCATAATTGCCCTTGCGCAGCAAACGATGAATACGACCGACCGGAAATTGTAGTCCAGCACGATTCGAGCGCGACTTTGCCTTTCCCTTAACTTTGCCACCTTTACCACGACCAGACATTTTTTGTATTCTCTTTCTCTGTTTTTTCACTCCACTAAATCACTAGTCACACACAAATGTTAACGATACGATATTGCCTGCTGTGTATTTATAGTTTTGTTGGGCTCATGGTTGTCAGGTAGAGAAAATTAACATACATGGGGTGTGTATCATGAAAAACTCGTTCAGTAAATTGTAGATAAGTGTGCATATTGGCATTCATAGTCATCATAATTGTGCTTTGAGTGTTTTGTGAAGTGAAAATGCCTCCTAAAACGAGTGGTAAAGCGGCAAAAAAGGCCGGCAAGGCGCAAAAGAACATTACGAAAAACGACAAGAAGAAGAAGCGCAAGAGGAAGGAAAGCTACGCTATCTATATTTACAAAGTGTTGAAGCAAGTCCACCCCGACACTGGCATCTCTTCGAAGGCAATGAGTATTATGAACAGTTTCGTGAATGACATCTTTGAGCGTATCGCTGCCGAAGCGTCGCGTCTGGCGCACTACAATAAGCGTTCGACAATCACTAGTCGCGAAATTCAGACTGCCGTTCGTCTGCTGTTGCCCGGTGAATTGGCGAAGCACGCTGTCAGTGAGGGAACTAAGGCCGTCACCAAGTACACCAGTTCCAAATAAACAATTTCCATCGACAACATCTACGTTAATAGAACAAAAGGCCCTTTTCAGGGCCACAAAATATATAAACAAAGAGATTTTTATATGTTGTTTTAAAAAATATCCTATCATAATTAAGCTCCTTAATCGTATTATGCAAAAAAACACATGTGTGGACGCCAACAGCGATCCAAACCGCGCCCGACGGGAACCGATGTTGGCGTGGCGAATTCAACAATTTCTATTCATAAGCAATTTATTAAAATATATTTTTAGCGTTTGAAAATATTTCGATTCTCTTTGTGTATTGATTTTGTAGCCCTGAAAAGGGCTTTTTATATATCATTTCAGATATACATACATATAGATAATGTCCCATTACTGACAGTTTACTTTTTGGCAGCTGTTTTTTTGGCTACTGGCTTCTTGGCCGCTGTTGCGGTCTTTTTTGGCTTGGCAGCAGATGATTTAGCCTTGGGTGCTTTTGGTTTGGTGGCGCTTGGCTTTGCCTTAACTGTACCAGTCTTCTTGATACTTTTCACTTTTGCCTTTTCACTCTTCTTTTTTTCGGCTGTCTTTTTGGTAGCCACAGCTGCTTTCTTTGCCTTTACAGCCGTCTTATCACTGCTCGCCTTCTTGGCACCAATCGCCGATGCAGATTTCTTCTTGGCTGCACTGCTAGCTCCACTCTTCTTCTTCTTTGCTTTAGCCTTTTCCACAGATGACGATTTCGGCTTACTGCTGCTGCCTTTTTTCGGTTTGGCTGCGGCTGCCGATAGCTTGAACGATCCGGACGCACCTTTGCCTTTAGTTTGAATCAATTTACCGCTGACTACCGAAGATTTCAAATATCTCTTTATGAACGGAGCCAATTTTTGTGCATCGCATTTGTATGTTGCACTAATATATTTCTTGATGGCCAGCAGTGAAGAGCCACCGCGCTCTTTCAAATTTTTAATCGATGCATCGACCATTTGCTGTGTCGACGGATGGGTTGGGGCAGCTGCGGGCTTCTTAGATTTTGCCGATGCAGGTTTCTTGGCAGCAACCTTTTTCTCCGCAACAGCCGTAGCTCCCGTTGCCGCAACCGGCGATGATGCATTAGCAATAACAGCAGATTCCGACATCTTTCCTTTTCACTTTTACACTTTTTCCCAATTCAATTCGTAACAAAACGCTACGCAACACAATTCAAATTCAATCAAATTCAGTGACTCACGAAACACAAGTTGAACTCCCTTCAAAAAGTGAGACTCATGTAGAAGGGATATATGATAATAATTTACCAGTCAGTAGTTGTGAACATTTTCTAATAGTCATCTTCAAATAGAATTTTAATTTTTTAAAACATTACTTTTCGATTTCCATTCAAACGAATCACCCATTAATATTTACCAAATATTGATCTTTCGCATTTTTAACATATTTGCCTTATATCTATTATGCTGACAGTTTTAAATGCAGTCAAACATAAACTTTGCCTGATTTATAATGAAATTTCGTAGAAAAAACCTAACATTTTACCACTTATACATTCAATAAATAGTTAAAATTGCATTTATATATGATTTTGAACAATTTACATAATATTTAAATGAAATTTATTCACATTTATTGAATGCAACAGTTATAAAAAATATTTTACAATTGCTCTCAACTTACCGAAAGTCTACCAAGTATACATTTAGCAAATCGAATATCTCAGCTCAACTCGGTTCGACTTTTATAATTAGCATTCAAAATCATATATATTTAATTTTCAATATTATTTAAATATTCAAAACTGTGCACTGGAAATAATATTCCATTGAAATCATTAATTTTATAGCATTTTCTTTGTCAAATGCGTAAACTGTCTTCCCACAAGAATTTTATGTATGTTATGCTCACATGTTCGCATATAAAATGGGGTATTTGTATTTTTATTGTTTCTAAATACCGATGTATGCATATTTAAAAACAAAAAATAATAGCACACAAAAAAGAAAAGAAGAAGTTTATTAATACTTTTAATTGATTTCAAAAAATGTCCATTAAATTATTAAGTATTTTCGGAAACCATACAAAAGGTGAAAATGTGGCTTATTTATACATATGTATTTTTTCGTAAGAACTTCAAGTTTATAAAACTAAGAACGTATTTAAAAGTTTAAAAAGGTTGAGCAGCAATAATAACATCGAAAATTCATTGAGCATTTTTACTCTGCACACTCCTTGCAGACCGTTTCGCTGTGCCTTGAATAAATGGTGTTTTTGCAATGTTTTTGTATATTTTCTATCTACACTGCGTGGACCATATTCGACGTTTTTTTCGTTCTAGTTCTGGGATATTTACTTAAAACACCTTCAAAATTTAAAACTAATACCTTTCACAACAGTGATGCAATAACTTAATATAGCATATTATGAAGCTATGGGCTGATACGTAAATTAAATAAACATAAAATAAACGTAAAATTAAGAAAACATAAGCAAGAGCATTCAGTAAAAACTGAACTCGAAATGTGAATTAAATGAAAATGTGTTGAAAAGAAATAAGGAGGAGGAGGGAGCAAAAAAAAGTTTAGGCAAATGCCAACAACACGCGGTGTTCCCAAGCGGTCCACCATCCAAGTACTAACCGCGCCCGACGCTGCTTAATTTCGGTGATCGGACGAGAACCGATGTATTCAGCGTGGTATGGTCGTTGGCGAATACTCGTTCGATTATTCACCTTCATATCATATCAGTAGATTTCCATTCAAATGCATATTTTTTGTTTTTGGGAATGTTCTCAACAAAATTGATGAAATATCTTTCCGAATCAGAAAAATTTCATAATTCGCTTTAAATATATGTTCTTTATATATCCATCTTTGCAATAAAATGTATATTTTGAAGCTTTTTTTGATTAAATGTTGTGTTGTGAATTCGAATGTTTGGTCATTTGTTATGTTGTTATGTGTTTGTTTATAAGCTTATTTAAAAAAAAAATTACACCAATAAATTTCATTTAATAGCGAAAGTAGTTGAAATTGTTTTCAATAATCTCTTTTGTATAGAAATTTGTGGTCCTGAAAAGGACCGATTGTTTGTTTGCTATTTTTAAAAATGTCGACCGTTTGGAAATTGACTTAGGCACGTTCGCCACGGATGCGTCTGGCCAGCTGAATGTCTTTGGGCATGATGGTCACTCGTTTGGCATGGATAGCGCATAAGTTTGTGTCTTCGAAAAGACCAACCAGATACGCTTCACTAGCTTCTTGCAAAGCCATTACAGCAGAACTCTGGAAACGCAAGTCAGTTTTGAAATCCTGTGCGATCTCACGAACTAGACGCTGAAACGGTAGTTTACGGATCAACAACTCGGTACTCTTTTGGTAACGACGAATCTCACGTAACGCCACTGTACCGGGACGATAACGATGAGGCTTCTTCACACCACCAGTGGCCGGAGCACTCTTACGAGCAGCCTTAGTCGCCAATTGTTTGCGTGGCGCTTTACCACCAGTCGATTTGCGAGCAGTTTGCTTTGTACGCGCCATCTTTTCACTTTACTTCTTCTTCTTTCTTTTATTCACACCAACACTAACACTGAGCACTACGAGAACGCCAATGAACACATATGCACGCACCAAACAACACTTTTATATTTAAATTTCCGCAAGCGTTTCACTAATTCAACATTATAAACAACCCTCATATATGTTAGAGGAGGCCAGGTAGATGATATGCATTGCAAGCGTCCTCGCGGTTTAGTATAAATATAAGTTGGAGCAAATGTATGTAGTATTGGCAGTTGTGTTTTGTACTTTGTGAAGTGAATTTAGTGAAGAGCAAAAAAAAAGAAGAAACAATGACTGGTCGCGGCAAAGGTGGTAAAGGCTTGGGAAAAGGTGGTGCGAAGCGTCATCGTAAAGTGTTGCGCGATAACATTCAGGGCATCACGAAGCCGGCTATTAGACGTTTGGCTCGTCGTGGCGGTGTGAAGCGTATATCCGGGTTGATATATGAGGAGACTCGTGGCGTGTTGAAGGTCTTTCTGGAGAATGTTATTCGTGATGCTGTCACATACACTGAACACGCCAAACGCAAGACTGTAACAGCGATGGATGTTGTGTATGCTCTGAAGAGACAGGGTCGTACATTGTACGGTTTCGGCGGTTAAATTCATAAATTGACGACATAAATAATGGAAAACGGTCCTTTTCAGGACCACAAAATACATTTACAAAAAGATTTAAAAATTATTTCAACTACTTTCTATTTTACTGTACACATTTACAGAAAGATTTAGGAATTATTTCAACTCCTATTTTACTGTACAACACTACATACATAAATTTCAATTTAAATTTTAAAATTTATGAAAAACTGAATATAAATATAAATATAATAAAATATATAGCATTGATACTATAAGTGAAACATGAAAGTTTATGAAAAAATTACTCAGAGACTATGTTCGGCTATGCAAAAGCAACAGCAAATAAATTTGTAAATTTTGCTTCATGATAAAATGTTTTTATTTTTATAAATTCTTATTTGAACATATTTTTCAACTCTTTGTTTAAATATTTTGTCGTCCTGAAAAGGACGGTTTGTGTAATTTGTTATATTAGTCGATTGTTTAAGCCTTCTTCTCAGTCTTTTTGGGCAAGAGTACAGCTTGAATGTTGGGCAAGACACCACCTTGGGCGATTGTCACGCCGGACAACAACTTGTTCAATTCCTCGTCATTGCGGATGGCCAATTGCAAATGGCGCGGAATGATTCTCGTCTTCTTGTTGTCGCGTGCAGCATTGCCAGCCAACTCAAGAACTTCAGCGGCCAAGTATTCCATTACAGCTGCCAAATATACGGGAGCACCAGCACCGACACGCTCAGCATAATTGCCCTTGCGCAGCAAACGATGAATACGACCGACCGGAAATTGTAGTCCAGCACGATTCGAGCGCGACTTTGCCTTTCCCTTAACTTTGCCACCTTTACCACGACCAGACATTTTTTGTATTCTCTTTCTCTGTTTCTTCACTCCACTAAATCACTAGTCACACACAAATGTTAACGATACGATATTGCCTGCTGTGTATTTATAGTTTTGTTGGGCTCATGGTTGTCAGGTAGAGAGAATTAACATACATGGGGTGTGTATCATGAAAAACTCGTTCAGTAAATTGTAGATAAGTGTGCATATTGGCATTCATAGTCATCATAATTGTGCTTTGAGTGTTTTGTGAAGTGAAAATGCCTCCTAAAACGAGTGGTAAAGCGGCAAAAAAGGCCGGCAAGGCGCAAAAGAACATTACGAAAAACGACAAGAAGAAGAAGCGCAAGAGGAAGGAAAGCTACGCTATCTATATTTACAAAGTGTTGAAGCAAGTCCACCCCGACACTGGCATCTCTTCGAAGGCAATGAGTATTATGAACAGTTTCGTGAATGACATCTTTGAGCGTATCGCTGCCGAAGCGTCGCGTCTGGCGCACTACAATAAGCGTTCGACAATCACTAGTCGCGAAATTCAGACTGCCGTTCGTCTGCTGTTGCCCGGTGAATTGGCGAAGCACGCTGTCAGTGAGGGAACTAAGGCCGTCACCAAGTACACCAGTTCCAAATAAACAATTTCCATCGACAACATCTACGTTAATAGAACAAAAGGCCCTTTTCAGGGCCACAAAATATATAAACAAAGAGATTTTTATATGTTGTTTTAAAAAATATCCCATCATAGTATCTTTATGCTCCTTAATCGTATTATGCAAAAAAAAAATGTGTGGACGCCAACAGCGATCTGCGACATCGGACGGGAACCGCGTGACTCATTCAACAATTTCTATTCATTAGCAATTTATTAAAATATATTTTTAGCGTTTGAAAAATATTTCGATTCTCTTTGTGTATTGATTTTGTAGCCCTGAAAAGGGCTTTTCATTTCAGATATACATACATATATGTAAATATATAGATAATGTCCCATTACTGACAGTTTACTTTTTGGCAGCTGTTTTTTTAGCTACTGGCTTCTTGGCCGCTGTTGCGGTCTTTTTTGGCTTGGCAGCAGATGATTTAGCCTTGGGTGCTTTTGGTTTGGTGGCGCTTGGCTTTGCCTTTGCTGGTTTCGCCTTAACTGTACCAGTCTTCTTGATACTTTTCACTTTTGCCTTTTCACTCTTCTTTTTGGTAGCTACAGCTGCTTTCTTTGCCTTTACAGCCGTCTTATCACTGCTCGCCTTCTTGGCACCAATCGCCGATGCAGATTTCTTCTTGGCTGCACTGCTAGCTCCACTCTTCTTCTTCTTTGCTTTAGCCTTTTCCACAGATGACGATTTCGGCTTACTGCTGCTGCCTTTTTTCGGTTTGGCTGCGGCTGCCGATAGCTTGAACGATCCGGACGCACCTTTGCCTTTAGTTTGAATCAATTTACCGCTGACTACCGAAGATTTCAAATATCTCTTTATGAACGGAGCCAATTTTTGTGCATCGCATTTGTATGTTGCACTAATATATTTCTTGATGGCCAGCAGTGAAGAGCCACCGCGCTCTTTCAAATTTTTAATCGATGCATCGACCATTTGCTGTGTCGACGGATGGGTTGGGGCAGCTGCGGGCTTCTTAGATTTTGCCGATGCAGGTTTCTTGACAGCAACCTTTTTCTCCGCAACAGCCGTAGCTCCCGTTGCCGCAACCGGCGATGATGCATTAGCAATAACAGCAGATTCCGACATCTTTCCTTTTCACTTTTACACTTTTTCCCAATTCAATTCGTAACAAAACGCTACGCAACACAATTCAAATTCAATCAAATTCAGTGACTCACGAAACACAAGTTGAACTCCCTTCAAAAAGTGAGACTCATGTAGAAGGGATATATGATAATAATTTACCAGTCAGTAGTTGTGAACATTTTCTAATAGTCATCTTCAAATAGAATTTTAATTTTGTAAAACATTACTTTTCGATTTCCATTCAAACGAATCACCCATTAATATTTACCAAATATTGATCTTTCGCATTTTTAACATATTTGCCTTATATCTATTATGCTGACAGTTTTAAATGCAGTCAAACATAAACTTTGCCTGATTTATAATGAAATTTCGTAGAAAAAACCTAACATTTTACCACTTATACATTCAATAAATAGTTAAAGTTGCATTTATATATGATTTTGAACAATTTACGTAATATTTAAATGAAATTTATTCACATTTATTGAATGCAACAGCTATAAAAAATATTTTACAATTGCTCTCAACTTACCGAAAGTCTACCAAGTATACATTTTGCAAATCGAATATCTCAGCTCAACTCGGTTCGACTTTTATAATTAGCATTCAAAATCATATATATGTATTTAATTTTCAATATTATTTAAATATTGAAAACTGTGCACTGGAAATAATATTCCATTAAAATCATTAATTTTATAGCATTTTCTTTGTCAAATGCGTAAACTGTCTTCCCACAAGAATTTTATGTATGTTATGCTCACATGTTCGCATATAAAATGGGGTATTTGTATTTTTATTGTTTCTAAATACAAAAAATAATAGCACACAAAAAAGAAAAGAAGAAGTTTATTAATACTTTTAATTGATTTCAAAAAATGTCCATTAAATTATTAAGTATTTTCGGAAACCATACAAAAGGTGAAAATGTGGCTTATTTATACATATGTATTTTTTCGTAAGAACTTCAAGTTTATAAAACTAAGAACGTATTAAAAAGTTTAAAAAGGTTGAGCAGCAATAATAACATCGAAAATTCATTGAGCATTTTTACTCTGCACACTCCTTGCAGACCGTTTCGCTGTGCCTTGAATAAATGGTGTTTTTGCAATGTGAACATGTTTTTGTATATTTTTTATCTACACTGCGTGGACCATATTCGACGTTTTTTTCGTTCTAGTTCTGGGATATTTACTTAAAACACCTTCAACAAAATTTAAAACTAATGTCTTTCACAATAGTGATACAATAACTTAATATAGCATATTATGAAGCTATGGGCTGATACGTAAATTAAATAAATATAAAATAAACGTAAAATTAAGAAAACATAAGCAAGAGCATTCAGTAAAAACTGAACTCGAAATGTGAATTAAATGAAAATGTGTTGAAAAGAAATAAGGAGGAGGAGGGAGCAAAAAAAGAGTTCGGGCAAATGCCAACAACACGCGGTGTTCCCAAGCGGTCCCCCATCCAAGTACTAACCGCGCCCGACGCTGCTTAATTTCGGTGATCGGACGAGAACCGATGTATTCAGCGTGGTATGGTCGTTGGCGAATACTTATCGATTATTCACCTTCATATCATATCAGTAGATTTCCATTCAAATGCATATTTTTTGTTTTTGGGAATGTTCTCAACAAAATTAATGAAATATCTTTCCGAATCAGAAAAATTTCATAATTCGCTTTAAATATATTTGCTTTGCAATAAAATGTATATTTTGAAGCTTTTTTTTTTATTAAATGTTGTGTTGTGAATTCGAATGTTTGGTCATTTGTTATGTATTGTATTGCTTGTTTATAAGCTTATTTTAAATTATTATTATTAAAAAAATTTACACCAATAAATTTCAGGTTAGCATAGCACCAAAATATATATATTTTTTTAATAGCGAAAGTAGTTGAAATTGTTTTCAATAATCTCTTTTGTATAGAAATTTGTGGTCCTGAAAAGGACCGATTGTTTGTTTGCTATTTTTAAAAATGTCGACCGTTTGGAAATTGACTTAGGCACGTTCGCCACGGATGCGTCTGGCCAGCTGAATGTCTTTGGGCATGATGGTCACTCGTTTGGCATGGATAGCGCATAAGTTTGTGTCTTCGAAAAGACCAACCAGATACGCTTCACTAGCTTCTTGCAAAGCCATTACAGCAGAACTCTGGAAACGCAAGTCAGTTTTGAAATCCTGTGCGATCTCACGAACTAGACGCTGGAACGGTAGTTTACGGATCAACAACTCGGTACTCTTTTGGTAACGACGAATCTCACGTAACGCCACTGTACCGGGACGATAACGATGAGGCTTCTTCACACCACCAGTGGCCGGAGCACTCTTACGAGCAGCCTTAGTTGCCAATTGTTTGCGTGGCGCTTTACCACCAGTCGATTTGCGAGCAGTTTGCTTTGTACGCGCCATCTTTTCACTTTACTTCTTCTTCTTTCTCTTATTCACACCAACACTAACACTGAGCACTATGAGAACGCCAATGAACACATATGCACGCACCAAACAACACTTTTATAGTTAAATTTCCACAAGCGTTTCACTAATTCAACATTATAAACAACCCTCATATATGTTAGAGGAGGCCAGGTAGATAATATGCATTGCAAGCGTCGTCTCGGTTTAGTATAAATATAAGTTGGAGCAAATGTATGTAGTATTGGCAGTTGTGTTTTGTACTTTGTGAAGTGAATTTAGTGAAGAGCAAAAAAAAAAAGAAACAATGACTGGTCGCGGCAAAGGTGGTAAAGGCTTGGGAAAAGGTGGTGCGAAGCGTCATCGTAAAGTGTTGCGCGATAACATTCAGGGCATCACGAAGCCGGCTATTAGACGTTTGGCTCGTCGTGGCGGTGTGAAGCGTATATCTGGGTTGATATATGAGGAGACTCGTGGCGTGTTGAAGGTCTTTCTAGAGAATGTTATTCGTGATGCTGTCACATACACTGAACACGCCAAACGCAAGACTGTAACAGCGATGGATGTTGTGTATGCTCTGAAGAGACAGGGTCGTACATTGTACGGTTTCGGCGGTTAAATTCATAAATTGACGACATAAATAATGGAAAACGGTCCTTTTCAGGACCACAAAATACATTTACAAAAAGATTTAAAAATTATTTCAACTACTTTCTATTTTACTGTACACATTTACAGAAAGATTTAGGAATTATTTCAACTCCTATTTTACTGTACAACACTACATACATAAATTTCAATTTAAATTTTAAAATTTATGAAAAACTGAATATAAATATAATAAAATATATAGTATTGATACTATAAGTGAAACATGAAAGTTTATGAAAAAATTACTCAGAGACTATGTTCGGCTATGCAAAAGCAACAGCAAATAAATTTGTAAATTTTGCTTCATGATAAAATGTTTTTATTTTTATAAATTCTTATTTGAACATATTTTTCAACTCTTTGTTTAAATATTTTGTCGTCCTGAAAAGGACGGTTTGTGTAATTTGTTATATTAGTCGATTGTTTAAGCCTTCTTCTCAGTCTTTTTGGGCAAGAGTACAGCTTGAATGTTGGGCAAGACACCACCTTGGGCGATTGTCACGCCGGACAACAACTTGTTCAATTCCTCGTCATTGCGGATGGCCAATTGCAAATGGCGCGGAATGATTCTCGTCTTCTTGTTGTCGCGTGCAGCATTGCCAGCCAACTCAAGAACTTCAGCGGCCAAGTATTCCATTACAGCTGCCAAATATACGGGAGCACCAGCACCGACACGCTCAGCATAATTGCCCTTGCGCAGCAAACGATGAATACGACCGACCGGAAATTGTAGTCCAGCACGATTCGAGCGCGACTTTGCCTTTCCCTTAACTTTGCCACCTTTACCACGACCAGACATTTTTTGTATTCTCTTTCTCTGTTTCTTCACTCCACTAAATCACTAGTCACACACAAATGTTAACGATACGATATTGCCTGCTGTGTATTTATAGTTTTGTTGGGCTCATGGTTGTCAGGTAGAGAGAATTAACATACATGGGGTGTGTATCATCAAAAACTCGTTCAGTAAATTGTAGATAAGTGTGCATATTGGCATTCATAGTCATCATAATTGTGCTTTGAGTCTTTTGTGAAGTGAAAATGCCTCCTAAAACGAGTGGTAAAGCGGCAAAAAAGGCCGGCAAGGCGCAAAAGAACATTACGAAAAACGACAAGAAGAAGAAGCGCAAGAGGAAGGAAAGCTACGCTATCTATATTTACAAAGTGTTGAAGCAAGTCCACCCCGACACTGGCATCTCTTCGAAGGCAATGAGTATTATGAACAGTTTCGTGAATGACATCTTTGAGCGTATCGCTGCCGAAGCGTCGCGTCTGGCGCACTACAATAAGCGTTCGACAATCACTAGTCGCGAAATTCAGACTGCCGTTCGTCTGCTGTTGCCCGGTGAATTGGCGAAGCACGCTGTCAGTGAGGGAACTAAGGCCGTCACCAAGTACACCAGTTCCAAATAAACAATTTCCATCGACAACATCTACGTTAATAGAACAAAAGGCCCTTTTCAGGGCCACAAAATATATAAACAAAGAGATTTTTATATGTTGTTTTAAAAAATATCCCATCATAGTATCTTTATGCTCCTTAATCGTATTATGCAAAAAAAAAATGTGTGGACGCCAACAGCGATCTGCGACATCGGACGGGAACCGCGTGACTCATTCAACAATTTCTATTCATTAGCAATTTATTAAAATATATTTTTAGCGTTTGAAAAATATTTCGATTCTCTTTGTGTATTGATTTTGTAGCCCTGAAAAGGGCTTTTCATTTCAGATATACATACATATATGTAAATATATAGATAATGTCCCATTACTGACAGTTTACTTTTTGGCAGCTGTTTTTTTAGCTACTGGCTTCTTGGCCGCTGTTGCGGTCTTTTTTGGCTTGGCAGCAGATGATTTAGCCTTGGGTGCTTTTGGTTTGGTGGCGCTTGGCTTTGCCTTTGCTGGTTTCGCCTTAACTGTACCAGTCTTCTTGATACTTTTCACTTTTGCCTTTTCACTCTTCTTTTTGGTAGCCACAGCTGCTTTCTTTGCCTTTACAGCCGTCTTATCACTGCTCGCCTTCTTGGCACCAATCGCCGATGCAGATTTCTTCTTGGCTGCACTGCTAGCTCCACTCTTCTTCTTCTTTGCTTTAGCCTTTTCCACAGATGACGATTTCGGCTTACTGCTGCTGCCTTTTTTCGGTTTGGCTGCGGCTGCCGATAGCTTGAACGATCCGGACGCACCTTTGCCTTTAGTTTGAATCAATTTACCGCTGACTACCGAAGATTTCAAATATCTCTTTATGAACGGAGCCAATTTTTGTGCATCGCATTTGTATGTTGCACTAATATATTTCTTGATGGCCAGCAGTGAAGAGCCACCGCGCTCTTTCAAATTTTTAATCGATGCATCGACCATTTGCTGTGTCGACGGATGGGTTGGGGCAGCTGCGGGCTTCTTAGATTTTGCCGATGCAGGTTTCTTGACAGCAACCTTTTTCTCCGCAACAGCCGTAGCTCCCGTTGCCGCAACCGGCGATGATGCATTAGCAATAACAGCAGATTCCGACATCTTTCCTTTTCACTTTTACACTTTTTCCCAATTCAATTCGTAACAAAACGCTACGCAACACAATTCAAATTCAATCAAATTCAGTGACTCACGAAACACAAGTTGAACTCCCTTCAAAAAGTGAGACTCATGTAGAAGGGATATATGATAATAATTTACCAGTCAGTAGTTGTGAACATTTTCTAATAGTCATCTTCAAATAGAATTTTAATTTTGTAAAACATTACTTTTCGATTTCCATTCAAACGAATCACCCATTAATATTTACCAAATATTGATCTTTCGCATTTTTAACATATTTGCCTTATATCTATTATGCTGACAGTTTTAAATGCAGTCAAACATAAACTTTGCCTGATTTATAATGAAATTTCGTAGAAAAAACCTAACATTTTACCACTTATACATTCAATAAATAGTTAAAGTTGCATTTATATATGATTTTGAACAATTTACGTAATATTTAAATGAAATTTATTCACATTTATTGAATGCAACAGCTATAAAAAATATTTTACAATTGCTCTCAACTTACCGAAAGTCTACCAAGTATACATTTTGCAAATCGAATATCTCAGCTCAACTCGGTTCGACTTTTATAATTAGCATTCAAAATCATATATATGTATTTAATTTTCAATATTATTTAAATATTGAAAACTGTGCACTGGAAATAATATTCCATTAAAATCATTAATTTTATAGCATTTTCTTTGTCAAATGCGTAAACTGTCTTCCCACAAGAATTTTATGTATGTTATGCTCACATGTTCGCATATAAAATGGGGTATTTGTATTTTTATTGTTTCTAAATACAAAAAATAATAGCACACAAAAAAGAAAAGAAGAAGTTTATTAATACTTTTAATTGATTTCAAAAAATGTCCATTAAATTATTAAGTATTTTCGGAAACCATACAAAAGGTGAAAATGTGGCTTATTTATACATATGTATTTTTTCGTAAGAACTTCAAGTTTATAAAACTAAGAACGTATTAAAAAGTTTAAAAAGGTTGAGCAGCAATAATAACATCGAAAATTCATTGAGCATTTTTACTCTGCACACTCCTTGCAGACCGTTTCGCTGTGCCTTGAATAAATGGTGTTTTTGCAATGTGAACATGTTTTTGTATATTTTTTATCTACACTGCGTGGACCATATTCGACGTTTTTTTCGTTCTAGTTCTGGGATATTTACTTAAAACACCTTAAACAAAATTTAAAACTAATGTCTTTCACAATAGTGATACAATAACTTAATATAGCATATTATGAAGCTATGGGCTGATACGTAAATTAAATAAATATAAAATAAACGTAAAATTAAGAAAACATAAGCAAGAGCATTCAGTAAAAACTGAACTCGAAATGTGAATTAAATGTGTTGAAAAGAAATAAGGAGGAGGAGGGAGCAAAAAAAGAGTTTGGGCAAATGCCAACAACACGCGGTGTTCCCAAGCGGTCCACCATCCAAGTACTAACCGCGCCCGACGCTGCTTAATTTCGGTGATCGGACGAGAACCGATGTATTCAGCGTGGTATGGTCGTTGGCGAATACTTATCGATTATTCACCTTCATATCATATCAGTAGATTTCCATTCAAATGCATATTTTTTGTTTTTGGGAATGTTCTCAACAAAATTAATGAAATATCTTTCCGAATCAGAAAAATTTCATAATTCGCTTTAAATATATTTGCTTTGCAATAAAATGTATATTTTGAAGCTTTTTTTTTTATTAAATGTTGTGTTGTGAATTCGAATGTTTGGTCATTTGTTATGTATTGTATTGCTTGTTTATAAGCTTATTTTAAATTATTATTATTAAAAAAATTTACACCAATAAATTTCAGGTTAGCATAGCACCAAAATATATATATTTTTTTAATAGCGAAAGTAGTTGAAATTGTTTTCAATAATCTCTTTTGTATAGAAATTTGTGGTCCTGAAAAGGACCGATTGTTTGTTTGCTATTTTTAAAAATGTCGACCGTTTGGAAATTGACTTAGGCACGTTCGCCACGGATGCGTCTGGCCAGCTGAATGTCTTTGGGCATGATGGTCACTCGTTTGGCATGGATAGCGCATAAGTTTGTGTCTTCGAAAAGACCAACCAGATACGCTTCACTAGCTTCTTGCAAAGCCATTACAGCAGAACTCTGGAAACGCAAGTCAGTTTTGAAATCCTGTGCGATCTCACGAACTAGACGCTGGAACGGTAGTTTACGGATCAACAACTCGGTACTCTTTTGGTAACGACGAATCTCACGTAACGCCACTGTACCGGGACGATAACGATGAGGCTTCTTCACACCACCAGTGGCCGGAGCACTCTTACGAGCAGCCTTAGTTGCCAATTGTTTGCGTGGCGCTTTACCACCAGTCGATTTGCGAGCAGTTTGCTTTGTACGCGCCATCTTTTCACTTTACTTCTTCTTCTTTCTCTTATTCACACCAACACTAACACTGAGCACTATGAGAACGCCAATGAACACATATGCACGCACCAAACAACACTTTTATAGTTAAATTTCCACAAGCGTTTCACTAATTCAACATTATAAACAACCCTCATATATGTTAGAGGAGGCCAGGTAGATAATATGCATTGCAAGCGTCGTCTCGGTTTAGTATAAATATAAGTTGGAGCAAATGTATGTAGTATTGGCAGTTGTGTTTTGTACTTTGTGAAGTGAATTTAGTGAAGAGCAAAAAAAAAAAGAAACAATGACTGGTCGCGGCAAAGGTGGTAAAGGCTTGGGAAAAGGTGGTGCGAAGCGTCATCGTAAAGTGTTGCGCGATAACATTCAGGGCATCACGAAGCCGGCTATTAGACGTTTGGCTCGTCGTGGCGGTGTGAAGCGTATATCTGGGTTGATATATGAGGAGACTCGTGGCGTGTTGAAGGTCTTTCTAGAGAATGTTATTCGTGATGCTGTCACATACACTGAACACGCCAAACGCAAGACTGTAACAGCGATGGATGTTGTGTATGCTCTGAAGAGACAGGGTCGTACATTGTACGGTTTCGGCGGTTAAATTCATAAATTGACGACATAAATAATGGAAAACGGTCCTTTTCAGGACCACAAAATACATTTACAAAAAGATTTAAAAATTATTTCAACTACTTTCTATTTTACTGTACACATTTACAGAAAGATTTAGGAATTATTTCAACTCCTATTTTACTGTACAACACTACATACATAAATTTCAATTTAAATTTTAAAATTTATGAAAAACTGAATATAAATATAATAAAATATATAGTATTGATACTATAAGTGAAACATGAAAGTTTATGAAAAAATTACTCAGAGACTATGTTCGGCTATGCAAAAGCAACAGCAAATAAATTTGTAAATTTTGCTTCATGATAAAATGTTTTTATTTTTATAAATTCTTATTTGAACATATTTTTCAACTCTTTGTTTAAATATTTTGTCGTCCTGAAAAGGACGGTTTGTGTAATTTGTTATATTAGTCGATTGTTTAAGCCTTCTTCTCAGTCTTTTTGGGCAAGAGTACAGCTTGAATGTTGGGCAAGACACCACCTTGGGCGATTGTCACGCCGGACAACAACTTGTTCAATTCCTCGTCATTGCGGATGGCCAATTGCAAATGGCGCGGAATGATTCTCGTCTTCTTGTTGTCGCGTGCAGCATTGCCAGCCAACTCAAGAACTTCAGCGGCCAAGTATTCCATTACAGCTGCCAAATATACGGGAGCACCAGCACCGACACGCTCAGCATAATTGCCCTTGCGCAGCAAACGATGAATACGACCGACCGGAAATTGTAGTCCAGCACGATTCGAGCGCGACTTTGCCTTTCCCTTAACTTTGCCACCTTTACCACGACCAGACATTTTTTGTATTCTCTTTCTCTGTTTCTTCACTCCACTAAATCACTAGTCACACACAAATGTTAACGATACGATATTGCCTGCTGTGTATTTATAGTTTTGTTGGGCTCATGGTTGTCAGGTAGAGAGAATTAACATACATGGGGTGTGTATCATCAAAAACTCGTTCAGTAAATTGTAGATAAGTGTGCATATTGGCATTCATAGTCATCATAATTGTGCTTTGAGTGTTTTGTGAAGTGAAAATGCCTCCTAAAACGAGTGGTAAAGCGGCAAAAAAGGCCGGCAAGGCGCAAAAGAACATTACGAAAAACGACAAGAAGAAGAAGCGCAAGAGGAAGGAAAGCTACGCTATCTATATTTACAAAGTGTTGAAGCAAGTCCACCCCGACACTGGCATCTCTTCGAAGGCAATGAGTATTATGAACAGTTTCGTGAATGACATCTTTGAGCGTATCGCTGCCGAAGCGTCGCGTCTGGCGCACTACAATAAGCGTTCGACAATCACTAGTCGCGAAATTCAGACTGCCGTTCGTCTGCTGTTGCCCGGTGAATTGGCGAAGCACGCTGTCAGTGAGGGAACTAAGGCCGTCACCAAGTACACCAGTTCCAAATAAACAATTTCCATCGACAACATCTACGTTAATAGAACAAAAGGCCCTTTTCAGGGCCACAAAATATATAAACAAAGAGATTTTTATATGTTGTTTTAAAAAATATCCCATCATAGTATCTTTATGCTCCTTAATCGTATTATGCAAAAAAAAAATGTGTGGACGCCAACAGCGATCTGCGACATCGGACGGGAACCGCGTGACTCATTCAACAATTTCTATTCATAAGCAATTTATTAAAATATATTTTTAGCGTTTGAAAAATATTTCGATTCTCTTTGTGTATTGATTTTGTAGCCCTGAAAAGGGCTTTTCATTTCAGATATACATACATATATGTAAATATATAGATAATGTCCCATTACTGACAGTTTACTTTTTGGCAGCTGTTTTTTTAGCTACTGGCTTCTTGGCCGCTGTTGCGGTCTTTTTTGGCTTGGCAGCAGATGATTTAGCCTTGGGTGCTTTTGGTTTGGTGGCGCTTGGCTTTGCCTTTGCTGGTTTCGCCTTAACTGTACCAGTCTTCTTGATACTTTTCACTTTTGCCTTTTCACTCTTCTTTTTGGTAGCCACAGCTGCTTTCTTTGCCTTTACAGCCGTCTTATCACTGCTCGCCTTCTTGGCACCAATCGCCGATGCAGATTTCTTCTTGGCTGCACTGCTAGCTCCACTCTTCTTCTTCTTTGCTTTAGCCTTTTCCACAGATGACGATTTCGGCTTACTGCTGCTGCCTTTTTTCGGTTTGGCTGCGGCTGCCGATAGCTTGAACGATCCGGACGCACCTTTGCCTTTAGTTTGAATCAATTTACCGCTGACTACCGAAGATTTCAAATATCTCTTTATGAACGGAGCCAATTTTTGTGCATCGCATTTGTATGTTGCACTAATATATTTCTTGATGGCCAGCAGTGAAGAGCCACCGCGCTCTTTCAAATTTTTAATCGATGCATCGACCATTTGCTGTGTCGACGGATGGGTTGGGGCAGCTGCGGGCTTCTTAGATTTTGCCGATGCAGGTTTCTTGACAGCAACCTTTTTCTCCGCAACAGCCGTAGCTCCCGTTGCCGCAACCGGCGATGATGCATTAGCAATAACAGCAGATTCCGACATCTTTCCTTTTCACTTTTACACTTTTTCCCAATTCAATTCGTAACAAAACGCTACGCAACACAATTCAAATTCAATCAAATTCAGTGACTCACGAAACACAAGTTGAACTCCCTTCAAAAAGTGAGACTCATGTAGAAGGGATATATGATAATAATTTACCAGTCAGTAGTTGTGAACATTTTCTAATAGTCATCTTCAAATAGAATTTTAATTTTGTAAAACATTACTTTTCGATTTCCATTCAAACGAATCACCCATTAATATTTACCAAATATTGATCTTTCGCATTTTTAACATATTTGCCTTATATCTATTATGCTGACAGTTTTAAATGCAGTCAAACATAAACTTTGCCTGATTTATAATGAAATTTCGTAGAAAAAACCTAACATTTTACCACTTATACATTCAATAAATAGTTAAAGTTGCATTTATATATGATTTTGAACAATTTACGTAATATTTAAATGAAATTTATTCACATTTATTGAATGCAACAGCTATAAAAAATATTTTACAATTGCTCTCAACTTACCGAAAGTCTACCAAGTATACATTTTGCAAATCGAATATCTCAGCTCAACTCGGTTCGACTTTTATAATTAGCATTCAAAATCATATATATGTATTTAATTTTCAATATTATTTAAATATTGAAAACTGTGCACTGGAAATAATATTCCATTAAAATCATTAATTTTATAGCATTTTCTTTGTCAAATGCGTAAACTGTCTTCCCACAAGAATTTTATGTATGTTATGCTCACATGTTCGCATATAAAATGGGGTATTTGTATTTTTATTGTTTCTAAATACAAAAAATAATAGCACACAAAAAAGAAAAGAAGAAGTTTATTAATACTTTTAATTGATTTCAAAAAATGTCCATTAAATTATTAAGTATTTTCGGAAACCATACAAAAGGTGAAAATGTGGCTTATTTATACATATGTATTTTTTCGTAAGAACTTCAAGTTTATAAAACTAAGAACGTATTAAAAAGTTTAAAAAGGTTGAGCAGCAATAATAACATCGAAAATTCATTGAGCATTTTTACTCTGCACACTCCTTGCAGACCGTTTCGCTGTGCCTTGAATAAATGGTGTTTTTGCAATGTGAACATGTTTTTGTATATTTTTTATCTACACTGCGTGGACCATATTCGACGTTTTTTTCGTTCTAGTTCTGGGATATTTACTTAAAACACCTTAAACAAAATTTAAAACTAATGTCTTTCACAATAGTGATACAATAACTTAATATAGCATATTATGAAGCTATGGGCTGATACGTAAATTAAATAAATATAAAATAAACGTAAAATTAAGAAAACATAAGCAAGAGCATTCAGTAAAAACTGAACTCGAAATGTGAATTAAATGTGTTGAAAAGAAATAAGGAGGAGGAGGGAGCAAAAAAAGAGTTTGGGCAAATGCCAACAACACGCGGTGTTCCCAAGCGGTCCACCATCCAAGTACTAACCGCGCCCGACGCTGCTTAATTTCGGTGATCGGACGAGAACCGATGTATTCAGCGTGGTATGGTCGTTGGCGAATACTTATCGATTATTCACCTTCATATCATATCAGTAGATTTCCATTCAAATGCATATTTTTTGTTTTTGGGAATGTTCTCAACAAAATTAATGAAATATCTTTCCGAATCAGAAAAATTTCATAATTCGCTTTAAATATATTTGCTTTGCAATAAAATGTATATTTTGAAGCTTTTTTTTTTATTAAATGTTGTGTTGTGAATTCGAATGTTTGGTCATTTGTTATGTATTGTATTGCTTGTTTATAAGCTTATTTTAAATTATTATTATTAAAAAAATTTACACCAATAAATTTCAGGTTAGCATAGCACCAAAATATATATATTTTTTTAATAGCGAAAGTAGTTGAAATTGTTTTCAATAATCTCTTTTGTATAGAAATTTGTGGTCCTGAAAAGGACCGATTGTTTGTTTGCTATTTTTAAAAATGTCGACCGTTTGGAAATTGACTTAGGCACGTTCGCCACGGATGCGTCTGGCCAGCTGAATGTCTTTGGGCATGATGGTCACTCGTTTGGCATGGATAGCGCATAAGTTTGTGTCTTCGAAAAGACCAACCAGATACGCTTCACTAGCTTCTTGCAAAGCCATTACAGCAGAGCTCTGGAAACGCAAGTCAGTTTTGAAATCCTGTGCGATCTCACGAACTAGACGCTGGAACGGTAGTTTACGGATCAACAACTCGGTACTCTTTTGGTAACGACGAATCTCACGTAACGCCACTGTACCGGGACGATAACGATGAGGCTTCTTCACACCACCAGTGGCCGGAGCACTCTTACGAGCAGCCTTAGTTGCCAATTGTTTGCGTGGCGCTTTACCACCAGTCGATTTGCGAGCAGTTTGCTTTGTACGCGCCATCTTTTCACTTTACTTCTTCTTCTTTCTCTTATTCACACCAACACTAACACTGAGCACTATGAGAACGCCAATGAACACATATGCACGCACCAAACAACACTTTTATAGTTAAATTTCCACAAGCGTTTCACTAATTCAACATTATAAACAACCCTCATATATGTTAGAGGAGGCCAGGTAGATAATATGCATTGCAAGCGTCGTCTCGGTTTAGTATAAATATAAGTTGGAGCAAATGTATGTAGTATTGGCAGTTGTGTTTTGTACTTTGTGAAGTGAATTTAGTGAAGAGCAAAAAAAAAAAGAAACAATGACTGGTCGCGGCAAAGGTGGTAAAGGCTTGGGAAAAGGTGGTGCGAAGCGTCATCGTAAAGTGTTGCGCGATAACATTCAGGGCATCACGAAGCCGGCTATTAGACGTTTGGCTCGTCGTGGCGGTGTGAAGCGTATATCTGGGTTGATATATGAGGAGACTCGTGGCGTGTTGAAGGTCTTTCTAGAGAATGTTATTCGTGATGCTGTCACATACACTGAACACGCCAAACGCAAGACTGTAACAGCGATGGATGTTGTGTATGCTCTGAAGAGACAGGGTCGTACATTGTACGGTTTCGGCGGTTAAATTCATAAATTGACGACATAAATAATGGAAAACGGTCCTTTTCAGGACCACAAAATACATTTACAAAAAGATTTAAAAATTATTTCAACTACTTTCTATTTTACTGTACACATTTACAGAAAGATTTAGGAATTATTTCAACTCCTATTTTACTGTACAACACTACATACATAAATTTCAATTTAAATTTTAAAATTTATGAAAAACTGAATATAAATATAATAAAATATATAGTATTGATACTATAAGTGAAACATGAAAGTTTATGAAAAAATTACTCAGAGACTATGTTCGGCTATGCAAAAGCAACAGCAAATAAATTTGTAAATTTTGCTTCATGATAAAATGTTTTTATTTTTATAAATTCTTATTTGAACATATTTTTCAACTCTTTGTTTAAATATTTTGTCGTCCTGAAAAGGACGGTTTGTGTAATTTGTTATATTAGTCGATTGTTTAAGCCTTCTTCTCAGTCTTTTTGGGCAAGAGTACAGCTTGAATGTTGGGCAAGACACCACCTTGGGCGATTGTCACGCCGGACAACAACTTGTTCAATTCCTCGTCATTGCGGATGGCCAATTGCAAATGGCGCGGAATGATTCTCGTCTTCTTGTTGTCGCGTGCAGCATTGCCAGCCAACTCAAGAACTTCAGCGGCCAAGTATTCCATTACAGCTGCCAAATATACGGGAGCACCAGCACCGACACGCTCAGCATAATTGCCCTTGCGCAGCAAACGATGAATACGACCGACCGGAAATTGTAGTCCAGCACGATTCGAGCGCGACTTTGCCTTTCCCTTAACTTTGCCACCTTTACCACGACCAGACATTTTTTGTATTCTCTTTCTCTGTTTCTTCACTCCACTAAATCACTAGTCACACACAAATGTTAACGATACGATATTGCCTGCTGTGTATTTATAGTTTTGTTGGGCTCATGGTTGTCAGGTAGAGAGAATTAACATACATGGGGTGTGTATCATCAAAAACTCGTTCAGTAAATTGTAGATAAGTGTGCATATTGGCATTCATAGTCATCATAATTGTGCTTTGAGTGTTTTGTGAAGTGAAAATGCCTCCTAAAACGAGTGGTAAAGCGGCAAAAAAGGCCGGCAAGGCGCAAAAGAACATTACGAAAAACGACAAGAAGAAGAAGCGCAAGAGGAAGGAAAGCTACGCTATCTATATTTACAAAGTGTTGAAGCAAGTCCACCCCGACACTGGCATCTCTTCGAAGGCAATGAGTATTATGAACAGTTTCGTGAATGACATCTTTGAGCGTATCGCTGCCGAAGCGTCGCGTCTGGCGCACTACAATAAGCGTTCGACAATCACTAGTCGCGAAATTCAGACTGCCGTTCGTCTGCTGTTGCCCGGTGAATTGGCGAAGCACGCTGTCAGTGAGGGAACTAAGGCCGTCACCAAGTACACCAGTTCCAAATAAACAATTTCCATCGACAACATCTACGTTAATAGAACAAAAGGCCCTTTTCAGGGCCACAAAATATATAAACAAAGAGATTTTTATATGTTGTTTTAAAAAATATCCCATCATAGTATCTTTATGCTCCTTAATCGTATTATGCAAAAAAAAAATGTGTGGACGCCAACAGCGATCTGCGACATCGGACGGGAACCGCGTGACTCATTCAACAATTTCTATTCATAAGCAATTTATTAAAATATATTTTTAGCGTTTGAAAAATATTTCGATTCTCTTTGTGTATTGATTTTGTAGCCCTGAAAAGGGCTTTTCATTTCAGATATACATACATATATGTAAATATATAGATAATGTCCCATTACTGACAGTTTACTTTTTGGCAGCTGTTTTTTTAGCTACTGGCTTCTTGGCCGCTGTTGCGGTCTTTTTTGGCTTGGCAGCAGATGATTTAGCCTTGGGTGCTTTTGGTTTGGTGGCGCTTGGCTTTGCCTTTGCTGGTTTCGCCTTAACTGTACCAGTCTTCTTGATACTTTTCACTTTTGCCTTTTCACTCTTCTTTTTGGTAGCCACAGCTGCTTTCTTTGCCTTTACAGCCGTCTTATCACTGCTCGCCTTCTTGGCACCAATCGCCGATGCAGATTTCTTCTTGGCTGCACTGCTAGCTCCACTCTTCTTCTTCTTTGCTTTAGCCTTTTCCACAGATGACGATTTCGGCTTACTGCTGCTGCCTTTTTTCGGTTTGGCTGCGGCTGCCGATAGCTTGAACGATCCGGACGCACCTTTGCCTTTAGTTTGAATCAATTTACCGCTGACTACCGAAGATTTCAAATATCTCTTTATGAACGGAGCCAATTTTTGTGCATCGCATTTGTATGTTGCACTAATATATTTCTTGATGGCCAGCAGTGAAGAGCCACCGCGCTCTTTCAAATTTTTAATCGATGCATCGACCATTTGCTGTGTCGACGGATGGGTTGGGGCAGCTGCGGGCTTCTTAGATTTTGCCGATGCAGGTTTCTTGACAGCAACCTTTTTCTCCGCAACAGCCGTAGCTCCCGTTGCCGCAACCGGCGATGATGCATTAGCAATAACAGCAGATTCCGACATCTTTCCTTTTCACTTTTACACTTTTTCCCAATTCAATTCGTAACAAAACGCTACGCAACACAATTCAAATTCAATCAAATTCAGTGACTCACGAAACACAAGTTGAACTCCCTTCAAAAAGTGAGACTCATGTAGAAGGGATATATGATAATAATTTACCAGTCAGTAGTTGTGAACATTTTCTAATAGTCATCTTCAAATAGAATTTTAATTTTGTAAAACATTACTTTTCGATTTCCATTCAAACGAATCACCCATTAATATTTACCAAATATTGATCTTTCGCATTTTTAACATATTTGCCTTATATCTATTATGCTGACAGTTTTAAATGCAGTCAAACATAAACTTTGCCTGATTTATAATGAAATTTCGTAGAAAAAACCTAACATTTTACCACTTATACATTCAATAAATAGTTAAAGTTGCATTTATATATGATTTTGAACAATTTACGTAATATTTAAATGAAATTTATTCACATTTATTGAATGCAACAGCTATAAAAAATATTTTACAATTGCTCTCAACTTACCGAAAGTCTACCAAGTATACATTTTGCAAATCGAATATCTCAGCTCAACTCGGTTCGACTTTTATAATTAGCATTCAAAATCATATATATGTATTTAATTTTCAATATTATTTAAATATTGAAAACTGTGCACTGGAAATAATATTCCATTAAAATCATTAATTTTATAGCATTTTCTTTGTCAAATGCGTAAACTGTCTTCCCACAAGAATTTTATGTATGTTATGCTCACATGTTCGCATATAAAATGGGGTATTTGTATTTTTATTGTTTCTAAATACAAAAAATAATAGCACACAAAAAAGAAAAGAAGAAGTTTATTAATACTTTTAATTGATTTCAAAAAATGTCCATTAAATTATTAAGTATTTTCGGAAACCATACAAAAGGTGAAAATGTGGCTTATTTATACATATGTATTTTTTCGTAAGAACTTCAAGTTTATAAAACTAAGAACGTATTAAAAAGTTTAAAAAGGTTGAGCAGCAATAATAACATCGAAAATTCATTGAGCATTTTTACTCTGCACACTCCTTGCAGACCGTTTCGCTGTGCCTTGAATAAATGGTGTTTTTGCAATGTGAACATGTTTTTGTATATTTTTTATCTACACTGCGTGGACCATATTCGACGTTTTTTTCGTTCTAGTTCTGGGATATTTACTTAAAACACCTTAAACAAAATTTAAAACTAATGTCTTTCACAATAGTGATACAATAACTTAATATAGCATATTATGAAGCTATGGGCTGATACGTAAATTAAATAAATATAAAATAAACGTAAAATTAAGAAAACATAAGCAAGAGCATTCAGTAAAAACTGAACTCGAAATGTGAATTAAATGTGTTGAAAAGAAATAAGGAGGAGGAGGGAGCAAAAAAAGAGTTTGGGCAAATGCCAACAACACGCGGTGTTCCCAAGCGGTCCACCATCCAAGTACTAACCGCGCCCGACGCTGCTTAATTTCGGTGATCGGACGAGAACCGATGTATTCAGCGTGGTATGGTCGTTGGCGAATACTTATCGATTATTCACCTTCATATCATATCAGTAGATTTCCATTCAAATGCATATTTTTTGTTTTTGGGAATGTTCTCAACAAAATTAATGAAATATCTTTCCGAATCAGAAAAATTTCATAATTCGCTTTAAATATATTTGCTTTGCAATAAAATGTATATTTTGAAGCTTTTTTTTTTATTAAATGTTGTGTTGTGAATTCGAATGTTTGGTCATTTGTTATGTATTGTATTGCTTGTTTATAAGCTTATTTTAAATTATTATTATTAAAAAAATTTACACCAATAAATTTCAGGTTAGCATAGCACCAAAATATATATATTTTTTTAATAGCGAAAGTAGTTGAAATTGTTTTCAATAATCTCTTTTGTATAGAAATTTGTGGTCCTGAAAAGGACCGATTGTTTGTTTGCTATTTTTAAAAATGTCGACCGTTTGGAAATTGACTTAGGCACGTTCGCCACGGATGCGTCTGGCCAGCTGAATGTCTTTGGGCATGATGGTCACTCGTTTGGCATGGATAGCGCATAAGTTTGTGTCTTCGAAAAGACCAACCAGATACGCTTCACTAGCTTCTTGCAAAGCCATTACAGCAGAGCTCTGGAAACGCAAGTCAGTTTTGAAATCCTGTGCGATCTCACGAACTAGACGCTGGAACGGTAGTTTACGGATCAACAACTCGGTACTCTTTTGGTAACGACGAATCTCACGTAACGCCACTGTACCGGGACGATAACGATGAGGCTTCTTCACACCACCAGTGGCCGGAGCACTCTTACGAGCAGCCTTAGTTGCCAATTGTTTGCGTGGCGCTTTACCACCAGTCGATTTGCGAGCAGTTTGCTTTGTACGCGCCATCTTTTCACTTTACTTCTTCTTCTTTCTCTTATTCACACCAACACTAACACTGAGCACTATGAGAACGCCAATGAACACATATGCACGCACCAAACAACACTTTTATAGTTAAATTTCCACAAGCGTTTCACTAATTCAACATTATAAACAACCCTCATATATGTTAGAGGAGGCCAGGTAGATAATATGCATTGCAAGCGTCGTCTCGGTTTAGTATAAATATAAGTTGGAGCAAATGTATGTAGTATTGGCAGTTGTGTTTTGTACTTTGTGAAGTGAATTTAGTGAAGAGCAAAAAAAAAAAGAAACAATGACTGGTCGCGGCAAAGGTGGTAAAGGCTTGGGAAAAGGTGGTGCGAAGCGTCATCGTAAAGTGTTGCGCGATAACATTCAGGGCATCACGAAGCCGGCTATTAGACGTTTGGCTCGTCGTGGCGGTGTGAAGCGTATATCTGGGTTGATATATGAGGAGACTCGTGGCGTGTTGAAGGTCTTTCTAGAGAATGTTATTCGTGATGCTGTCACATACACTGAACACGCCAAACGCAAGACTGTAACAGCGATGGATGTTGTGTATGCTCTGAAGAGACAGGGTCGTACATTGTACGGTTTCGGCGGTTAAATTCATAAATTGACGACATAAATAATGGAAAACGGTCCTTTTCAGGACCACAAAATACATTTACAAAAAGATTTAAAAATTATTTCAACTACTTTCTATTTTACTGTACACATTTACAGAAAGATTTAGGAATTATTTCAACTCCTATTTTACTGTACAACACTACATACATAAATTTCAATTTAAATTTTAAAATTTATGAAAAACTGAATATAAATATAATAAAATATATAGTATTGATACTATAAGTGAAACATGAAAGTTTATGAAAAAATTACTCAGAGACTATGTTCGGCTATGCAAAAGCAACAGCAAATAAATTTGTAAATTTTGCTTCATGATAAAATGTTTTTATTTTTATAAATTCTTATTTGAACATATTTTTCAACTCTTTGTTTAAATATTTTGTCGTCCTGAAAAGGACGGTTTGTGTAATTTGTTATATTAGTCGATTGTTTAAGCCTTCTTCTCAGTCTTTTTGGGCAAGAGTACAGCTTGAATGTTGGGCAAGACACCACCTTGGGCGATTGTCACGCCGGACAACAACTTGTTCAATTCCTCGTCATTGCGGATGGCCAATTGCAAATGGCGCGGAATGATTCTCGTCTTCTTGTTGTCGCGTGCAGCATTGCCAGCCAACTCAAGAACTTCAGCGGCCAAGTATTCCATTACAGCTGCCAAATATACGGGAGCACCAGCACCGACACGCTCAGCATAATTGCCCTTGCGCAGCAAACGATGAATACGACCGACCGGAAATTGTAGTCCAGCACGATTCGAGCGCGACTTTGCCTTTCCCTTAACTTTGCCACCTTTACCACGACCAGACATTTTTTGTATTCTCTTTCTCTGTTTCTTCACTCCACTAAATCACTAGTCACACACAAATGTTAACGATACGATATTGCCTGCTGTGTATTTATAGTTTTGTTGGGCTCATGGTTGTCAGGTAGAGAGAATTAACATACATGGGGTGTGTATCATCAAAAACTCGTTCAGTAAATTGTAGATAAGTGTGCATATTGGCATTCATAGTCATCATAATTGTGCTTTGAGTGTTTTGTGAAGTGAAAATGCCTCCTAAAACGAGTGGTAAAGCGGCAAAAAAGGCCGGCAAGGCGCAAAAGAACATTACGAAAAACGACAAGAAGAAGAAGCGCAAGAGGAAGGAAAGCTACGCTATCTATATTTACAAAGTGTTGAAGCAAGTCCACCCCGACACTGGCATCTCTTCGAAGGCAATGAGTATTATGAACAGTTTCGTGAATGACATCTTTGAGCGTATCGCTGCCGAAGCGTCGCGTCTGGCGCACTACAATAAGCGTTCGACAATCACTAGTCGCGAAATTCAGACTGCCGTTCGTCTGCTGTTGCCCGGTGAATTGGCGAAGCACGCTGTCAGTGAGGGAACTAAGGCCGTCACCAAGTACACCAGTTCCAAATAAACAATTTCCATCGACAACATCTACGTTAATAGAACAAAAGGCCCTTTTCAGGGCCACAAAATATATAAACAAAGAGATTTTTATATGTTGTTTTAAAAAATATCCCATCATAGTATCTTTATGCTCCTTAATCGTATTATGCAAAAAAAAAATGTGTGGACGCCAACAGCGATCTGCGACATCGGACGGGAACCGCGTGACTCATTCAACAATTTCTATTCATAAGCAATTTATTAAAATATATTTTTAGCGTTTGAAAAATATTTCGATTCTCTTTGTGTATTGATTTTGTAGCCCTGAAAAGGGCTTTTCATTTCAGATATACATACATATATGTAAATATATAGATAATGTCCCATTACTGACAGTTTACTTTTTGGCAGCTGTTTTTTTAGCTACTGGCTTCTTGGCCGCTGTTGCGGTCTTTTTTGGCTTGGCAGCAGATGATTTAGCCTTGGGTGCTTTTGGTTTGGTGGCGCTTGGCTTTGCCTTTGCTGGTTTCGCCTTAACTGTACCAGTCTTCTTGATACTTTTCACTTTTGCCTTTTCACTCTTCTTTTTGGTAGCCACAGCTGCTTTCTTTGCCTTTACAGCCGTCTTATCACTGCTCGCCTTCTTGGCACCAATCGCCGATGCAGATTTCTTCTTGGCTGCACTGCTAGCTCCACTCTTCTTCTTCTTTGCTTTAGCCTTTTCCACAGATGACGATTTCGGCTTACTGCTGCTGCCTTTTTTCGGTTTGGCTGCGGCTGCCGATAGCTTGAACGATCCGGACGCACCTTTGCCTTTAGTTTGAATCAATTTACCGCTGACTACCGAAGATTTCAAATATCTCTTTATGAACGGAGCCAATTTTTGTGCATCGCATTTGTATGTTGCACTAATATATTTCTTGATGGCCAGCAGTGAAGAGCCACCGCGCTCTTTCAAATTTTTAATCGATGCATCGACCATTTGCTGTGTCGACGGATGGGTTGGGGCAGCTGCGGGCTTCTTAGATTTTGCCGATGCAGGTTTCTTGACAGCAACCTTTTTCTCCGCAACAGCCGTAGCTCCCGTTGCCGCAACCGGCGATGATGCATTAGCAATAACAGCAGATTCCGACATCTTTCCTTTTCACTTTTACACTTTTTCCCAATTCAATTCGTAACAAAACGCTACGCAACACAATTCAAATTCAATCAAATTCAGTGACTCACGAAACACAAGTTGAACTCCCTTCAAAAAGTGAGACTCATGTAGAAGGGATATATGATAATAATTTACCAGTCAGTAGTTGTGAACATTTTCTAATAGTCATCTTCAAATAGAATTTTAATTTTGTAAAACATTACTTTTCGATTTCCATTCAAACGAATCACCCATTAATATTTACCAAATATTGATCTTTCGCATTTTTAACATATTTGCCTTATATCTATTATGCTGACAGTTTTAAATGCAGTCAAACATAAACTTTGCCTGATTTATAATGAAATTTCGTAGAAAAAACCTAACATTTTACCACTTATACATTCAATAAATAGTTAAAGTTGCATTTATATATGATTTTGAACAATTTACGTAATATTTAAATGAAATTTATTCACATTTATTGAATGCAACAGCTATAAAAAATATTTTACAATTGCTCTCAACTTACCGAAAGTCTACCAAGTATACATTTTGCAAATCGAATATCTCAGCTCAACTCGGTTCGACTTTTATAATTAGCATTCAAAATCATATATATGTATTTAATTTTCAATATTATTTAAATATTGAAAACTGTGCACTGGAAATAATATTCCATTAAAATCATTAATTTTATAGCATTTTCTTTGTCAAATGCGTAAACTGTCTTCCCACAAGAATTTTATGTATGTTATGCTCACATGTTCGCATATAAAATGGGGTATTTGTATTTTTATTGTTTCTAAATACAAAAAATAATAGCACACAAAAAAGAAAAGAAGAAGTTTATTAATACTTTTAATTGATTTCAAAAAATGTCCATTAAATTATTAAGTATTTTCGGAAACCATACAAAAGGTGAAAATGTGGCTTATTTATACATATGTATTTTTTCGTAAGAACTTCAAGTTTATAAAACTAAGAACGTATTAAAAAGTTTAAAAAGGTTGAGCAGCAATAATAACATCGAAAATTCATTGAGCATTTTTACTCTGCACACTCCTTGCAGACCGTTTCGCTGTGCCTTGAATAAATGGTGTTTTTGCAATGTGAACATGTTTTTGTATATTTTTTATCTACACTGCGTGGACCATATTCGACGTTTTTTTCGTTCTAGTTCTGGGATATTTACTTAAAACACCTTAAACAAAATTTAAAACTAATGTCTTTCACAATAGTGATACAATAACTTAATATAGCATATTATGAAGCTATGGGCTGATACGTAAATTAAATAAATATAAAATAAACGTAAAATTAAGAAAACATAAGCAAGAGCATTCAGTAAAAACTGAACTCGAAATGTGAATTAAATGTGTTGAAAAGAAATAAGGAGGAGGAGGGAGCAAAAAAAGAGTTTGGGCAAATGCCAACAACACGCGGTGTTCCCAAGCGGTCCCCCATCCAAGTACTAACCGCGCCCGACGCTGCTTAATTTCGGTGATCGGACGAGAACCGATGTATTCAGCGTGGTATGGTCGTTGGCGAATACTTATCGATTATTCACCTTCATATCATATCAGTAGATTTCCATTCAAATGCATATTTTTTGTTTTTGGGAATGTTCTCAACAAAATTAATGAAATATCTTTCCAAATCAGAAAAATTTCATAATTCGCTTTAAATATATTTGCTTTGCAATAAAATGTATATTTTGAAGCTTTTTTTTTTATTAAATGTTGTGTTGTGAATTCGAATGTTTGGTCATTTGTTATGTATTGTATTGCTTGTTTATAAGCTTATTTTAAATTATTATTATTAAAAAAATTTACACCAATAAATTTCAGGTTAGCATAGCACCAAAATATATATATTTTTTTAATAGCGAAAGTAGTTGAAATTGTTTTCAATAATCTCTTTTGTATAGAAATTTGTGGTCCTGAAAAGGACCGATTGTTTGTTTGCTATTTTTAAAAATGTCGACCGTTTGGAAATTGACTTAGGCACGTTCGCCACGGATGCGTCTGGCCAGCTGAATGTCTTTGGGCATGATGGTCACTCGTTTGGCATGGATAGCGCATAAGTTTGTGTCTTCGAAAAGACCAACCAGATACGCTTCACTAGCTTCTTGCAAAGCCATTACAGCAGAACTCTGGAAACGCAAGTCAGTTTTGAAATCCTGTGCGATCTCACGAACTAGACGCTGGAACGGTAGTTTACGGATCAACAACTCGGTACTCTTTTGGTAACGACGAATCTCACGTAACGCCACTGTACCGGGACGATAACGATGAGGCTTCTTCACACCACCAGTGGCCGGAGCACTCTTACGAGCAGCCTTAGTTGCCAATTGTTTGCGTGGCGCTTTACCACCAGTCGATTTGCGAGCAGTTTGCTTTGTACGCGCCATCTTTTCACTTTACTTCTTCTTCTTTCTCTTATTCACACCAACACTAGCACTGAGCACTATGAGAACGCCAATGAACACATATGCACGCACCAAACAACACTTTTATAGTTAAATTTCCACAAGCGTTTCACTAATTCAACATTATAAACAACCCTCATATATGTTAGAGGAGGCCAGGTAGATAATATGCATTGCAAGCGTCGTCTCGGTTTAGTATAAATATAAGTTGGAGCAAATGTATGTAGTATTGGCAGTTGTGTTTTGTACTTTGTGAAGTGAATTTAGTGAAGAGCAAAAAAAAAAAGAAACAATGACTGGTCGCGGCAAAGGTGGTAAAGGCTTGGGAAAAGGTGGTGCGAAGCGTCACCGTAAAGTGTTGCGCGATAACATTCAGGGCATCACGAAGCCGGCTATTAGACGTTTGGCTCGTCGTGGCGGTGTGAAGCGTATATCTGGGTTGATATATGAGGAGACTCGTGGCGTGTTGAAGGTCTTTCTAGAGAATGTTATTCGTGATGCTGTCACATACACTGAACACGCCAAACGCAAGACTGTAACAGCGATGGATGTTGTGTATGCTCTGAAGAGACAGGGTCGTACATTGTACGGTTTCGGCGGTTAAATTCATAAATTGACGACATAAATAATGGAAAACGGTCCTTTTCAGGACCACAAAATACATTTACAAAAAGATTTAAAAATTATTTCAACTACTTTCTATTTTACTGTACACATTTACAGAAAGATTTAGGAATTATTTCAACTCCTATTTTACTGTACAACACTACATACATAAATTTCAATTTAAATTTTAAAATTTATGAAAAACTGAATATAAATATAATAAAATATATAGTATTGATACTATAAGTGAAACATGAAAGTTTATGAAAAAATTACTCAGAGACTATGTTCGGCTATGCAAAAGCAACAGCAAATAAATTTGTAAATTTTGCTTCATGATAAAATGTTTTTATTTTTATAAATTCTTATTTGAACATATTTTTCAACTCTTTGTTTAAATATTTTGTCGTCCTGAAAAGGACGGTTTGTGTAATTTGTTATATTAGTCGATTGTTTAAGCCTTCTTCTCAGTCTTTTTGGGCAAGAGTACAGCTTGAATGTTGGGCAAGACACCACCTTGGGCGATTGTCACGCCGGACAACAACTTGTTCAATTCCTCGTCATTGCGGATGGCCAATTGCAAATGGCGCGGAATGATTCTCGTCTTCTTGTTGTCGCGTGCAGCATTGCCAGCCAACTCAAGAACTTCAGCGGCCAAGTATTCCATTACAGCTGCCAAATATACGGGAGCACCAGCACCGACACGCTCAGCATAATTGCCCTTGCGCAGCAAACGATGAATACGACCGACCGGAAATTGTAGTCCAGCACGATTCGAGCGCGACTTTGCCTTTCCCTTAACTTTGCCACCTTTACCACGACCAGACATTTTTTGTATTCTCTTTCTCTGTTTCTTCACTCCACTAAATCACTAGTCACACACAAATGTTAACGATACGATATTGCCTGCTGTGTATTTATAGTTTTGTTGGGCTCATGGTTGTCAGGTAGAGAGAATTAACATACATGGGGTGTGTATCATCAAAAACTCGTTCAGTAAATTGTAGATAAGTGTGCATATTGGCATTCATAGTCATCATAATTGTGCTTTGAGTCTTTTGTGAAGTGAAAATGCCTCCTAAAACGAGTGGTAAAGCGGCAAAAAAGGCCGGCAAGGCGCAAAAGAACATTACGAAAAACGACAAGAAGAAGAAGCGCAAGAGGAAGGAAAGCTACGCTATCTATATTTACAAAGTGTTGAAGCAAGTCCACCCCGACACTGGCATCTCTTCGAAGGCAATGAGTATTATGAACAGTTTCGTGAATGACATCTTTGAGCGTATCGCTGCCGAAGCGTCGCGTCTGGCGCACTACAATAAGCGTTCGACAATCACTAGTCGCGAAATTCAGACTGCCGTTCGTCTGCTGTTGCCCGGTGAATTGGCGAAGCACGCTGTCAGTGAGGGAACTAAGGCCGTCACCAAGTACACCAGTTCCAAATAAACAATTTCCATCGACAACATCTACGTTAATAGAACAAAAGGCCCTTTTCAGGGCCACAAAATATATAAACAAAGAGATTTTTATATGTTGTTTTAAAAAATATCCCATCATAGTATCTTTATGCTCCTTAATCGTATTATGCAAAAAAAAATGTGTGGACGCCAACAGCGATCTGCGACATCGGACGGGAACCGCGTGACTCATTCAACAATTTCTATTCATAAGCAATTTATTAAAATATATTTTTAGCGTTTGAAAAATATTTCGATTCTCTTTGTGTATTGATTTTGTAGCCCTGAAAAGGGCTTTTCATTTCAGATATACATACATATATGTAAATATATAGATAATGTCCCATTACTGACAGTTTACTTTTTGGCAGCTGTTTTTTTAGCTACTGGCTTCTTGGCCGCTGTTGCGGTCTTTTTTGGCTTGGCAGCAGATGATTTAGCCTTGGGTGCTTTTGGTTTGGTGGCGCTTGGCTTTGCCTTTGCTGGTTTCGCCTTAACTGTACCAGTCTTCTTGATACTTTTCACTTTTGCCTTTTCACTCTTCTTTTTGGTAGCCACAGCTGCTTTCTTTGCCTTTACAGCCGTCTTATCACTGCTCGCCTTCTTGGCACCAATCGCCGATGCAGATTTCTTCTTGGCTGCACTGCTAGCTCCACTCTTCTTCTTCTTTGCTTTAGCCTTTTCCACAGATGACGATTTCGGCTTACTGCTGCTGCCTTTTTTCGGTTTGGCTGCGGCTGCCGATAGCTTGAACGATCCGGACGCACCTTTGCCTTTAGTTTGAATCAATTTACCGCTGACTACCGAAGATTTCAAATATCTCTTTATGAACGGAGCCAATTTTTGTGCATCGCATTTGTATGTTGCACTAATATATTTCTTGATGGCCAGCAGTGAAGAGCCACCGCGCTCTTTCAAATTTTTAATCGATGCATCGACCATTTGCTGTGTCGACGGATGGGTTGGGGCAGCTGCGGGCTTCTTAGATTTTGCCGATGCAGGTTTCTTGACAGCAACCTTTTTCTCCGCAACAGCCGTAGCTCCCGTTGCCGCAACCGGCGATGATGCATTAGCAATAACAGCAGATTCCGACATCTTTCCTTTTCACTTTTACACTTTTTCCCAATTCAATTCGTAACAAAACGCTACGCAACACAATTCAAATTCAATCAAATTCAGTGACTCACGAAACACAAGTTGAACTCCCTTCAAAAAGTGAGACTCATGTAGAAGGGATATATGATAATAATTTACCAGTCAGTAGTTGTGAACATTTTCTAATAGTCATCTTCAAATAGAATTTTAATTTTGTAAAACATTACTTTTCGATTTCCATTCAAACGAATCACCCATTAATATTTACCAAATATTGATCTTTCGCATTTTTAACATATTTGCCTTATATCTATTATGCTGACAGTTTTAAATGCAGTCAAACATAAACTTTGCCTGATTTATAATGAAATTTCGTAGAAAAAACCTAACATTTTACCACTTATACATTCAATAAATAGTTAAAGTTGCATTTATATATGATTTTGAACAATTTACGTAATATTTAAATGAAATTTATTCACATTTATTGAATGCAACAGCTATAAAAAATATTTTACAATTGCTCTCAACTTACCGAAAGTCTACCAAGTATACATTTTGCAAATCGAATATCTCAGCTCAACTCGGTTCGACTTTTATAATTAGCATTCAAAATCATATATATGTATTTAATTTTCAATATTATTTAAATATTGAAAACTGTGCACTGGAAATAATATTCCATTAAAATCATTAATTTTATAGCATTTTCTTTGTCAAATGCGTAAACTGTCTTCCCACAAGAATTTTATGTATGTTATGCTCACATGTTCGCATATAAAATGGGGTATTTGTATTTTTATTGTTTCTAAATACAAAAAATAATAGCACACAAAAAAGAAAAGAAGAAGTTTATTAATACTTTTAATTGATTTCAAAAAATGTCCATTAAATTATTAAGTATTTTCGGAAACCATACAAAAGGTGAAAATGTGGCTTATTTATACATATGTATTTTTTCGTAAGAACTTCAAGTTTATAAAACTAAGAACGTATTAAAAAGTTTAAAAAGGTTGAGCAGCAATAATAACATCGAAAATTCATTGAGCATTTTTACTCTGCACACTCCTTGCAGACCGTTTCGCTGTGCCTTGAATAAATGGTGTTTTTGCAATGTGAACATGTTTTTGTATATTTTTTATCTACACTGCGTGGACCATATTCGACGTTTTTTTCGTTCTAGTTCTGGGATATTTACTTAAAACACCTTAAACAAAATTTAAAACTAATGTCTTTCACAATAGTGATACAATAACTTAATATAGCATATTATGAAGCTATGGGCTGATACGTAAATTAAATAAATATAAAATAAACGTAAAATTAAGAAAACATAAGCAAGAGCATTCAGTAAAAACTGAACTCGAAATGTGAATTAAATGAAAATGTGTTGAAAAGAAATAAGGAGGAGGAGGGAGCAAAAAAAGAGTTTGGGCAAATGCCAACAACACGCGGTGTTCCCAAGCGGTCCCCCATCCAAGTACTAACCGCGCCCGACGCTGCTTAATTTCGGTGATCGGACGAGAACCGATGTATTCAGCGTGGTATGGTCGTTGGCGAATACTTATCGATTATTCACCTTCATATCATATCAGTAGATTTCCATTCAAATGCATATTTTTTGTTTTTGGGAATGTTCTCAACAAAATTAATGAAATATCTTTCCAAATCAGAAAAATTTCATAATTCGCTTTAAATATATTTGCTTTGCAATAAAATGTATATTTTGAAGCTTTTTTTTTTATTAAATGTTGTGTTGTGAATTCGAATGTTTGGTCATTTGTTATGTATTGTATTGCTTGTTTATAAGCTTATTTTAAATTATTATTATTAAAAAAATTTACACCAATAAATTTCAGGTTAGCATAGCACCAAAATATATATATTTTTTTAATAGCGAAAGTAGTTGAAATTGTTTTCAATAATCTCTTTTGTATAGAAATTTGTGGTCCTGAAAAGGACCGATTGTTTGTTTGCTATTTTTAAAAATGTCGACCGTTTGGAAATTGACTTAGGCACGTTCGCCACGGATGCGTCTGGCCAGCTGAATGTCTTTGGGCATGATGGTCACTCGTTTGGCATGGATAGCGCATAAGTTTGTGTCTTCGAAAAGACCAACCAGATACGCTTCACTAGCTTCTTGCAAAGCCATTACAGCAGAACTCTGGAAACGCAAGTCAGTTTTGAAATCCTGTGCGATCTCACGAACTAGACGCTGGAACGGTAGTTTACGGATCAACAACTCGGTACTCTTTTGGTAACGACGAATCTCACGTAACGCCACTGTACCGGGACGATAACGATGAGGCTTCTTCACACCACCAGTGGCCGGAGCACTCTTACGAGCAGCCTTAGTTGCCAATTGTTTGCGTGGCGCTTTACCACCAGTCGATTTGCGAGCAGTTTGCTTTGTACGCGCCATCTTTTCACTTTACTTCTTCTTCTTTCTCTTATTCACACCAACACTAACACTGAGCACTATGAGAACGCCAATGAACACATATGCACGCACCAAACAACACTTTTATAGTTAAATTTCCACAAGCGTTTCACTAATTCAACATTATAAACAACCCTCATATATGTTAGAGGAGGCCAGGTAGATAATATGCATTGCAAGCGTCGTCTCGGTTTAGTATAAATATAAGTTGGAGCAAATGTATGTAGTATTGGCAGTTGTGTTTTGTACTTTGTGAAGTGAATTTAGTGAAGAGCAAAAAAAAAAAGAAACAATGACTGGTCGCGGCAAAGGTGGTAAAGGCTTGGGAAAAGGTGGTGCGAAGCGTCATCGTAAAGTGTTGCGCGATAACATTCAGGGCATCACGAAGCCGGCTATTAGACGTTTGGCTCGTCGTGGCGGTGTGAAGCGTATATCTGGGTTGATATATGAGGAGACTCGTGGCGTGTTGAAGGTCTTTCTAGAGAATGTTATTCGTGATGCTGTCACATACACTGAACACGCCAAACGCAAGACTGTAACAGCGATGGATGTTGTGTATGCTCTGAAGAGACAGGGTCGTACATTGTACGGTTTCGGCGGTTAAATTCATAAATTGACGACATAAATAATGGAAAACGGTCCTTTTCAGGACCACAAAATACATTTACAAAAAGATTTAAAAATTATTTCAACTACTTTCTATTTTACTGTACACATTTACAGAAAGATTTAGGAATTATTTCAACTCCTATTTTACTGTACAACACTACATACATAAATTTCAATTTAAATTTTAAAATTTATGAAAAACTGAATATAAATATAATAAAATATATAGTATTGATACTATAAGTGAAACATGAAAGTTTATGAAAAAATTACTCAGAGACTATGTTCGGCTATGCAAAAGCAACAGCAAATAAATTTGTAAATTTTGCTTCATGATAAAATGTTTTTATTTTTATAAATTCTTATTTGAACATATTTTTCAACTCTTTGTTTAAATATTTTGTCGTCCTGAAAAGGACGGTTTGTGTAATTTGTTATATTAGTCGATTGTTTAAGCCTTCTTCTCAGTCTTTTTGGGCAAGAGTACAGCTTGAATGTTGGGCAAGACACCACCTTGGGCGATTGTCACGCCGGACAACAACTTGTTCAATTCCTCGTCATTGCGGATGGCCAATTGCAAATGGCGCGGAATGATTCTCGTCTTCTTGTTGTCGCGTGCAGCATTGCCAGCCAACTCAAGAACTTCAGCGGCCAAGTATTCCATTACAGCTGCCAAATATACGGGAGCACCAGCACCGACACGCTCAGCATAATTGCCCTTGCGCAGCAAACGATGAATACGACCGACCGGAAATTGTAGTCCAGCACGATTCGAGCGCGACTTTGCCTTTCCCTTAACTTTGCCACCTTTACCACGACCAGACATTTTTTGTATTCTCTTTCTCTGTTTCTTCACTCCACTAAATCACTAGTCACACACAAATGTTAACGATACGATATTGCCTGCTGTGTATTTATAGTTTTGTTGGGCTCATGGTTGTCAGGTAGAGAGAATTAACATACATGGGGTGTGTATCATGAAAAACTCGTTCAGTAAATTGTAGATAAGTGTGCATATTGGCATTCATAGTCATCATAATTGTGCTTTGAGTCTTTTGTGAAGTGAAAATGCCTCCTAAAACGAGTGGTAAAGCGGCAAAAAAGGCCGGCAAGGCGCAAAAGAACATTACGAAAAACGACAAGAAGAAGAAGCGCAAGAGGAAGGAAAGCTACGCTATCTATATTTACAAAGTGTTGAAGCAAGTCCACCCCGACACTGGCATCTCTTCGAAGGCAATGAGTATTATGAACAGTTTCGTGAATGACATCTTTGAGCGTATCGCGTCTGGCGCACTACAATAAGCGTTCGACAATCACTAGTCGCGAAATTCAGACTGCCGTTCGTCTGCTGTTGCCCGGTGAATTGGCGAAGCACGCTGTCAGTGAGGGAACTAAGGCCGTCACCAAGTACACCAGTTCCAAATAAACAATTTCCATCGACAACATCTACGTTAATAGAACAAAAGGCCCTTTTCAGGGCCACAAAATATATAAACAAAGAGATTTTTATATGTTGTTTTAAAAAATATCCCATCATAGTATCTTTATGCTCCTTAATCGTATTATGCAAAAAAAAAATGTGTGGACGCCAACAGCGATCTGCGACATCGGACGGGAACCGCGTGACTCATTCAACAATTTCTATTCATTAGCAATTTATTAAAATATATTTTTAGCGTTTGAAAAATATTTCGATTCTCTTTGTGTATTGATTTTGTAGCCCTGAAAAGGGCTTTTCATTTCAGATATACATACATATATGTAAATATATAGATAATGTCCCATTACTGACAGTTTACTTTTTGGCAGCTGTTTTTTTAGCTACTGGCTTCTTGGCCGCTGTTGCGGTCTTTTTTGGCTTGGCAGCAGATGATTTAGCCTTGGGTGCTTTTGGTTTGGTGGCGCTTGGCTTTGCCTTTGCTGGTTTCGCCTTAACTGTACCAGTCTTCTTGATACTTTTCACTTTTGCCTTTTCACTCTTCTTTTTGGTAGCCACAGCTGCTTTCTTTGCCTTTACAGCCGTCTTATCACTGCTCGCCTTCTTGGCACCAATCGCCGATGCAGATTTCTTCTTGGCTGCACTGCTAGCTCCACTCTTCTTCTTCTTTGCTTTAGCCTTTTCCACAGATGACGATTTCGGCTTACTGCTGCTGCCTTTTTTCGGTTTGGCTGCGGCTGCCGATAGCTTGAACGATCCGGACGCACCTTTGCCTTTAGTTTGAATCAATTTACCGCTGACTACCGAAGATTTCAAATATCTCTTTATGAACGGAGCCAATTTTTGTGCATCGCATTTGTATGTTGCACTAATATATTTCTTGATGGCCAGCAGTGAAGAGCCACCGCGCTCTTTCAAATTTTTAATCGATGCATCGACCATTTGCTGTGTCGACGGATGGGTTGGGGCAGCTGCGGGCTTCTTAGATTTTGCCGATGCAGGTTTCTTGACAGCAACCTTTTTCTCCGCAACAGCCGTAGCTCCCGTTGCCGCAACCGGCGATGATGCATTAGCAATAACAGCAGATTCCGACATCTTTCCTTTTCACTTTTACACTTTTTCCCAATTCAATTCGTAACAAAACGCTACGCAACACAATTCAAATTCAATCAAATTCAGTGACTCACGAAACACAAGTTGAACTCCCTTCAAAAAGTGAGACTCATGTAGAAGGGATATATGATAATAATTTACCAGTCAGTAGTTGTGAACATTTTCTAATAGTCATCTTCAAATAGAATTTTAATTTTGTAAAACATTACTTTTCGATTTCCATTCAAACGAATCACCCATTAATATTTACCAAATATTGATCTTTCGCATTTTTAACATATTTGCCTTATATCTATTATGCTGACAGTTTTAAATGCAGTCAAACATAAACTTTGCCTGATTTATAATGAAATTTCGTAGAAAAAACCTAACATTTTACCACTTATACATTCAATAAATAGTTAAAGTTGCATTTATATATGATTTTGAACAATTTACGTAATATTTAAATGAAATTTATTCACATTTATTGAATGCAACAGCTATAAAAAATATTTTACAATTGCTCTCAACTTACCGAAAGTCTACCAAGTATACATTTTGCAAATCGAATATCTCAGCTCAACTCGGTTCGACTTTTATAATTAGCATTCAAAATCATATATATGTATTTAATTTTCAATATTATTTAAATATTGAAAACTGTGCACTGGAAATAATATTCCATTAAAATCATTAATTTTATAGCATTTTCTTTGTCAAATGCGTAAACTGTCTTCCCACAAGAATTTTATGTATGTTATGCTCACATGTTCGCATATAAAATGGGGTATTTGTATTTTTATTGTTTCTAAATACAAAAAATAATAGCACACAAAAAAGAAAAGAAGAAGTTTATTAATACTTTTAATTGATTTCAAAAAATGTCCATTAAATTATTAAGTATTTTCGGAAACCATACAAAAGGTGAAAATGTGGCTTATTTATACATATGTATTTTTTCGTAAGAACTTCAAGTTTATAAAACTAAGAACGTATTAAAAAGTTTAAAAAGGTTGAGCAGCAATAATAACATCGAAAATTCATTGAGCATTTTTACTCTGCACACTCCTTGCAGACCGTTTCGCTGTGCCTTGAATAAATGGTGTTTTTGCAATGTGAACATGTTTTTGTATATTTTTTATCTACACTGCGTGGACCATATTCGACGTTTTTTTCGTTCTAGTTCTGGGATATTTACTTAAAACACCTTAAACAAAATTTAAAACTAATGTCTTTCACAATAGTGATACAATAACTTAATATAGCATATTATGAAGCTATGGGCTGATACGTAAATTAAATAAATATAAAATAAACGTAAAATTAAGAAAACATAAGCAAGAGCATTCAGTAAAAACTGAACTCGAAATGTGAATTAAATGAAAATGTGTTGAAAAGAAATAAGGAGGAGGAGGGAGCAAAAAAAGAGTTTGGGCAAATGCCAACAACACGCGGTGTTCCCAAGCGGTCCCCCATCCAAGTACTAACCGCGCCCGACGCTGCTTAATTTCGGTGATCGGACGAGAACCGATGTATTCAGCGTGGTATGGTCGTTGGCGAATACTTATCGATTATTCACCTTCATATCATATCAGTAGATTTCCATTCAAATGCATATTTTTTGTTTTTGGGAATGTTCTCAACAAAATTAATGAAATATCTTTCCAAATCAGAAAAATTTCATAATTCGCTTTAAATATATTTGCTTTGCAATAAAATGTATATTTTGAAGCTTTTTTTTTTATTAAATGTTGTGTTGTGAATTCGAATGTTTGGTCATTTGTTATGTATTGTATTGCTTGTTTATAAGCTTATTTTAAATTATTATTATTAAAAAAATTTACACCAATAAATTTCAGGTTAGCATAGCACCAAAATATATATATTTTTTTAATAGCGAAAGTAGTTGAAATTGTTTTCAATAATCTCTTTTGTATAGAAATTTGTGGTCCTGAAAAGGACCGATTGTTTGTTTGCTATTTTTAAAAATGTCGACCGTTTGGAAATTGACTTAGGCACGTTCGCCACGGATGCGTCTGGCCAGCTGAATGTCTTTGGGCATGATGGTCACTCGTTTGGCATGGATAGCGCATAAGTTTGTGTCTTCGAAAAGACCAACCAGATACGCTTCACTAGCTTCTTGCAAAGCCATTACAGCAGAACTCTGGAAACGCAAGTCAGTTTTGAAATCCTGTGCGATCTCACGAACTAGACGCTGGAACGGTAGTTTACGGATCAACAACTCGGTACTCTTTTGGTAACGACGAATCTCACGTAACGCCACTGTACCGGGACGATAACGATGAGGCTTCTTCACACCACCAGTGGCCGGAGCACTCTTACGAGCAGCCTTAGTTGCCAATTGTTTGCGTGGCGCTTTACCACCAGTCGATTTGCGAGCAGTTTGCTTTGTACGCGCCATCTTTTCACTTTACTTCTTCTTCTTTCTCTTATTCACACCAACACTAACACTGAGCACTATGAGAACGCCAATGAACACATATGCACGCACCAAACAACACTTTTATAGTTAAATTTCCACAAGCGTTTCACTAATTCAACATTATAAACAACCCTCATATATGTTAGAGGAGGCCAGGTAGATAATATGCATTGCAAGCGTCGTCTCGGTTTAGTATAAATATAAGTTGGAGCAAATGTATGTAGTATTGGCAGTTGTGTTTTGTACTTTGTGAAGTGAATTTAGTGAAGAGCAAAAAAAAAAAGAAACAATGACTGGTCGCGGCAAAGGTGGTAAAGGCTTGGGAAAAGGTGGTGCGAAGCGTCATCGTAAAGTGTTGCGCGATAACATTCAGGGCATCACGAAGCCGGCTATTAGACGTTTGGCTCGTCGTGGCGGTGTGAAGCGTATATCTGGGTTGATATATGAGGAGACTCGTGGCGTGTTGAAGGTCTTTCTAGAGAATGTTATTCGTGATGCTGTCACATACACTGAACACGCCAAACGCAAGACTGTAACAGCGATGGATGTTGTGTATGCTCTGAAGAGACAGGGTCGTACATTGTACGGTTTCGGCGGTTAAATTCATAAATTGACGACATAAATAATGGAAAACGGTCCTTTTCAGGACCACAAAATACATTTACAAAAAGATTTAAAAATTATTTCAACTACTTTCTATTTTACTGTACACATTTACAGAAAGATTTAGGAATTATTTCAACTCCTATTTTACTGTACAACACTACATACATAAATTTCAATTTAAATTTTAAAATTTATGAAAAACTGAATATAAATATAATAAAATATATAGTATTGATACTATAAGTGAAACATGAAAGTTTATGAAAAAATTACTCAGAGACTATGTTCGGCTATGCAAAAGCAACAGCAAATAAATTTGTAAATTTTGCTTCATGATAAAATGTTTTTATTTTTATAAATTCTTATTTGAACATATTTTTCAACTCTTTGTTTAAATATTTTGTCGTCCTAAAAAGGACGGTTTGTGTAATTTGTTATATTAGTCGATTGTTTAAGCCTTCTTCTCAGTCTTTTTGGGCAAGAGTACAGCTTGAATGTTGGGCAAGACACCACCTTGGGCGATTGTCACGCCGGACAACAACTTGTTCAATTCCTCGTCATTGCGGATGGCCAATTGCAAATGGCGCGGAATGATTCTCGTCTTCTTGTTGTCGCGTGCAGCATTGCCAGCCAACTCAAGAACTTCAGCGGCCAAGTATTCCATTACAGCTGCCAAATATACGGGAGCACCAGCACCGACACGCTCAGCATAATTGCCCTTGCGCAGCAAACGATGAATACGACCGACCGGAAATTGTAGTCCAGCACGATTCGAGCGCGACTTTGCCTTTCCCTTAACTTTGCCACCTTTACCACGACCAGACATTTTTTGTATTCTCTTTCTCTGTTTCTTCACTCCACTAAATCACTAGTCACACACAAATGTTAACGATACGATATTGCCTGCTGTGTATTTATAGTTTTGTTGGGCTCATGGTTGTCAGGTAGAGAGAATTAACATACATGGGGTGTGTATCATGAAAAACTCGTTCAGTAAATTGTAGATAAGTGTGCATATTGGCATTCATAGTCATCATAATTGTGCTTTGAGTGTTTTGTGAAGTGAAAATGCCTCCTAAAACGAGTGGTAAAGCGGCAAAAAAGGCCGGCAAGGCGCAAAAGAACATTACGAAAAACGACAAGAAGAAGAAGCGCAAGAGGAAGGAAAGCTACGCTATCTATATTTACAAAGTGTTGAAGCAAGTCCACCCCGACACTGGCATCTCTTCGAAGGCAATGAGTATTATGAACAGTTTCGTGAATGACATCTTTGAGCGTATCGCTGCCGAAGCGTCGCGTCTGGCGCACTACAATAAGCGTTCGACAATCACTAGTCGCGAAATTCAGACTGCCGTTCGTCTGCTGTTGCCCGGTGAATTGGCGAAGCACGCTGTCAGTGAGGGAACTAAGGCCGTCACCAAGTACACCAGTTCCAAATAAACAATTTCCATCGACAACATCTACGTTAATAGAACAAAAGGCCCTTTTCAGGGCCACAAAATATATAAACAAAGAGATTTTTATATGTTGTTTTAAAAAATATCCCATCATAGTATCTTTATGCTCCTTAATCGTATTATGCAAAAAAAAAATGTGTGGACGCCAACAGCGATCTGCGACATCGGACGGGAACCGCGTGACTCATTCAACAATTTCTATTCATAAGCAATTTATTAAAATATATTTTTAGCGTTTGAAAAATATTTCGATTCTCTTTGTGTATTGATTTTGTAGCCCTGAAAAGGGCTTTTCATTTCAGATATACATACATATATGTAAATATATAGATAATGTCCCATTACTGACAGTTTACTTTTTGGCAGCTGTTTTTTTAGCTACTGGCTTCTTGGCCGCTGTTGCGGTCTTTTTTGGCTTGGCAGCAGATGATTTAGCCTTGGGTGCTTTTGGTTTGGTGGCGCTTGGCTTTGCCTTTGCTGGTTTCGCCTTAACTGTACCAGTCTTCTTGATACTTTTCACTTTTGCCTTTTCACTCTTCTTTTTGGTAGCCACAGCTGCTTTCTTTGCCTTTACAGCCGTCTTATCACTGCTCGCCTTCTTGGCACCAATCGCCGATGCAGATTTCTTCTTGGCTGCACTGCTAGCTCCACTCTTCTTCTTCTTTGCTTTAGCCTTTTCCACAGATGACGATTTCGGCTTACTGCTGCTGCCTTTTTTCGGTTTGGCTGCGGCTGCCGATAGCTTGAACGATCCGGACGCACCTTTGCCTTTAGTTTGAATCAATTTACCGCTGACTACCGAAGATTTCAAATATCTCTTTATGAACGGAGCCAATTTTTGTGCATCGCATTTGTATGTTGCACTAATATATTTCTTGATGGCCAGCAGTGAAGAGCCACCGCGCTCTTTCAAATTTTTAATCGATGCATCGACCATTTGCTGTGTCGACGGATGGGTTGGGGCAGCTGCGGGCTTCTTAGATTTTGCCGATGCAGGTTTCTTGACAGCAACCTTTTTCTCCGCAACAGCCGTAGCTCCCGTTGCCGCAACCGGCGATGATGCATTAGCAATAACAGCAGATTCCGACATCTTTCCTTTTCACTTTTACACTTTTTCCCAATTCAATTCGTAACAAAACGCTACGCAACACAATTCAAATTCAATCAAATTCAGTGACTCACGAAACACAAGTTGAACTCCCTTCAAAAAGTGAGACTCATGTAGAAGGGATATATGATAATAATTTACCTATGCTATGCAAAAGCAACAGCAAATAAATTTGTAAATTTTGCTTCATGATAAAATGTTTTTATTTTTATAAATTCTTATTTGAACATATTTTTCAACTCTTTGTTTAAATATTTTGTCGTCCTAAAAAGGACGGTTTGTGTAATATGTTATATTAGTCGATTGTTTAAGCCTTCTTCTCAGTCTTTTTGGGCAAGAGTACAGCTTGAATGTTGGGCAAGACACCACCTTGGGCGATTGTCACGCCGGACAACAACTTGTTCAATTCCTCGTCATTGCGGATGGCCAATTGCAAATGGCGCGGAATGATTCTCGTCTTCTTGTTGTCGCGTGCAGCATTGCCAGCCAACTCAAGAACTTCAGCGGCCAAGTATTCCATTACAGCTGCCAAATATACGGGAGCACCAGCACCGACACGCTCAGCATAATTGCCCTTGCGCAGCAAACGATGAATACGACCGACCGGAAATTGTAGTCCAGCACGATTCGAGCGCGACTTTGCCTTTCCCTTAACTTTGCCACCTTTACCACGACCAGACATTTTTTGTATTCTCTTTCTCTGTTTCTTCACTCCACTAAATCACTAGTCACACACAAATGTTAACGATACGATATTGCCTGCTGTGTATTTATAGTTTTGTTGGGCTCATGGTTGTCAGGTAGAGAGAGTTAACATACATGGGGTGTGTATCATGAAAAACTCGTTCAGTAAATTGTAGATAAGTGTGCATATTGGCATTCATAGTCATCATAATTGTGCTTTGAGTCTTTTGTGAAGTGAAAATGCCTCCTAAAACGAGTGGTAAAGCGGCAAAAAAGGCCGGCAAGGCGCAAAAGAACATTACGAAAAACGACAAGAAGAAGAAGCGAAGGAGGAAGAAGAGGAAGGAAAGCTACGCTATCTATATTTACAAAGTGTTGAAGCAAGTCCACCCCGACACTGGCATCTCTTCGAAGGCAATGAGTATTATGAACAGTTTCGTGAATGACATCTTTGAGCGTATCGCTGCCGAAGCGTCGCGTCTGGCGCACTACAATAAGCGTTCGACAATCACTAGTCGCGAAATTCAGACTGCCGTTCGTCTGCTGTTGCCCGGTGAATTGGCGAAGCACGCTGTCAGTGAGGGAACTAAGGCCGTCACCAAGTACACCAGTTCCAAATAAACAATTTCCATCGACAACATCTACGTTAATAGAACAAAAGGCCCTTTTCAGGGCCACAAAATATATAAACAAAGAGATTTTTATATGTTGTTTTAAAAAATATCCCATCATAGTATCTTTATGCTCCTTAATCGTATTATGCAAAAAAAAAATGTGTGGACGCCAACAGCGATCTGCGACATCGGACGGGAACCGCGTGACTCATTCAACAATTTCTATTCATAAGCAATTTATTAAAATATATTTTTAGCGTTTGAAAAATATTTCGATTCTCTTTGTGTATTGATTTTGTAGCCCTGAAAAGGGCTTTTCATTTCAGATATACATACATATATGTAAATATATAGATAATGTCCCATTACTGACAGTTTACTTTTTGGCAGCTGTTTTTTTAGCTACTGGCTTCTTGGCCGCTGTTGCGGTCTTTTTTGGCTTGGCAGCAGATGATTTAGCCTTGGGTGCTTTTGGTTTGGTGGCGCTTGGCTTTGCCTTTGCTGGTTTCGCCTTAACTGTACCAGTCTTCTTGATACTTTTCACTTTTGCCTTTTCACTCTTCTTTTTGGTAGCCACAGCTGCTTTCTTTGCCTTTACAGCCGTCTTATCACTGCTCGCCTTCTTGGCACCAATCGCCGATGCAGATTTCTTCTTGGCTGCACTGCTAGCTCCACTCTTCTTCTTCTTTGCTTTAGCCTTTTCCACAGATGACGATTTCGGCTTACTGCTGCTGCCTTTTTTCGGTTTGGCTGCGGCTGCCGATAGCTTGAACGATCCGGACGCACCTTTGCCTTTAGTTTGAATCAATTTACCGCTGACTACCGAAGATTTCAAATATCTCTTTATGAACGGAGCCAATTTTTGTGCATCGCATTTGTATGTTGCACTAATATATTTCTTGATGGCCAGCAGTGAAGAGCCACCGCGCTCTTTCAAATTTTTAATCGATGCATCGACCATTTGCTGTGTCGACGGATGGGTTGGGGCAGCTGCGGGCTTCTTAGATTTTGCCGATGCAGGTTTCTTGACAGCAACCTTTTTCTCCGCAACAGCCGTAGCTCCCGTTGCCGCAACCGGCGATGATGCATTAGCAATAACAGCAGATTCCGACATCTTTCCTTTTCACTTTTACACTTTTTCCCAATTCAATTCGTAACAAAACGCTACGCAACACAATTCAAATTCAATCAAATTCAGTGACTCACGAAACACAAGTTGAACTCCCTTCAAAAAGTGAGACTCATGTAGAAGGGATATATGATAATAATTTACCAGTCAGTAGTTGTGAACATTTTCTAATAGTCATCTTCAAATAGAATTTTAATTTTGTAAAACATTACTTTTCGATTTCCATTCAAACGAATCACCCATTAATATTTACCAAATATTGATCTTTTGCATTTTTAACATATTTGCCTTATATCTATTATGCTGACAGTTTTAAATGCAGTCAAACATAAACTTTGCCTGATTTATAATGAAATTTCGTAGAAAAAACCTAACATTTTACCACTTATACATTCAATAAATAGTTAAAGTTGCATTTATATATGATTTTGAACAATTTACGTAATATTTAAATGAAATTTATTCACATTTATTGAATGCAACAGCTATAAAAAATATTTTACAATTGCTCTCAACTTACCGAAAGTCTACCAAGTATACATTTTGCAAATCGAATATCTCAGCTCAACTCGGTTCGACTTTTATAATTAGCATTCAAAATCATATATATGTATTTAATTTTCAATATTATTTAAATATTGAAAACTGTGCACTGGAAATAATATTCCATTAAAATCATTAATTTTATAGCATTTTCTTTGTCAAATGCGTAAACTGTCTTCCCACAAGAATTTTATGTATGTTATGCTCACATGTTCGCATATAAAATGGGGTATTTGTATTTTTATTGTTTCTAAATACAAAAAATAATAGCACACAAAAAAGAAAAGAAGAAGTTTATTAATACTTTTAATTGATTTCAAAAAATGTCCATTAAATTATTAAGTATTTTCGGAAACCATACAAAAGGTGAAAATGTGGCTTATTTATACATATGTATTTTTTCGTAAGAACTTCAAGTTTATAAAACTAAGAACGTATTAAAAAGTTTAAAAAGGTTGAGCAGCAATAATAACATCGAAAATTCATTGAGCATTTTTACTCTGCACACTCCTTGCAGACCGTTTCGCTGTGCCTTGAATAAATGGTGTTTTTGCAATGTGAACATGTTTTTGTATATTTTTTATCTACACTGCGTGGACCATATTCGACGTTTTTTTCGTTCTAGTTCTGGGATATTTACTTAAAACACCTTAAACAAAATTTAAAACTAATGTCTTTCACAATAGTGATACAATAACTTAATATAGCATATTATGAAGCTATGGGCTGATACGTAAATTAAATAAATATAAAATAAACGTAAAATTAAGAAAACATAAGCAAGAGCATTCAGTAAAAACTGAACTCGAAATGTGAATTAAATGTGTTGAAAAGAAATAAGGAGGAGGAGGGAGCAAAAAAAGAGTTTGGGCAAATGCCAACAACACGCGGTGTTCCCAAGCGGTCCCCCATCCAAGTACTAACCGCGCCCGACGCTGCTTAATTTCGGTGATCGGACGAGAACCGATGTATTCAGCGTGGTATGGTCGTTGGCGAATACTTATCGATTATTCACCTTCATATCATATCAGTAGATTTCCATTCAAATGCATATTTTTTGTTTTTGGGAATGTTCTCAACAAAATTAATGAAATATCTTTCCAAATCAGAAAAATTTCATAATTCGCTTTAAATATATTTGCTTTGCAATAAAATGTATATTTTGAAGCTTTTTTTTTTATTAAATGTTGTGTTGTGAATTCGAATGTTTGGTCATTTGTTATGTATTGTATTGCTTGTTTATAAGCTTATTTTAAATTATTATTATTAAAAAAATTTACACCAATAAATTTCAGGTTAGCATAGCACCAAAATATATATATTTTTTTAATAGCGAAAGTAGTTGAAATTGTTTTCAATAATCTCTTTTGTATAGAAATTTGTGGTCCTGAAAAGGACCGATTGTTTGTTTGCTATTTTTAAAAATGTCGACCGTTTGGAAATTGACTTAGGCACGTTCGCCACGGATGCGTCTGGCCAGCTGAATGTCTTTGGGCATGATGGTCACTCGTTTGGCATGGATAGCGCATAAGTTTGTGTCTTCGAAAAGACCAACCAGATACGCTTCACTAGCTTCTTGCAAAGCCATTACAGCAGAACTCTGGAAACGCAAGTCAGTTTTGAAATCCTGTGCGATCTCACGAACTAGACGCTGGAACGGTAGTTTACGGATCAACAACTCGGTACTCTTTTGGTAACGACGAATCTCACGTAACGCCACTGTACCGGGACGATAACGATGAGGCTTCTTCACACCACCAGTGGCCGGAGCACTCTTACGAGCAGCCTTAGTTGCCAATTGTTTGCGTGGCGCTTTACCACCAGTCGATTTGCGAGCAGTTTGCTTTGTACGCGCCATCTTTTCACTTTACTTCTTCTTCTTTCTCTTATTCACACCAACACTAACACTGAGCACTATGAGAACGCCAATGAACACATATGCACGCACCAAACAACACTTTTATAGTTAAATTTCCACAAGCGTTTCACTAATTCAACATTATAAACAACCCTCATATATGTTAGAGGAGGCCAGGTAGATAATATGCATTGCAAGCGTCGTCTCGGTTTAGTATAAATATAAGTTGGAGCAAATGTATGTAGTATTGGCAGTTGTGTTTTGTACTTTGTGAAGTGAATTTAGTGAAGAGCAAAAAAAAAAAGAAACAATGACTGGTCGCGGCAAAGGTGGTAAAGGCTTGGGAAAAGGTGGTGCGAAGCGTCATCGTAAAGTGTTGCGCGATAACATTCAGGGCATCACGAAGCCGGCTATTAGACGTTTGGCTCGTCGTGGCGGTGTGAAGCGTATATCTGGGTTGATATATGAGGAGACTCGTGGCGTGTTGAAGGTCTTTCTAGAGAATGTTATTCGTGATGCTGTCACATACACTGAACACGCCAAACGCAAGACTGTAACAGCGATGGATGTTGTGTATGCTCTGAAGAGACAGGGTCGTACATTGTACGGTTTCGGCGGTTAAATTCATAAATTGACGACATAAATAATGGAAAACGGTCCTTTTCAGGACCACAAAATACATTTACAAAAAGATTTAAAAATTATTTCAACTACTTTCTATTTTACTGTACACATTTACAGAAAGATTTAGGAATTATTTCAACTCCTATTTTACTGTACAACACTACATACATAAATTTCAATTTAAATTTTAAAATTTATGAAAAACTGAATATAAATATAATAAAATATATAGTATTGATACTATAAGTGAAACATGAAAGTTTATGAAAAAATTACTCAGAGACTATGTTCGGCTATGCAAAAGCAACAGCAAATAAATTTGTAAATTTTGCTTCATGATAAAATGTTTTTATTTTTATAAATTCTTATTTGAACATATTTTTCAACTCTTTGTTTAAATATTTTGTCGTCCTGAAAAGGACGGTTTGTGTAATTTGTTATATTAGTCGATTGTTTAAGCCTTCTTCTCAGTCTTTTTGGGCAAGAGTACAGCTTGAATGTTGGGCAAGACACCACCTTGGGCGATTGTCACGCCGGACAACAACTTGTTCAATTCCTCGTCATTGCGGATGGCCAATTGCAAATGGCGCGGAATGATTCTCGTCTTCTTGTTGTCGCGTGCAGCATTGCCAGCCAACTCAAGAACTTCAGCGGCCAAGTATTCCATTACAGCTGCCAAATATACGGGAGCACCAGCACCGACACGCTCAGCATAATTGCCCTTGCGCAGCAAACGATGAATACGACCGACCGGAAATTGTAGTCCAGCACGATTCGAGCGCGACTTTGCCTTTCCCTTAACTTTGCCACCTTTACCACGACCAGACATTTTTTGTATTCTCTTTCTCTGTTTCTTCACTCCACTAAATCACTAGTCACACACAAATGTTAACGATACGATATTGCCTGCTGTGTATTTATAGTTTTGTTGGGCTCATGGTTGTCAGGTAGAGAGAATTAACATACATGGGGTGTGTATCATGAAAAACTCGTTCAGTAAATTGTAGATAAGTGTGCATATTGGCATTCATAGTCATCATAATTGTGCTTTGAGTCTTTTGTGAAGTGAAAATGCCTCCTAAAACGAGTGGTAAAGCGGCAAAAAAGGCCGGCAAGGCGCAAAAGAACATTACGAAAAACGACAAGAAGAAGAAGCGCAAGAGGAAGGAAAGCTACGCTATCTATATTTACAAAGTGTTGAAGCAAGTCCACCCCGACACTGGCATCTCTTCGAAGGCAATGAGTATTATGAACAGTTTCGTGAATGACATCTTTGAGCGTATCGCTGCCGAAGCGTCGCGTCTGGCGCACTACAATAAGCGTTCGACAATCACTAGTCGCGAAATTCAGACTGCCGTTCGTCTGCTGTTGCCCGGTGAATTGGCGAAGCACGCTGTCAGTGAGGGAACTAAGGCCGTCACCAAGTACACCAGTTCCAAATAAACAATTTCCATCGACAACATCTACGTTAATAGAACAAAAGGCCCTTTTCAGGGCCACAAAATATATAAACAAAGAGATTTTTATATGTTGTTTTAAAAAATATCCCATCATAGTATCTTTATGCTCCTTAATCGTATTATGCAAAAAAAAAATGTGTGGACGCCAACAGCGATCTGCGACATCGGACGGGAACCGCGTGACTCATTCAACAATTTCTATTCATAAGCAATTTATTAAAATATATTTTTAGCGTTTGAAAAATATTTCGATTCTCTTTGTGTATTGATTTTGTAGCCCTGAAAAGGGCTTTTCATTTCAGATATACATACATATATGTAAATATATAGATAATGTCCCATTACTGACAGTTTACTTTTTGGCAGCTGTTTTTTTAGCTACTGGCTTCTTGGCCGCTGTTGCGGTCTTTTTTGGCTTGGCAGCAGATGATTTAGCCTTGGGTGCTTTTGGTTTGGTGGCGCTTGGCTTTGCCTTTGCTGGTTTCGCCTTAACTGTACCAGTCTTCTTGATACTTTTCACTTTTGCCTTTTCACTCTTCTTTTTGGTAGCCACAGCTGCTTTCTTTGCCTTTACAGCCGTCTTATCACTGCTCGCCTTCTTGGCACCAATCGCCGATGCAGATTTCTTCTTGGCTGCACTGCTAGCTCCACTCTTCTTCTTCTTTGCTTTAGCCTTTTCCACAGATGACGATTTCGGCTTACTGCTGCTGCCTTTTTTCGGTTTGGCTGCGGCTGCCGATAGCTTGAACGATCCGGACGCACCTTTGCCTTTAGTTTGAATCAATTTACCGCTGACTACCGAAGATTTCAAATATCTCTTTATGAACGGAGCCAATTTTTGTGCATCGCATTTGTATGTTGCACTAATATATTTCTTGATGGCCAGCAGTGAAGAGCCACCGCGCTCTTTCAAATTTTTAATCGATGCATCGACCATTTGCTGTGTCGACGGATGGGTTGGGGCAGCTGCGGGCTTCTTAGATTTTGCCGATGCAGGTTTCTTGACAGCAACCTTTTTCTCCGCAACAGCCGTAGCTCCCGTTGCCGCAACCGGCGATGATGCATTAGCAATAACAGCAGATTCCGACATCTTTCCTTTTCACTTTTACACTTTTTCCCAATTCAATTCGTAACAAAACGCTACGCAACACAATTCAAATTCAATCAAATTCAGTGACTGACGAAACACAAGTTGAACTCCCTTCAAAAAGTGAGACTCATGTAGAAGGGATATATGATAATAATTTACCAGTCAGTAGTTGTGAACATTTTCTAATAGTCATCTTCAAATAGAATTTTAATTTTTTAAAACATTACTTTTCGATTTCCATTCAAACGAATCACCCATTAATATTTACCAAATATTGATCTTTCGCATTTTTAACATATTTGCCTTATATCTATTATGCTGACAGTTTTAAATGCAGTCAAACATAAACTTTGCCTGATTTATAATGAAATTTCGTAGAAAAAACCTAACATTTTACCACTTATACATTCAATAAATAGTTAAAGTTGCATTTATATATGATTTTGAACAATTTACGTAATATTTAAATGAAATTTATTCACATTTATTGAATGCAACAGCTATAAAAAATATTTTACAATTGCTCTCAACTTACCGAAAGTCTACCAAGTATACATTTTGCAAATCGAATATCTCAGCTCAACTCGGTTCGACTTTTATAATTAGCATTCAAAATCATATATATGTATTTAATTTTCAATATTATTTAAATATTGAAAACTGTGCACTGGAAATAATATTCCATTAAAATCATTAATTTTATAGCATTTTCTTTGTCAAATGCGTAAACTGTCTTCCCACAAGAATTTTATGTATGTTATGCTCACATGTTCGCATATAAAATGGGGTATTTGTATTTTTATTGTTTCTAAATACAAAAAATAATAGCACACAAAAAAGAAAAGAAGAAGTTTATTAATACTTTTAATTGATTTCAAAAAATGTCCATTAAATTATTAAGTATTTTCGGAAACCATACAAAAGGTGAAAATGTGGCTTATTTATACATATGTATTTTTTCGTAAGAACTTCAAGTTTATAAAACTAAGAACGTATTAAAAAGTTTAAAAAGGTTGAGCAGCAATAATAACATCGAAAATTCATTGAGCATTTTTACTCTGCACACTCCTTGCAGACCGTTTCGCTGTGCCTTGAATAAATGGTGTTTTTGCAATGTGAACATGTTTTTGTATATTTTTTATCTACACTGCGTGGACCATATTCGACGTTTTTTTCGTTCTAGTTCTGGGATATTTACTTAAAACACCTTAAACAAAATTTAAAACTAATGTCTTTCACAATAGTGATACAATAACTTAATATAGCATATTATGAAGCTATGGGCTGATACGTAAATTAAATAAATATAAAATAAACGTAAAATTAAGAAAACATAAGCAAGAGCATTCAGTAAAAACTGAACTCGAAATGTGAATTAAATGTGTTGAAAAGAAATAAGGAGGAGGAGGGAGCAAAAAAAGAGTTTGGGCAAATGCCAACAACACGCGGTGTTCCCAAGCGGTCCCCCATCCAAGTACTAACCGCGCCCGACGCTGCTTAATTTCGGTGATCGGACGAGAACCGATGTATTCAGCGTGGTATGGTCGTTGGCGAATACTTATCGATTATTCACCTTCATATCATATCAGTAGATTTCCATTCAAATGCATATTTTTTGTTTTTGGGAATGTTCTCAACAAAATTAATGAAATATCTTTCCAAATCAGAAAAATTTCATAATTCGCTTTAAATATATTTGCTTTGCAATAAAATGTATATTTTGAAGCTTTTTTTTTATTAAATGTTGTGTTGTGAATTCGAATGTTTGGTCATTTGTTATGTATTGTATTGCTTGTTTATAAGCTTATTTTAAATTATTATTATTAAAAAAATTTACACCAATAAATTTCAGGTTAGCATAGCACCAAAATATATATATTTTTTTAATAGCGAAAGTAGTTGAAATTGTTTTCAATAATCTCTTTTGTATAGAAATTTGTGGTCCTGAAAAGGACCGATTGTTTGTTTGCTATTTTTAAAAATGTCGACCGTTTGGAAATTGACTTAGGCACGTTCGCCACGGATGCGTCTGGCCAGCTGAATGTCTTTGGGCATGATGGTCACTCGTTTGGCATGGATAGCGCATAAGTTTGTGTCTTCGAAAAGACCAACCAGATACGCTTCACTAGCTTCTTGCAAAGCCATTACAGCAGAACTCTGGAAACGCAAGTCAGTTTTGAAATCCTGTGCGATCTCACGAACTAGACGCTGGAACGGTAGTTTACGGATCAACAACTCGGTACTCTTTTGGTAACGACGAATCTCACGTAACGCCACTGTACCGGGACGATAACGATGAGGCTTCTTCACACCACCAGTGGCCGGAGCACTCTTACGAGCAGCCTTAGTTGCCAATTGTTTGCGTGGCGCTTTACCACCAGTCGATTTGCGAGCAGTTTGCTTTGTACGCGCCATCTTTTCACTTTACTTCTTCTTCTTTCTCTTATTCACACCAACACTAACACTGAGCACTATGAGAACGCCAATGAACACATATGCACGCACCAAACAACACTTTTATAGTTAAATTTCCACAAGCGTTTCACTAATTCAACATTATAAACAACCCTCATATATGTTAGAGGAGGCCAGGTAGATAATATGCATTGCAAGCGTCGTCTCGGTTTAGTATAAATATAAGTTGGAGCAAATGTATGTAGTATTGGCAGTTGTGTTTTGTACTTTGTGAAGTGAATTTAGTGAAGAGCAAAAAAAAAAAGAAACAATGACTGGTCGCGGCAAAGGTGGTAAAGGCTTGGGAAAAGGTGGTGCGAAGCGTCATCGTAAAGTGTTGCGCGATAACATTCAGGGCATCACGAAGCCGGCTATTAGACGTTTGGCTCGTCGTGGCGGTGTGAAGCGTATATCTGGGTTGATATATGAGGAGACTCGTGGCGTGTTGAAGGTCTTTCTAGAGAATGTTATTCGTGATGCTGTCACATACACTGAACACGCCAAACGCAAGACTGTAACAGCGATGGATGTTGTGTATGCTCTGAAGAGACAGGGTCGTACATTGTACGGTTTCGGCGGTTAAATTCATAAATTGACGACATAAATAATGGAAAACGGTCCTTTTCAGGACCACAAAATACATTTACAAAAAGATTTAAAAATTATTTCAACTACTTTCTATTTTACTGTACACATTTACAGAAAGATTTAGGAATTATTTCAACTCCTATTTTACTGTACAACACTACATACATAAATTTCAATTTAAATTTTAAAATTTATGAAAAACTGAATATAAATATAATAAAATATATAGTATTGATACTATAAGTGAAACATGAAAGTTTATGAAAAAATTACTCAGAGACTATGTTCGGCTATGCAAAAGCAACAGCAAATAAATTTGTAAATTTTGCTTCATGATAAAATGTTTTTATTTTTATAAATTCTTATTTGAACATATTTTTCAACTCTTTGTTTAAATATTTTGTCGTCCTGAAAAGGACGGTTTGTGTAATTTGTTATATTAGTCGATTGTTTAAGCCTTCTTCTCAGTCTTTTTGGGCAAGAGTACAGCTTGAATGTTGGGCAAGACACCACCTTGGGCGATTGTCACGCCGGACAACAACTTGTTCAATTCCTCGTCATTGCGGATGGCCAATTGCAAATGGCGCGGAATGATTCTCGTCTTCTTGTTGTCGCGTGCAGCATTGCCAGCCAACTCAAGAACTTCAGCGGCCAAGTATTCCATTACAGCTGCCAAATATACGGGAGCACCAGCACCGACACGCTCAGCATAATTGCCCTTGCGCAGCAAACGATGAATACGACCGACCGGAAATTGTAGTCCAGCACGATTCGAGCGCGACTTTGCCTTTCCCTTAACTTTGCCACCTTTACCACGACCAGACATTTTTTGTATTCTCTTTCTCTGTTTCTTCACTCCACTAAATCACTAGTCACACACAAATGTTAACGATACGATATTGCCTGCTGTGTATTTATAGTTTTGTTGGGCTCATGGTTGTCAGGTAGAGAGAATTAACATACATGGGGTGTGTATCATGAAAAACTCGTTCAGTAAATTGTAGATAAGTGTGCATATTGGCATTCATAGTCATCATAATTGTGCTTTGAGTCTTTTGTGAAGTGAAAATGCCTCCTAAAACGAGTGGTAAAGCGGCAAAAAAGGCCGGCAAGGCGCAAAAGAACATTACGAAAAACGACAAGAAGAAGAAGCGCAAGAGGAAGGAAAGCTACGCTATCTATATTTACAAAGTGTTGAAGCAAGTCCACCCCGACACTGGCATCTCTTCGAAGGCAATGAGTATTATGAACAGTTTCGTGAATGACATCTTTGAGCGTATCGCTGCCGAAGCGTCGCGTCTGGCGCACTACAATAAGCGTTCGACAATCACTAGTCGCGAAATTCAGACTGCCGTTCGTCTGCTGTTGCCCGGTGAATTGGCGAAGCACGCTGTCAGTGAGGGAACTAAGGCCGTCACCAAGTACACCAGTTCCAAATAAACAATTTCCATCGACAACATCTACGTTAATAGAACAAAAGGCCCTTTTCAGGGCCACAAAATATATAAACAAAGAGATTTTTATATGTTGTTTTAAAAAATATCCCATCATAGTATCTTTATGCTCCTTAATCGTATTATGCAAAAAAAAAATGTGTGGACGCCAACAGCGATCTGCGACATCGGACGGGAACCGCGTGACTCATTCAACAATTTCTATTCATAAGCAATTTATTAAAATATATTTTTAGCGTTTGAAAAATATTTCGATTCTCTTTGTGTATTGATTTTGTAGCCCTGAAAAGGGCTTTTCATTTCAGATATACATACATATATGTAAATATATAGATAATGTCCCATTACTGACAGTTTACTTTTTGGCAGCTGTTTTTTTTAGCTACTGGCTTCTTGGCCGCTGTTGCGGTCTTTTTTGGCTTGGCAGCAGATGATTTAGCCTTGGGTGCTTTTGGTTTGGTGGCGCTTGGCTTTGCCTTTGCTGGTTTCGCCTTAACTGTACCAGTCTTCTTGATACTTTTCACTTTTGCCTTTTCACTCTTCTTTTTGGTAGCCACAGCTGCTTTCTTTGCCTTTACAGCCGTCTTATCACTGCTCGCCTTCTTGGCACCAATCGCCGATGCAGATTTCTTCTTGGCTGCACTGCTAGCTCCACTCTTCTTCTTCTTTGCTTTAGCCTTTTCCACAGATGACGATTTCGGCTTACTGCTGCTGCCTTTTTTCGGTTTGGCTGCGGCTGCCGATAGCTTGAACGATCCGGACGCACCTTTGCCTTTAGTTTGAATCAATTTACCGCTGACTACCGAAGATTTCAAATATCTCTTTATGAACGGAGCCAATTTTTGTGCATCGCATTTGTATGTTGCACTAATATATTTCTTGATGGCCAGCAGTGAAGAGCCACCGCGCTCTTTCAAATTTTTAATCGATGCATCGACCATTTGCTGTGTCGACGGATGGGTTGGGGCAGCTGCGGGCTTCTTAGATTTTGCCGATGCAGGTTTCTTGACAGCAACCTTTTTCTCCGCAACAGCCGTAGCTCCCGTTGCCGCAACCGGCGATGATGCATTAGCAATAACAGCAGATTCCGACATCTTTCCTTTTCACTTTTACACTTTTTCCCAATTCAGTTCGTAACAAAACGCTACGCAACACAATTCAAATTCAATCAAATTCAGTGACTGACGAAACACAAGTTGAACTCCCTTCAAAAAGTGAGACTCATGTAGAAGGGATATATGATAATAATTTACCAGTCAGTAGTTGTGAACATTTTCTAATAGTCATCTTCAAATAGAATTTTAATTTTTTAAAACATTACTTTTCGATTTCCATTCAAACGAATCACCCATTAATATTTACCAAATATTGATCTTTCGCATTTTTAACATATTTGCCTTATATCTATTATGCTGACAGTTTTAAATGCAGTCAAACATAAACTTTGCCTGATTTATAATGAAATTTCGTAGAAAAAACCTAACATTTTACCACTTATACATTCAATAAATAGTTAAAGTTGCATTTATATATGATTTTGAACAATTTACGTAATATTTAAATGAAATTTATTCACATTTATTGAATGCAACAGCTATAAAAAATATTTTACAATTGCTCTCAACTTACCGAAAGTCTACCAAGTATACATTTTGCAAATCGAATATCTCAGCTCAACTCGGTTCGACTTTTATAATTAGCATTCAAAATCATATATATGTATTTAATTTTCAATATTATTTAAATATTGAAAACTGTGCACTGGAAATAATATTCCATTAAAATCATTAATTTTATAGCATTTTCTTTGTCAAATGCGTAAACTGTCTTCCCACAAGAATTTTATGTATGTTATGCTCACATGTTCGCATATAAAATGGGGTATTTGTATTTTTATTGTTTCTAAATACAAAAAATAATAGCACACAAAAAAGAAAAGAAGAAGTTTATTAATACTTTTAATTGATTTCAAAAAATGTCCATTAAATTATTAAGTATTTTCGGAAACCATACAAAAGGTGAAAATGTGGCTTATTTATACATATGTATTTTTTCGTAAGAACTTCAAGTTTATAAAACTAAGAACGTATTAAAAAGTTTAAAAAGGTTGAGCAGCAATAATAACATCGAAAATTCATTGAGCATTTTTACTCTGCACACTCCTTGCAGACCGTTTCGCTGTGCCTTGAATAAATGGTGTTTTTGCAATGTGAACATGTTTTTGTATATTTTTTATCTACACTGCGTGGACCATATTCGACGTTTTTTTCGTTCTAGTTCTGGGATATTTACTTAAAACACCTTAAACAAAATTTAAAACTAATGTCTTTCACAATAGTGATACAATAACTTAATATAGCATATTATGAAGCTATGGGCTGATACGTAAATTAAATAAATATAAAATAAACGTAAAATTAAGAAAACATAAGCAAGAGCATTCAGTAAAAACTGAACTCGAAATGTGAATTAAATGTGTTGAAAAGAAATAAGGAGGAGGAGGGAGCAAAAAAAGAGTTTGGGCAAATGCCAACAACACGCGGTGTTCCCAAGCGGTCCCCCATCCAAGTACTAACCGCGCCCGACGCTGCTTAATTTCGGTGATCGGACGAGAACCGATGTATTCAGCGTGGTATGGTCGTTGGCGAATACTTATCGATTATTCACCTTCATATCATATCAGTAGATTTCCATTCAAATGCATATTTTTTGTTTTTGGGAATGTTCTCAACAAAATTAATGAAATATCTTTCCAAATCAGAAAAATTTCATAATTCGCTTTAAATATATTTGCTTTGCAATAAAATGTATATTTTGAAGCTTTTTTTTTATTAAATGTTGTGTTGTGAATTCGAATGTTTGGTCATTTGTTATGTATTGTATTGCTTGTTTATAAGCTTATTTTAAATTATTATTATTAAAAAAATTTACACCAATAAATTTCAGGTTAGCATAGCACCAAAATATATATATTTTTTTAATAGCGAAAGTAGTTGAAATTGTTTTCAATAATCTCTTTTGTATAGAAATTTGTGGTCCTGAAAAGGACCGATTGTTTGTTTGCTATTTTTAAAAATGTCGACCGTTTGGAAATTGACTTAGGCACGTTCGCCACGGATGCGTCTGGCCAGCTGAATGTCTTTGGGCATGATGGTCACTCGTTTGGCATGGATAGCGCATAAGTTTGTGTCTTCGAAAAGACCAACCAGATACGCTTCACTAGCTTCTTGCAAAGCCATTACAGCAGAACTCTGGAAACGCAAGTCAGTTTTGAAATCCTGTGCGATCTCACGAACTAGACGCTGGAACGGTAGTTTACGGATCAACAACTCGGTACTCTTTTGGTAACGACGAATCTCACGTAACGCCACTGTACCGGGACGATAACGATGAGGCTTCTTCACACCACCAGTGGCCGGAGCACTCTTACGAGCAGCCTTAGTTGCCAATTGTTTGCGTGGCGCTTTACCACCAGTCGATTTGCGAGCAGTTTGCTTTGTACGCGCCATCTTTTCACTTTACTTCTTCTTCTTTCTCTTATTCACACCAACACTAACACTGAGCACTATGAGAACGCCAATGAACACATATGCACGCACCAAACAACACTTTTATAGTTAAATTTCCACAAGCGTTTCACTAATTCAACATTATAAACAACCCTCATATATGTTAGAGGAGGCCAGGTAGATAATATGCATTGCAAGCGTCGTCTCGGTTTAGTATAAATATAAGTTGGAGCAAATGTATGTAGTATTGGCAGTTGTGTTTTGTACTTTGTGAAGTGAATTTAGTGAAGAGCAAAAAAAAAAAGAAACAATGACTGGTCGCGGCAAAGGTGGTAAAGGCTTGGGAAAAGGTGGTGCGAAGCGTCATCGTAAAGTGTTGCGCGATAACATTCAGGGCATCACGAAGCCGGCTATTAGACGTTTGGCTCGTCGTGGCGGTGTGAAGCGTATATCTGGGTTGATATATGAGGAGACTCGTGGCGTGTTGAAGGTCTTTCTAGAGAATGTTATTCGTGATGCTGTCACATACACTGAACACGCCAAACGCAAGACTGTAACAGCGATGGATGTTGTGTATGCTCTGAAGAGACAGGGTCGTACATTGTACGGTTTCGGCGGTTAAATTCATAAATTGACGACATAAATAATGGAAAACGGTCCTTTTCAGGACCACAAAATACATTTACAAAAAGATTTAAAAATTATTTCAACTACTTTCTATTTTACTGTACACATTTACAGAAAGATTTAGGAATTATTTCAACTCCTATTTTACTGTACAACACTACATACATAAATTTCAATTTAAATTTTAAAATTTATGAAAAACTGAATATAAATATAATAAAATATATAGTATTGATACTATAAGTGAAACATGAAAGTTTATGAAAAAATTACTCAGAGACTATGTTCGGCTATGCAAAAGCAACAGCAAATAAATTTGTAAATTTTGCTTCATGATAAAATGTTTTTATTTTTATAAATTCTTATTTGAACATATTTTTCAACTCTTTGTTTAAATATTTTGTCGTCCTGAAAAGGACGGTTTGTGTAATTTGTTATATTAGTCGATTGTTTAAGCCTTCTTCTCAGTCTTTTTGGGCAAGAGTACAGCTTGAATGTTGGGCAAGACACCACCTTGGGCGATTGTCACGCCGGACAACAACTTGTTCAATTCCTCGTCATTGCGGATGGCCAATTGCAAATGGCGCGGAATGATTCTCGTCTTCTTGTTGTCGCGTGCAGCATTGCCAGCCAACTCAAGAACTTCAGCGGCCAAGTATTCCATTACAGCTGCCAAATATACGGGAGCACCAGCACCGACACGCTCAGCATAATTGCCCTTGCGCAGCAAACGATGAATACGACCGACCGGAAATTGTAGTCCAGCACGATTCGAGCGCGACTTTGCCTTTCCCTTAACTTTGCCACCTTTACCACGACCAGACATTTTTTGTATTCTCTTTCTCTGTTTCTTCACTCCACTAAATCACTAGTCACACACAAATGTTAACGATACGATATTGCCTGCTGTGTATTTATAGTTTTGTTGGGCTCATGGTTGTCAGGTAGAGAGAATTAACATACATGGGGTGTGTATCATGAAAAACTCGTTCAGTAAATTGTAGATAAGTGTGCATATTGGCATTCATAGTCATCATAATTGTGCTTTGAGTCTTTTGTGAAGTGAAAATGCCTCCTAAAACGAGTGGTAAAGCGGCAAAAAAGGCCGGCAAGGCGCAAAAGAACATTACGAAAAACGACAAGAAGAAGAAGCGCAAGAGGAAGGAAAGCTACGCTATCTATATTTACAAAGTGTTGAAGCAAGTCCACCCCGACACTGGCATCTCTTCGAAGGCAATGAGTATTATGAACAGTTTCGTGAATGACATCTTTGAGCGTATCGCTGCCGAAGCGTCGCGTCTGGCGCACTACAATAAGCGTTCGACAATCACTAGTCGCGAAATTCAGACTGCCGTTCGTCTGCTGTTGCCCGGTGAATTGGCGAAGCACGCTGTCAGTGAGGGAACTAAGGCCGTCACCAAGTACACCAGTTCCAAATAAACAATTTCCATCGACAACATCTACGTTAATAGAACAAAAGGCCCTTTTCAGGGCCACAAAATATATAAACAAAGAGATTTTTATATGTTGTTTTAAAAAATATCCCATCATAGTATCTTTATGCTCCTTAATCGTATTATGCAAAAAAAAAATGTGTGGACGCCAACAGCGATCTGCGACATCGGACGGGAACCGCGTGACTCATTCAACAATTTCTATTCATAAGCAATTTATTAAAATATATTTTTAGCGTTTGAAAAATATTTCGATTCTCTTTGTGTATTGATTTTGTAGCCCTGAAAAGGGCTTTTCATTTCAGATATACATACATATATGTAAATATATAGATAATGTCCCATTACTGACAGTTTACTTTTTGGCAGCTGTTTTTTTAGCTACTGGCTTCTTGGCCGCTGTTGCGGTCTTTTTTGGCTTGGCAGCAGATGATTTAGCCTTGGGTGCTTTTGGTTTGGTGGCGCTTGGCTTTGCCTTTGCTGGTTTCGCCTTAACTGTACCAGTCTTCTTGATACTTTTCACTTTTGCCTTTTCACTCTTCTTTTTGGTAGCCACAGCTGCTTTCTTTGCCTTTACAGCCGTCTTATCACTGCTCGCCTTCTTGGCACCAATCGCCGATGCAGATTTCTTCTTGGCTGCACTGCTAGCTCCACTCTTCTTCTTCTTTGCTTTAGCCTTTTCCACAGATGACGATTTCGGCTTACTGCTGCTGCCTTTTTTCGGTTTGGCTGCGGCTGCCGATAGCTTGAACGATCCGGACGCACCTTTGCCTTTAGTTTGAATCAATTTACCGCTGACTACCGAAGATTTCAAATATCTCTTTATGAACGGAGCCAATTTTTGTGCATCGCATTTGTATGTTGCACTAATATATTTCTTGATGGCCAGCAGTGAAGAGCCACCGCGCTCTTTCAAATTTTTAATCGATGCATCGACCATTTGCTGTGTCGACGGATGGGTTGGGGCAGCTGCGGGCTTCTTAGATTTTGCCGATGCAGGTTTCTTGACAGCAACCTTTTTCTCCGCAACAGCCGTAGCTCCCGTTGCCGCAACCGGCGATGATGCATTAGCAATAACAGCAGATTCCGACATCTTTCCTTTTCACTTTTACACTTTTTCCCAATTCAATTCGTAACAAAACGCTACGCAACACAATTCAAATTCAATCAAATTCAGTGACTCACGAAACACAAGTTGAACTCCCTTCAAAAAGTGAGACTCATGTAGAAGGGATATATGATAATAATTTACCAGTCAGTAGTTGTGAACATTTTCTAATAGTCATCTTCAAATAGAATTTTAATTTTTTAAAACATTACTTTTCGATTTCCATTCAAACGAATCACCCATTAATATTTACCAAATATTGATCTTTCGCATTTTTAACATATTTGCCTTATATCTATTATGCTGACAGTTTTAAATGCAGTCAAACATAAACTTTGCCTGATTTATAATGAAATTTCGTAGAAAAAACCTAACATTTTACCACTTATACATTCAATAAATAGTTAAAGTTGCATTTATATATGATTTTGAACAATTTACGTAATATTTAAATGAAATTTATTCACATTTATTGAATGCAACAGCTATAAAAAATATTTTACAATTGCTCTCAACTTACCGAAAGTCTACCAAGTATACATTTTGCAAATCGAATATCTCAGCTCAACTCGGTTCGACTTTTATAATTAGCATTCAAAATCATATATATGTATTTAATTTTCAATATTATTTAAATATTGAAAACTGTGCACTGGAAATAATATTCCATTAAAATCATTAATTTTATAGCATTTTCTTTGTCAAATGCGTAAACTGTCTTCCCACAAGAATTTTATGTATGTTATGCTCACATGTTCGCATATAAAATGGGGTATTTGTATTTTTATTGTTTCTAAATACAAAAAATAATAGCACACAAAAAAGAAAAGAAGAAGTTTATTAATACTTTTAATTGATTTCAAAAAATGTCCATTAAATTATTAAGTATTTTCGGAAACCATACAAAAGGTGAAAATGTGGCTTATTTATACATATGTATTTTTTCGTAAGAACTTCAAGTTTATAAAACTAAGAACGTATTAAAAAGTTTAAAAAGGTTGAGCAGCAATAATAACATCGAAAATTCATTGAGCATTTTTACTCTGCACACTCCTTGCAGACCGTTTCGCTGTGCCTTGAATAAATGGTGTTTTTGCAATGTGAACATGTTTTTGTATATTTTTTATCTACACTGCGTGGACCATATTCGACGTTTTTTTCGTTCTAGTTCTGGGATATTTACTTAAAACACCTTAAACAAAATTTAAAACTAATGTCTTTCACAATAGTGATACAATAACTTAATATAGCATATTATGAAGCTATGGGCTGATACGTAAATTAAATAAATATAAAATAAACGTAAAATTAAGAAAACATAAGCAAGAGCATTCAGTAAAAACTGAACTCGAAATGTGAATTAAATGTGTTGAAAAGAAATAAGGAGGAGGAGGGAGCAAAAAAAGAGTTTGGGCAAATGCCAACAACACGCGGTGTTCCCAAGCGGTCCCCCATCCAAGTACTAACCGCGCCCGACGCTGCTTAATTTCGGTGATCGGACGAGAACCGATGTATTCAGCGTGGTATGGTCGTTGGCGAATACTTATCGATTATTCACCTTCATATCATATCAGTAGATTTCCATTCAAATGCATATTTTTTGTTTTTGGGAATGTTCTCAACAAAATTAATGAAATATCTTTCCAAATCAGAAAAATTTCATAATTCGCTTTAAATATATTTGCTTTGCAATAAAATGTATATTTTGAAGCTTTTTTTTTTATTAAATGTTGTGTTGTGAATTCGAATGTTTGGTCATTTGTTATGTATTGTATTGCTTGTTTATAAGCTTATTTTAAATTATTATTATTAAAAAAATTTACACCAATAAATTTCAGGTTAGCATAGCACCAAAATATATATATTTTTTTAATAGCGAAAGTAGTTGAAATTGTTTTCAATAATCTCTTTTGTATAGAAATTTGTGGTCCTGAAAAGGACCGATTGTTTGTTTGCTATTTTTAAAAATGTCGACCGTTTGGAAATTGACTTAGGCACGTTCGCCACGGATGCGTCTGGCCAGCTGAATGTCTTTGGGCATGATGGTCACTCGTTTGGCATGGATAGCGCATAAGTTTGTGTCTTCGAAAAGACCAACCAGATACGCTTCACTAGCTTCTTGCAAAGCCATTACAGCAGAACTCTGGAAACGCAAGTCAGTTTTGAAATCCTGTGCGATCTCACGAACTAGACGCTGGAACGGTAGTTTACGGATCAACAACTCGGTACTCTTTTGGTAACGACGAATCTCACGTAACGCCACTGTACCGGGACGATAACGATGAGGCTTCTTCACACCACCAGTGGCCGGAGCACTCTTACGAGCAGCCTTAGTTGCCAATTGTTTGCGTGGCGCTTTACCACCAGTCGATTTGCGAGCAGTTTGCTTTGTACGCGCCATCTTTTCACTTTACTTCTTCTTCTTTCTCTTATTCACACCAACACTAACACTGAGCACTATGAGAACGCCAATGAACACATATGCACGCACCAAACAACACTTTTATAGTTAAATTTCCACAAGCGTTTCACTAATTCAACATTATAAACAACCCTCATATATGTTAGAGGAGGCCAGGTAGATAATATGCATTGCAAGCGTCGTCTCGGTTTAGTATAAATATAAGTTGGAGCAAATGTATGTAGTATTGGCAGTTGTGTTTTGTACTTTGTGAAGTGAATTTAGTGAAGAGCAAAAAAAAAAAGAAACAATGACTGGTCGCGGCAAAGGTGGTAAAGGCTTGGGTAAAGGTGGTGCGAAGCGTCATCGTAAAGTGTTGCGCGATAACATTCAGGGCATCACGAAGCCGGCTATTAGACGTTTGGCTCGTCGTGGCGGTGTGAAGCGTATATCTGGGTTGATATATGAGGAGACTCGTGGCGTGTTGAAGGTCTTTCTAGAGAATGTTATTCGTGATGCTGTCACATACACTGAACACGCCAAACGCAAGACTGTAACAGCGATGGATGTTGTGTATGCTCTGAAGAGACAGGGTCGTACATTGTACGGTTTCGGCGGTTAAATTCATAAATTGACGACATAAATAATGGAAAACGGTCCTTTTCAGGACCACAAAATACATTTACAAAAAGATTTAAAAATTATTTCAACTACTTTCTATTTTACTGTACACATTTACAGAAAGATTTAGGAATTATTTCAACTCCTATTTTACTGTACAACACTACATACATAAATTTCAATTTAAATTTTAAAATTTATGAAAAACTGAATATAAATATAATAAAATATATAGTATTGATACTATAAGTGAAACATGAAAGTTTATGAAAAAATTACTCAGAGACTATGTTCGGCTATGCAAAAGCAACAGCAAATAAATTTGTAAATTTTGCTTCATGATAAAATGTTTTTATTTTTATAAATTCTTATTTGAACATATTTTTCAACTCTTTGTTTAAATATTTTGTCGTCCTGAAAAGGACGGTTTGTGTAATTTGTTATATTAGTCGATTGTTTAAGCCTTCTTCTCAGTCTTTTTGGGCAAGAGTACAGCTTGAATGTTGGGCAAGACACCACCTTGGGCGATTGTCACGCCGGACAACAACTTGTTCAATTCCTCGTCATTGCGGATGGCCAATTGCAAATGGCGCGGAATGATTCTCGTCTTCTTGTTGTCGCGTGCAGCATTGCCAGCCAACTCAAGAACTTCAGCGGCCAAGTATTCCATTACAGCTGCCAAATATACGGGAGCACCAGCACCGACACGCTCAGCATAATTGCCCTTGCGCAGCAAACGATGAATACGACCGACCGGAAATTGTAGTCCAGCACGATTCGAGCGCGACTTTGCCTTTCCCTTAACTTTGCCACCTTTACCACGACCAGACATTTTTTGTATTCTCTTTCTCTGTTTCTTCACTCCACTAAATCACTAGTCACACACAAATGTTAACGATACGATATTGCCTGCTGTGTATTTATAGTTTTGTTGGGCTCATGGTTGTCAGGTAGAGAGAATTAACATACATGGGGTGTGTATCATGAAAAACTCGTTCAGTAAATTGTAGATAAGTGTGCATATTGGCATTCATAGTCATCATAATTGTGCTTTGAGTGTTTTGTGAAGTGAAAATGCCTCCTAAAACGAGTGGTAAAGCGGCAAAAAAGGCCGGCAAGGCGCAAAAGAACATTACGAAAAACGACAAGAAGAAGAAGCGCAAGAGGAAGGAAAGCTACGCTATCTATATTTACAAAGTGTTGAAGCAAGTCCACCCCGACACTGGCATCTCTTCGAAGGCAATGAGTATTATGAACAGTTTCGTGAATGACATCTTTGAGCGTATCGCTGCCGAAGCGTCGCGTCTGGCGCACTACAATAAGCGTTCGACAATCACTAGTCGCGAAATTCAGACTGCCGTTCGTCTGCTGTTGCCCGGTGAATTGGCGAAGCACGCTGTCAGTGAGGGAACTAAGGCCGTCACCAAGTACACCAGTTCCAAATAAACAATTTCCATCGACAACATCTACGTTAATAGAACAAAAGGCCCTTTTCAGGGCCACAAAATATATAAACAAAGAGATTTTTATATGTTGTTTTAAAAAATATCCCATCATAGTATCTTTATGCTCCTTAATCGTATTATGCAAAAAAAAAATGTGTGGACGCCAACAGCGATCTGCGACATCGGACGGGAACCGCGTGACTCATTCAACAATTTCTATTCATAAGCAATTTATTAAAATATATTTTTAGCGTTTGAAAAATATTTCGATTCTCTTTGTGTATTGATTTTGTAGCCCTGAAAAGGGCTTTTCATTTCAGATATACATACATATATGTAAATATATAGATAATGTCCCATTACTGACAGTTTACTTTTTGGCAGCTGTTTTTTTAGCTACTGGCTTCTTGGCCGCTGTTGCGGTCTTTTTTGGCTTGGCAGCAGATGATTTAGCCTTGGGTGCTTTTGGTTTGGTGGCGCTTGGCTTTGCCTTTGCTGGTTTCGCCTTAACTGTACCAGTCTTCTTGATACTTTTCACTTTTGCCTTTTCACTCTTCTTTTTGGTAGCCACAGCTGCTTTCTTTGCCTTTACAGCCGTCTTATCACTGCTCGCCTTCTTGGCACCAATCGCCGATGCAGATTTCTTCTTGGCTGCACTGCTAGCTCCACTCTTCTTCTTCTTTGCTTTAGCCTTTTCCACAGATGACGATTTCGGCTTACTGCTGCTGCCTTTTTTCGGTTTGGCTGCGGCTGCCGATAGCTTGAACGATCCGGACGCACCTTTGCCTTTAGTTTGAATCAATTTACCGCTGACTACCGAAGATTTCAAATATCTCTTTATGAACGGAGCCAATTTTTGTGCATCGCATTTGTATGTTGCACTAATATATTTCTTGATGGCCAGCAGTGAAGAGCCACCGCGCTCTTTCAAATTTTTAATCGATGCATCGACCATTTGCTGTGTCGACGGATGGGTTGGGGCAGCTGCGGGCTTCTTAGATTTTGCCGATGCAGGTTTCTTGACAGCAACCTTTTTCTCCGCAACAGCCGTAGCTCCCGTTGCCGCAACCGGCGATGATGCATTAGCAATAACAGCAGATTCCGACATCTTTCCTTTTCACTTTTACACTTTTTCCCAATTCAATTCGTAACAAAACGCTACGCAACACAATTCAAATTCAATCAAATTCAGTGACTGACGAAACACAAGTTGAACTCCCTTCAAAAAGTGAGACTCATGTAGAAGGGATATATGATAATAATTTACCAGTCAGTAGTTGTGAACATTTTCTAATAGTCATCTTCAAATAGAATTTTAATTTTTTAAAACATTACTTTTCGATTTCCATTCAAACGAATCACCCATTAATATTTACCAAATATTGATCTTTCGCATTTTTAACATATTTGCCTTATATCTATTATGCTGACAGTTTTAAATGCAGTCAAACATAAACTTTGCCTGATTTATAATGAAATTTCGTAGAAAAAACCTAACATTTTACCACTTATACATTCAATAAATAGTTAAAGTTGCATTTATATATGATTTTGAACAATTTACGTAATATTTAAATGAAATTTATTCACATTTATTGAATGCAACAGCTATAAAAAATATTTTACAATTGCTCTCAACTTACCGAAAGTCTACCAAGTATACATTTTGCAAATCGAATATCTCAGCTCAACTCGGTTCGACTTTTATAATTAGCATTCAAAATCATATATATGTATTTAATTTTCAATATTATTTAAATATTGAAAACTGTGCACTGGAAATAATATTCCATTAAAATCATTAATTTTATAGCATTTTCTTTGTCAAATGCGTAAACTGTCTTCCCACAAGAATTTTATGTATGTTATGCTCACATGTTCGCATATAAAATGGGGTATTTGTATTTTTATTGTTTCTAAATACAAAAAATAATAGCACACAAAAAAGAAAAGAAGAAGTTTATTAATACTTTTAATTGATTTCAAAAAATGTCCATTAAATTATTAAGTATTTTCGGAAACCATACAAAAGGTGAAAATGTGGCTTATTTATACATATGTATTTTTTCGTAAGAACTTCAAGTTTATAAAACTAAGAACGTATTAAAAAGTTTAAAAAGGTTGAGCAGCAATAATAACATCGAAAATTCATTGAGCATTTTTACTCTGCACACTCCTTGCAGACCGTTTCGCTGTGCCTTGAATAAATGGTGTTTTTGCAATGTGAACATGTTTTTGTATATTTTTTATCTACACTGCGTGGACCATATTCGACGTTTTTTTCGTTCTAGTTCTGGGATATTTACTTAAAACACCTTAAACAAAATTTAAAACTAATGTCTTTCACAATAGTGATACAATAACTTAATATAGCATATTATGAAGCTATGGGCTGATACGTAAATTAAATAAATATAAAATAAACGTAAAATTAAGAAAACATAAGCAAGAGCATTCAGTAAAAACTGAACTCGAAATGTGAATTAAATGTGTTGAAAAGAAATAAGGAGGAGGAGGGAGCAAAAAAAGAGTTTGGGCAAATGCCAACAACACGCGGTGTTCCCAAGCGGTCCCCCATCCAAGTACTAACCGCGCCCGACGCTGCTTAATTTCGGTGATCGGACGAGAACCGATGTATTCAGCGTGGTATGGTCGTTGGCGAATACTTATCGATTATTCACCTTCATATCATATCAGTAGATTTCCATTCAAATGCATATTTTTTGTTTTTGGGAATGTTCTCAACAAAATTAATGAAATATCTTTCCAAATCAGAAAAATTTCATAATTCGCTTTAAATATATTTGCTTTGCAATAAAATGTATATTTTGAAGCTTTTTTTTTTATTAAATGTTGTGTTGTGAATTCGAATGTTTGGTCATTTGTTATGTATTGTATTGCTTGTTTATAAGCTTATTTTAAATTATTATTATTAAAAAAATTTACACCAATAAATTTCAGGTTAGCATAGCACCAAAATATATATATTTTTTTAATAGCGAAAGTAGTTGAAATTGTTTTCAATAATCTCTTTTGTATAGAAATTTGTGGTCCTGAAAAGGACCGATTGTTTGTTTGCTATTTTTAAAAATGTCGACCGTTTGGAAATTGACTTAGGCACGTTCGCCACGGATGCGTCTGGCCAGCTGAATGTCTTTGGGCATGATGGTCACTCGTTTGGCATGGATAGCGCATAAGTTTGTGTCTTCGAAAAGACCAACCAGATACGCTTCACTAGCTTCTTGCAAAGCCATTACAGCAGAACTCTGGAAACGCAAGTCAGTTTTGAAATCCTGTGCGATCTCACGAACTAGACGCTGGAACGGTAGTTTACGGATCAACAACTCGGTACTCTTTTGGTAACGACGAATCTCACGTAACGCCACTGTACCGGGACGATAACGATGAGGCTTCTTCACACCACCAGTGGCCGGAGCACTCTTACGAGCAGCCTTAGTTGCCAATTGTTTGCGTGGCGCTTTACCACCAGTCGATTTGCGAGCAGTTTGCTTTGTACGCGCCATCTATTCACTTTACTTCTTCTTCTTTCTCTTATTCACACCAACACTAACACTGAGCACTATGAGAACGCCAATGAACACATATGCACGCACCAAACAACACTTTTATAGTTAAATTTCCACAAGCGTTTCACTAATTCAACATTATAAACAACCCTCATATATGTTAGAGGAGGCCAGGTAGATAATATGCATTGCAAGCGTCGTCTCGGTTTAGTATAAATATAAGTTGGAGCAAATGTATGTAGTATTGGCAGTTGTGTTTTGTACTTTGTGAAGTGAATTTAGTGAAGAGCAAAAAAAAAAAGAAACAATGACTGGTCGCGGCAAAGGTGGTAAAGGCTTGGGAAAAGGTGGTGCGAAGCGTCATCGTAAAGTGTTGCGCGATAACATTCAGGGCATCACGAAGCCGGCTATTAGACGTTTGGCTCGTCGTGGCGGTGTGAAGCGTATATCTGGGTTGATATACAGTCCATTTCATAACTATATCACCATCTTATTTTTATAACTCCTTTGCAAAAGGAAACACTTGCGAAAAATTTGCCAATTGTTTTTTGTTTGTTATTAAAAGTAACGTATATTTGTAATTTTTTAAATAAAAAAACTACTATTGTTTCACATAAATGCCAAAAAAATATTTTTTTTACTGTTTCATAACTATATCACCACTAATCAAATACTCATTTTTCTTGCTGTCAAAACAATTTTTTTGACATTGTAATGCTGTAAATTATACTTATTCATTCGTTACACGAAATGCCGCGCGGAAAATATTTAACGGTCGAGGAAATTGGCAAAATTAAGGCATTTCGTGAAGTTGGGTTATCCTTACGCGAAATTGGACGCAAATTGGGGCGTAATCACGTGACAATCGCAAATTTTTTGAAAAATACCGATAGTTATGGCACAAATAAAACGGGCGGCCCCAAAAAAAAATTATTACCACGAGACGAGCGTCGAATTGCCAGAGCTGCAAGCAATTCTACCAAAAGCTTAAGACAGTTGCGGAATGAATTGAAGTTAAATGTGTCACTGCCCACGGTTTTTCGCGCACTTCAAAGGTGCCCGCACCTTCAAAATCAAAAAATGAAGAGCACGCCAAGACTCACCAAACGTCATATCGACGCTCGTCTAGGATTTGCACGAAGAAACTTGACCCGTAACTGGACCAAGGTACGTAATCGAGAAACATGTTTTTAATTTCGTGTAATTTTATCACCGCTTTCTTCTCAGGTAATTTTTTCAGATGAGAAAAAATTTAATTTGGATGGTCCAGATGGTTTCCAGTTCTACTGGCGAGATCTTCGCAAGGAACCACTATACTTCTCGAAACGGAATTTTGGCGGAGGAAGTCTAATGGTGTGGGGTGGGTTTTCATCGTGTGCAACACTGCCATTAGCCTTTCCGTCAACTAGGATGAACAGTGAAGAGTACGTCGGAGTCCTTGCGAATAATCTCCTGCCCTTTTTAGAGAGCCGCAGTGAGGGGGAATGGGTTTTCCAGCAGGATAACGCCGCTATTCACGTGAGCAGAGTATCAAGGGGGTGGTTTTCTGACCGCGAAATTGCTGTTCTTGACTGGCCTGCATGTTCACCAGATCAAAACCCAATGGAAAACCTCTGGGGAATATTAGTACGGAAGGTTTATGCTAATAACCGGCAGTTTAGTAACGTGCAAGATCTACAAGCTGCAATAGAAATTGCTTGGGTTGATATTCCACAGGAAACGCTCCAGAAGCTGGTCGACAGCATGCCAAATAGACTGGCCGCGTTGCTGGAAAACAGGGGTGGCCCAACCAGCTACTGAGTTAACAACTTTGCAGTTTGTTAATTGTTTACTCTTAATTAAAATCAAATATTGCAAGTGGTGATATAGTTATGAAATAGTAGAAAAATAAACTTGTCAATAATTATCTATGTAACAGCCTTGTTTTTTTTTTTTTTTAATTTTACATATACGTAATTTCAGATAACTAATAAAACACAATAGGCAATTTTACTGGAAATGATTTCTTTTACTAAACACTTGCAAAAATAAGACGGTGATATAGTTATGAAATGGACTGTATGAGGAGACTCGTGGCGTGTTGAAGGTCTTTCTAGAGAATGTTATTCGTGATGCTGTCACATACACTGAACACGCCAAACGCAAGACTGTAACAGCGATGGATGTTGTGTATGCTCTGAAGAGACAGGGTCGTACATTGTACGGTTTCGGCGGTTAAATTCATAAATTGACGACATAAATAATGGAAAACGGTCCTTTTCAGGACCACAAAATACATTTACAAAAAGATTTAAAAATTATTTCAACTACTTTCTATTTTACTGTACACATTTACAGAAAGATTTAGGAATTATTTCAACTCCTATTTTACTGTACAACACTACATACATAAATTTCAATTTAAATTTTAAAATTTATGAAAAACTGAATATAAATATAATAAAATATATAGTATTGATACTATAAGTGAAACATGAAAGTTTATGAAAAAATTACTCAGAGACTATGTTCGGCTATGCAAAAGCAACAGCAAATAAATTTGTAAATTTTGCTTCATGATAAAATGTTTTTATTTTTATAAATTCTTATTTGAACATATTTTTCAACTCTTTGTTTAAATATTTTGTCGTCCTGAAAAGGACGGTTTGTGTAATTTGTTATATTAGTCGATTGTTTAAGCCTTCTTCTCAGTCTTTTTGGGCAAGAGTACAGCTTGAATGTTGGGCAAGACACCACCTTGGGCGATTGTCACGCCGGACAACAACTTGTTCAATTCCTCGTCATTGCGGATGGCCAATTGCAAATGGCGCGGAATGATTCTCGTCTTCTTGTTGTCGCGTGCAGCATTGCCAGCCAACTCAAGAACTTCAGCGGCCAAGTATTCCATTACAGCTGCCAAATATACGGGAGCACCAGCACCGACACGCTCAGCATAATTGCCCTTGCGCAGCAAACGATGAATACGACCGACCGGAAATTGTAGTCCAGCACGATTCGAGCGCGACTTTGCCTTTCCCTTAACTTTGCCACCTTTACCACGACCAGACATTTTTTGTATTCTCTTTCTCTGTTTCTTCACTCCACTAAATCACTAGTCACACACAAATGTTAACGATACGATATTGCCTGCTGTGTATTTATAGTTTTGTTGGGCTCATGGTTGTCAGGTAGAGAGAATTAACATACATGGGGTGTGTATCATGAAAAACTCGTTCAGTAAATTGTAGATAAGTGTGCATATTGGCATTCATAGTCATCATAATTGTGCTTTGAGTCTTTTGTGAAGTGAAAATGCCTCCTAAAACGAGTGGTAAAGCGGCAAAAAAGGCCGGCAAGGCGCAAAAGAACATTACGAAAAACGACAAGAAGAAGAAGCGCAAGAGGAAGGAAAGCTACGCTATCTATATTTACAAAGTGTTGAAGCAAGTCCACCCCGACACTGGCATCTCTTCGAAGGCAATGAGTATTATGAACAGTTTCGTGAATGACATCTTTGAGCGTATCGCTGCCGAAGCGTCGCGTCTGGCGCACTACAATAAGCGTTCGACAATCACTAGTCGCGAAATTCAGACTGCCGTTCGTCTGCTGTTGCCCGGTGAATTGGCGAAGCACGCTGTCAGTGAGGGAACTAAGGCCGTCACCAAGTACACCAGTTCCAAATAAACAATTTCCATCGACAACATCTACGTTAATAGAACAAAAGGCCCTTTTCAGGGCCACAAAATATATAAACAAAGAGATTTTTATATGTTGTTTTAAAAAATATCCCATCATAGTATCTTTATGCTCCTTAATCGTATTATGCAAAAAAAAAATGTGTGGACGCCAACAGCGATCTGCGACATCGGACGGGAACCGCGTGACTCATTCAACAATTTCTATTCATAAGCAATTTATTAAAATATATTTTTAGCGTTTGAAAAATATTTCGATTCTCTTTGTGTATTGATTTTGTAGCCCTGAAAAGGGCTTTTCATTTCAGATATACATACATATATGTAAATATATAGATAATGTCCCATTACTGACAGTTTACTTTTTGGCAGCTGTTTTTTTAGCTACTGGCTTCTTGGCCGCTGTTGCGGTCTTTTTTGGCTTGGCAGCAGATGATTTAGCCTTGGGTGCTTTTGGTTTGGTGGCGCTTGGCTTTGCCTTTGCTGGTTTCGCCTTAACTGTACCAGTCTTCTTGATACTTTTCACTTTTGCCTTTTCACTCTTCTTTTTGGTAGCCACAGCTGCTTTCTTTGCCTTTACAGCCGTCTTATCACTGCTCGCCTTCTTGGCACCAATCGCCGATGCAGATTTCTTCTTGGCTGCACTGCTAGCTCCACTCTTCTTCTTCTTTGCTTTAGCCTTTTCCACAGATGACGATTTCGGCTTACTGCTGCTGCCTTTTTTCGGTTTGGCTGCGGCTGCCGATAGCTTGAACGATCCGGACGCACCTTTGCCTTTAGTTTGAATCAATTTACCGCTGACTACCGAAGATTTCAAATATCTCTTTATGAACGGAGCCAATTTTTGTGCATCGCATTTGTATGTTGCACTAATATATTTCTTGATGGCCAGCAGTGAAGAGCCACCGCGCTCTTTCAAATTTTTAATCGATGCATCGACCATTTGCTGTGTCGACGGATGGGTTGGGGCAGCTGCGGGCTTCTTAGATTTTGCCGATGCAGGTTTCTTGACAGCAACCTTTTTCTCCGCAACAGCCGTAGCTCCCGTTGCCGCAACCGGCGATGATGCATTAGCAATAACAGCAGATTCCGACATCTTTCCTTTTCACTTTTACACTTTTTCCCAATTCAATTCGTAACAAAACGCTACGCAACACAATTCAAATTCAATCAAATTCAGTGACTGACGAAACACAAGTTGAACTCCCTTCAAAAAGTGAGACTCATGTAGAAGGGATATATGATAATAATTTACCAGTCAGTAGTTGTGAACATTTTCTAATAGTCATCTTCAAATAGAATTTTAATTTTTTAAAACATTACTTTTCGATTTCCATTCAAACGAATCACCCATTAATATTTACCAAATATTGATCTTTCGCATTTTTAACATATTTGCCTTATATCTATTATGCTGACAGTTTTAAATGCAGTCAAACATAAACTTTGCCTGATTTATAATGAAATTTCGTAGAAAAAACCTAACATTTTACCACTTATACATTCAATAAATAGTTAAAGTTGCATTTATATATGATTTTGAACAATTTACGTAATATTTAAATGAAATTTATTCACATTTATTGAATGCAACAGCTATAAAAAATATTTTACAATTGCTCTCAACTTACCGAAAGTCTACCAAGTATACATTTTGCAAATCGAATATCTCAGCTCAACTCGGTTCGACTTTTATAATTAGCATTCAAAATCATATATATGTATTTAATTTTCAATATTATTTAAATATTGAAAACTGTGCACTGGAAATAATATTCCATTAAAATCATTAATTTTATAGCATTTTCTTTGTCAAATGCGTAAACTGTCTTCCCACAAGAATTTTATGTATGTTATGCTCACATGTTCGCATATAAAATGGGGTATTTGTATTTTTATTGTTTCTAAATACAAAAAATAATAGCACACAAAAAAGAAAAGAAGAAGTTTATTAATACTTTTAATTGATTTCAAAAAATGTCCATTAAATTATTAAGTATTTTCGGAAACCATACAAAAGGTGAAAATGTGGCTTATTTATACATATGTATTTTTTCGTAAGAACTTCAAGTTTATAAAACTAAGAACGTATTAAAAAGTTTAAAAAGGTTGAGCAGCAATAATAACATCGAAAATTCATTGAGCATTTTTACTCTGCACACTCCTTGCAGACCGTTTCGCTGTGCCTTGAATAAATGGTGTTTTTGCAATGTGAACATGTTTTTGTATATTTTTTATCTACACTGCGTGGACCATATTCGACGTTTTTTTCGTTCTAGTTCTGGGATATTTACTTAAAACACCTTAAACAAAATTTAAAACTAATGTCTTTCACAATAGTGATACAATAACTTAATATAGCATATTATGAAGCTATGGGCTGATACGTAAATTAAATAAATATAAAATAAACGTAAAATTAAGAAAACATAAGCAAGAGCATTCAGTAAAAACTGAACTCGAAATGTGAATTAAATGTGTTGAAAAGAAATAAGGAGGAGGAGGGAGCAAAAAAAGAGTTTGGGCAAATGCCAACAACACGCGGTGTTCCCAAGCGGTCCACCATCCAAGTACTAACCGCGCCCGACGCTGCTTAATTTCGGTGATCGGACGAGAACCGATGTATTCAGCGTGGTATGGTCGTTGGCGAATACTTATCGATTATTCACCTTCATATCATATCAGTAGATTTCCATTCAAATGCATATTTTTTGTTTTTGGGAATGTTCTCAACAAAATTAATGAAATATCTTTCCAAATCAGAAAAATTTCATAATTCGCTTTAAATATATTTGCTTTGCAATAAAATGTATATTTTGAAGCTTTTTTTTTTATTAAATGTTGTGTTGTGAATTCGAATGTTTGGTCATTTGTTATGTATTGTATTGCTTGTTTATAAGCTTATTTTAAATTATTATTATTAAAAAAATTTACACCAATAAATTTCAGGTTAGCATAGCACCAAAATATATATATTTTTTTAATAGCGAAAGTAGTTGAAATTGTTTTCAATAATCTCTTTTGTATAGAAATTTGTGGTCCTGAAAAGGACCGATTGTTTGTTTGCTATTTTTAAAAATGTCGACCGTTTGGAAATTGACTTAGGCACGTTCGCCACGGATGCGTCTGGCCAGCTGAATGTCTTTGGGCATGATGGTCACTCGTTTGGCATGGATAGCGCATAAGTTTGTGTCTTCGAAAAGACCAACCAGATACGCTTCACTAGCTTCTTGCAAAGCCATTACAGCAGAACTCTGGAAACGCAAGTCAGTTTTGAAATCCTGTGCGATCTCACGAACTAGACGCTGGAACGGTAGTTTACGGATCAACAACTCGGTACTCTTTTGGTAACGACGAATCTCACGTAACGCCACTGTACCGGGACGATAACGATGAGGCTTCTTCACACCACCAGTGGCCGGAGCACTCTTACGAGCAGCCTTAGTTGCCAATTGTTTGCGTGGCGCTTTACCACCAGTCGATTTGCGAGCAGTTTGCTTTGTACGCGCCATCTATTCACTTTACTTCTTCTTCTTTCTCTTATTCACACCAACACTAACACTGAGCACTATGAGAACGCCAATGAACACATATGCACGCACCAAACAACACTTTTATAGTTAAATTTCCACAAGCGTTTCACTAATTCAACATTATAAACAACCCTCATATATGTTAGAGGAGGCCAGGTAGATAATATGCATTGCAAGCGTCGTCTCGGTTTAGTATAAATATAAGTTGGAGCAAATGTATGTAGTATTGGCAGTTGTGTTTTGTACTTTGTGAAGTGAATTTAGTGAAGAGCAAAAAAAAAAAGAAACAATGACTGGTCGCGGCAAAGGTGGTAAAGGCTTGGGAAAAGGTGGTGCGAAGCGTCATCGTAAAGTGTTGCGCGATAACATTCAGGGCATCACGAAGCCGGCTATTAGACGTTTGGCTCGTCGTGGCGGTGTGAAGCGTATATCTGGGTTGATATATGAGGAGACTCGTGGCGTGTTGAAGGTCTTTCTAGAGAATGTTATTCGTGATGCTGTCACATACACTGAACACGCCAAACGCAAGACTGTAACAGCGATGGATGTTGTGTATGCTCTGAAGAGACAGGGTCGTACATTGTACGGTTTCGGCGGTTAAATTCATAAATTGACGACATAAATAATGGAAAACGGTCCTTTTCAGGACCACAAAATACATTTACAAAAAGATTTAAAAATTATTTCAACTACTTTCTATTTTACTGTACACATTTACAGAAAGATTTAGGAATTATTTCAACTCCTATTTTACTGTACAACACTACATACATAAATTTCAATTTAAATTTTAAAATTTATGAAAAACTGAATATAAATATAATAAAATATATAGTATTGATACTATAAGTGAAACATGAAAGTTTATGAAAAAATTACTCAGAGACTATGTTCGGCTATGCAAAAGCAACAGCAAATAAATTTGTAAATTTTGCTTCATGATAAAATGTTTTTATTTTTATAAATTCTTATTTGAACATATTTTTCAACTCTTTGTTTAAATATTTTGTCGTCCTGAAAAGGACGGTTTGTGTAATTTGTTATATTAGTCGATTGTTTAAGCCTTCTTCTCAGTCTTTTTGGGCAAGAGTACAGCTTGAATGTTGGGCAAGACACCACCTTGGGCGATTGTCACGCCGGACAACAACTTGTTCAATTCCTCGTCATTGCGGATGGCCAATTGCAAATGGCGCGGAATGATTCTCGTCTTCTTGTTGTCGCGTGCAGCATTGCCAGCCAACTCAAGAACTTCAGCGGCCAAGTATTCCATTACAGCTGCCAAATATACGGGAGCACCAGCACCGACACGCTCAGCATAATTGCCCTTGCGCAGCAAACGATGAATACGACCGACCGGAAATTGTAGTCCAGCACGATTCGAGCGCGACTTTGCCTTTCCCTTAACTTTGCCACCTTTACCACGACCAGACATTTTTTGTATTCTCTTTCTCTGTTTCTTCACTCCACTAAATCACTAGTCACACACAAATGTTAACGATACGATATTGCCTGCTGTGTATTTATAGTTTTGTTGGGCTCATGGTTGTCAGGTAGAGAGAATTAACATACATGGGGTGTGTATCATGAAAAACTCGTTCAGTAAATTGTAGATAAGTGTGCATATTGGCATTCATAGTCATCATAATTGTGCTTTGAGTCTTTTGTGAAGTGAAAATGCCTCCTAAAACGAGTGGTAAAGCGGCAAAAAAGGCCGGCAAGGCGCAAAAGAACATTACGAAAAACGACAAGAAGAAGAAGCGCAAGAGGAAGGAAAGCTACGCTATCTATATTTACAAAGTGTTGAAGCAAGTCCACCCCGACACTGGCATCTCTTCGAAGGCAATGAGTATTATGAACAGTTTCGTGAATGACATCTTTGAGCGTATCGCTGCCGAAGCGTCGCGTCTGGCGCACTACAATAAGCGTTCGACAATCACTAGTCGCGAAATTCAGACTGCCGTTCGTCTGCTGTTGCCCGGTGAATTGGCGAAGCACGCTGTCAGTGAGGGAACTAAGGCCGTCACCAAGTACACCAGTTCCAAATAAACAATTTCCATCGACAACATCTACGTTAATAGAACAAAAGGCCCTTTTCAGGGCCACAAAATATATAAACAAAGAGATTTTTATATGTTGTTTTAAAAAATATCCCATCATAGTATCTTTATGCTCCTTAATCGTATTATGCAAAAAAAAAATGTGTGGACGCCAACAGCGATCTGCGACATCGGACGGGAACCGCGTGACTCATTCAACAATTTCTATTCATAAGCAATTTATTAAAATATATTTTTAGCGTTTGAAAAATATTTCGATTCTCTTTGTGTATTGATTTTGTAGCCCTGAAAAGGGCTTTTCATTTCAGATATACATACATATATGTAAATATATAGATAATGTCCCATTACTGACAGTTTACTTTTTGGCAGCTGTTTTTTTAGCTACTGGCTTCTTGGCCGCTGTTGCGGTCTTTTTTGGCTTGGCAGCAGATGATTTAGCCTTGGGTGCTTTTGGTTTGGTGGCGCTTGGCTTTGCCTTTGCTGGTTTCGCCTTAACTGTACCAGTCTTCTTGATACTTTTCACTTTTGCCTTTTCACTCTTCTTTTTGGTAGCCACAGCTGCTTTCTTTGCCTTTACAGCCGTCTTATCACTGCTCGCCTTCTTGGCACCAATCGCCGATGCAGATTTCTTCTTGGCTGCACTGCTAGCTCCACTCTTCTTCTTCTTTGCTTTAGCCTTTTCCACAGATGACGATTTCGGCTTACTGCTGCTGCCTTTTTTCGGTTTGGCTGCGGCTGCCGATAGCTTGAACGATCCGGACGCACCTTTGCCTTTAGTTTGAATCAATTTACCGCTGACTACCGAAGATTTCAAATATCTCTTTATGAACGGAGCCAATTTTTGTGCATCGCATTTGTATGTTGCACTAATATATTTCTTGATGGCCAGCAGTGAAGAGCCACCGCGCTCTTTCAAATTTTTAATCGATGCATCGACCATTTGCTGTGTCGACGGATGGGTTGGGGCAGCTGCGGGCTTCTTAGATTTTGCCGATGCAGGTTTCTTGACAGCAACCTTTTTCTCCGCAACAGCCGTAGCTCCCGTTGCCGCAACCGGCGATGATGCATTAGCAATAACAGCAGATTCCGACATCTTTCCTTTTCACTTTTACACTTTTTCCCAATTCAATTCGTAACAAAACGCTACGCAACACAATTCAAATTCAATCAAATTCAGTGACTCACGAAACACAAGTTGAACTCCCTTCAAAAAGTGAGACTCATGTAGAAGGGATATATGATAATAATTTACCAGTCAGTAGTTGTGAACATTTTCTAATAGTCATCTTCAAATAGAATTTTAATTTTTTAAAACATTACTTTTCGATTTCCATTCAAACGAATCACCCATTAATATTTACCAAATATTGATCTTTCGCATTTTTAACATATTTGCCTTATATCTATTATGCTGACAGTTTTAAATGCAGTCAAACATAAACTTTGCCTGATTTATAATGAAATTTCGTAGAAAAAACCTAACATTTTACCACTTATACATTCAATAAATAGTTAAAGTTGCATTTATATATGATTTTGAACAATTTACGTAATATTTAAATGAAATTTATTCACATTTATTGAATGCAACAGCTATAAAAAATATTTTACAATTGCTCTCAACTTACCGAAAGTCTACCAAGTATACATTTTGCAAATCGAATATCTCAGCTCAACTCGGTTCGACTTTTATAATTAGCATTCAAAATCATATATATGTATTTAATTTTCAATATTATTTAAATATTGAAAACTGTGCACTGGAAATAATATTCCATTAAAATCATTAATTTTATAGCATTTTCTTTGTCAAATGCGTAAACTGTCTTCCCACAAGAATTTTATGTATGTTATGCTCACATGTTCGCATATAAAATGGGGTATTTGTATTTTTATTGTTTCTAAATACAAAAAATAATAGCACACAAAAAAGAAAAGAAGAAGTTTATTAATACTTTTAATTGATTTCAAAAAATGTCCATTAAATTATTAAGTATTTTCGGAAACCATACAAAAGGTGAAAATGTGGCTTATTTATACATATGTATTTTTTCGTAAGAACTTCAAGTTTATAAAACTAAGAACGTATTAAAAAGTTTAAAAAGGTTGAGCAGCAATAATAACATCGAAAATTCATTGAGCATTTTTACTCTGCACACTCCTTGCAGACCGTTTCGCTGTGCCTTGAATAAATGGTGTTTTTGCAATGTGAACATGTTTTTGTATATTTTTTATCTACACTGCGTGGACCATATTCGACGTTTTTTTCGTTCTAGTTCTGGGATATTTACTTAAAACACCTTAAACAAAATTTAAAACTAATGTCTTTCACAATAGTGATACAATAACTTAATATAGCATATTATGAAGCTATGGGCTGATACGTAAATTAAATAAATATAAAATAAACGTAAAATTAAGAAAACATAAGCAAGAGCATTCAGTAAAAACTGAACTCGAAATGTGAATTAAATGTGTTGAAAAGAAATAAGGAGGAGGAGGGAGCAAAAAAAGAGTTTGGGCAAATGCCAACAACACGCGGTGTTCCCAAGCGGTCCCCCATCCAAGTACTAACCGCGCCCGACGCTGCTTAATTTCGGTGATCGGACGAGAACCGATGTATTCAGCGTGGTATGGTCGTTGGCGAATACTTATCGATTATTCACCTTCATATCATATCAGTAGATTTCCATTCAAATGCATATTTTTTGTTTTTGGGAATGTTCTCAACAAAATTAATGAAATATCTTTCCAAATCAGAAAAATTTCATAATTCGCTTTAAATATATTTGCTTTGCAATAAAATGTATATTTTGAAGCTTTTTTTTTTATTAAATGTTGTGTTGTGAATTCGAATGTTTGGTCATTTGTTATGTATTGTATTGCTTGTTTATAAGCTTATTTTAAATTATTATTATTAAAAAAATTTACACCAATAAATTTCAGGTTAGCATAGCACCAAAATATATATATTTTTTAATAGCGAAAGTAGTTGAAATTGTTTTCAATAATCTCTTTTGTATAGAAATTTGTGGTCCTGAAAAGGACCGATTGTTTGTTTGCTATTTTTAAAAATGTCGACCGTTTGGAAATTGACTTAGGCACGTTCGCCACGGATGCGTCTGGCCAGCTGAATGTCTTTGGGCATGATGGTCACTCGTTTGGCATGGATAGCGCATAAGTTTGTGTCTTCGAAAAGACCAACCAGATACGCTTCACTAGCTTCTTGCAAAGCCATTACAGCAGAACTCTGGAAACGCAAGTCAGTTTTGAAATCCTGTGCGATCTCACGAACTAGACGCTGGAACGGTAGTTTACGGATCAACAACTCGGTACTCTTTTGGTAACGACGAATCTCACGTAACGCCACTGTACCGGGACGATAACGATGAGGCTTCTTCACACCACCAGTGGCCGGAGCACTCTTACGAGCAGCCTTAGTTGCCAATTGTTTGCGTGGCGCTTTACCACCAGTCGATTTGCGAGCAGTTTGCTTTGTACGCGCCATCTTTTCACTTTACTTCTTCTTCTTTCTCTTATTCACACCAACACTAACACTGAGCACTATGAGAACGCCAATGAACACATATGCACGCACCAAACAACACTTTTATAGTTAAATTTCCACAAGCGTTTCACTAATTCAACATTATAAACAACCCTCATATATGTTAGAGGAGGCCAGGTAGATAATATGCATTGCAAGCGTCGTCTCGGTTTAGTATAAATTTAAGTTGGAGCAAATGTATGTAGTATTGGCAGTTGTGTTTTGTACTTTGTGAAGTGAATTTAGTGAAGAGCAAAAAAAAAAAGAAACAATGACTGGTCGCGGCAAAGGTGGTAAAGGCTTGGGAAAAGGTGGTGCGAAGCGTCATCGTAAAGTGTTGCGCGATAACATTCAGGGCATCACGAAGCCGGCTATTAGACGTTTGGCTCGTCGTGGCGGTGTGAAGCGTATATCTGGGTTGATATATGAGGAGACTCGTGGCGTGTTGAAGGTCTTTCTAGAGAATGTTATTCGTGATGCTGTCACATACACTGAACACGCCAAACGCAAGACTGTAACAGCGATGGATGTTGTGTATGCTCTGAAGAGACAGGGTCGTACATTGTACGGTTTCGGCGGTTAAATTCATAAATTGACGACATAAATAATGGAAAACGGTCCTTTTCAGGACCACAAAATACATTTACAAAAAGATTTAAAAATTATTTCAACTACTTTCTATTTTACTGTACACATTTACAGAAAGATTTAGGAATTATTTCAACTCCTATTTTACTGTACAACACTACATACATAAATTTCAATTTAAATTTTAAAATTTATGAAAAACTGAATATAAATATAATAAAATATATAGTATTGATACTATAAGTGAAACATGAAAGTTTATGAAAAAATTACTCAGAGACTATGTTCGGCTATGCAAAAGCAACAGCAAATAAATTTGTAAATTTTGCTTCATGATAAAATGTTTTTATTTTTATAAATTCTTATTTGAACATATTTTTCAACTCTTTGTTTAAATATTTTGTCGTCCTGAAAAGGACGGTTTGTGTAATTTGTTATATTAGTCGATTGTTTAAGCCTTCTTCTCAGTCTTTTTGGGCAAGAGTACAGCTTGAATGTTGGGCAAGACACCACCTTGGGCGATTGTCACGCCGGACAACAACTTGTTCAATTCCTCGTCATTGCGGATGGCCAATTGCAAATGGCGCGGAATGATTCTCGTCTTCTTGTTGTCGCGTGCAGCATTGCCAGCCAACTCAAGAACTTCAGCGGCCAAGTATTCCATTACAGCTGCCAAATATACGGGAGCACCAGCACCGACACGCTCAGCATAATTGCCCTTGCGCAGCAAACGATGAATACGACCGACCGGAAATTGTAGTCCAGCACGATTCGAGCGCGACTTTGCCTTTCCCTTAACTTTGCCACCTTTACCACGACCAGACATTTTTTGTATTCTCTTTCTCTGTTTCTTCACTCCACTAAATCACTAGTCACACACAAATGTTAACGATACGATATTGCCTTCTGTGTATTTATAGTTTTGTTGGGCTCATGGTTGTCAGGTAGAGAGAATTAACATACATGGGGTGTGTATCATCAAAAACTCGTTCAGTAAATTGTAGATAAGTGTGCATATTGGCATTCATAGTCATCATAATTGTGCTTTGAGTCTTTTGTGAAGTGAAAATGCCTCCTAAAACGAGTGGTAAAGCGGCAAAAAAGGCCGGCAAGGCGCAAAAGAACATTACGAAAAACGACAAGAAGAAGAAGCGCAAGAGGAAGGAAAGCTACGCTATCTATATTTACAAAGTGTTGAAGCAAGTCCACCCCGACACTGGCATCTCTTCGAAGGCAATGAGTATTATGAACAGTTTCGTGAATGACATCTTTGAGCGTATCGCTGCCGAAGCGTCGCGTCTGGCGCACTACAATAAGCGTTCGACAATCACTAGTCGCGAAATTCAGACTGCCGTTCGTCTGCTGTTGCCCGGTGAATTGGCGAAGCACGCTGTCAGTGAGGGAACTAAGGCCGTCACCAAGTACACCAGTTCCAAATAAACAATTTCCATCGACAACATCTACGTTAATAGAACAAAAGGCCCTTTTCAGGGCCACAAAATATATAAACAAAGAGATTTTTATATGTTGTTTTAAAAAATATCCCATCATAGTATCTTTATGCTCCTTAATCGTATTATGCAAAAAAAAAATGTGTGGACGCCAACAGCGATCTGCGACATCGGACGGGAACCGCGTGACTCATTCAACAATTTCTATTCATAAGCAATTTATTAAAATATATTTTTAGCGTTTGAAAAATATTTCGATTCTCTTTGTGTATTGATTTTGTAGCCCTGAAAAGGGCTTTTCATTTCAGATATACATACATATATGTAAATATATAGATAATGTCCCATTACTGACAGTTTACTTTTTGGCAGCTGTTTTTTTAGCTACTGGCTTCTTGGCCGCTGTTGCGGTCTTTTTTGGCTTGGCAGCAGATGATTTAGCCTTGGGTGCTTTTGGTTTGGTGGCGCTTGGCTTTGCCTTTGCTGGTTTCGCCTTAACTGTACCAGTCTTCTTGATACTTTTCACTCTTCTTTTTGGTAGCCACAGCTGCTTTCTTTGCCTTTACAGCCGTCTTATCACTGCTCGCCTTCTTGGCACCAATCGCCGATGCAGATTTCTTCTTGGCTGCACTGCTAGCTCCACTCTTCTTCTTCTTTGCTTTAGCCTTTTCCACAGATGACGATTTCGGCTTACTGCTGCTGCCTTTTTTCGGTTTGGCTGCGGCTGCCGATAGCTTGAACGATCCGGACGCACCTTTGCCTTTAGTTTGAATCAATTTACCGCTGACTACCGAAGATTTCAAATATCTCTTTATGAACGGAGCCAATTTTTGTGCATCGCATTTGTATGTTGCACTAATATATTTCTTGATGGCCAGCAGTGAAGAGCCACCGCGCTCTTTCAAATTTTTAATCGATGCATCGACCATTTGCTGTGTCGACGGATGGGTTGGGGCAGCTGCGGGCTTCTTAGATTTTGCCGATGCAGGTTTCTTGACAGCAACCTTTTTCTCCGCAACAGCCGTAGCTCCCGTTGCCGCAACCGGCGATGATGCATTAGCAATAACAGCAGATTCCGACATCTTTCCTTTTCACTTTTACACTTTTTCCCAATTCAATTCGTAACAAAACGCTACGCAACACAATTCAAATTCAATCAAATTCAGTGACTCACGAAACACAAGTTGAACTCCCTTCAAAAAGTGAGACTCATGTAGAAGGGATATATGATAATAATTTACCAGTCAGTAGTTGTGAACATTTTCTAATAGTCATCTTCAAATAGAATTTTAATTTTTTAAAACATTACTTTTCGATTTCCATTCAAACGAATCACCCATTAATATTTACCAAATATTGATCTTTCGCATTTTTAACATATTTGCCTTATATCTATTATGCTGACAGTTTTAAATGCAGTCAAACATAAACTTTGCCTGATTTATAATGAAATTTCGTAGAAAAAACCTAACATTTTACCACTTATACATTCAATAAATAGTTAAAGTTGCATTTATATATGATTTTGAACAATTTACGTAATATTTAAATGAAATTTATTCACATTTATTGAATGCAACAGCTATAAAAAATATTTTACAATTGCTCTCAACTTACCGAAAGTCTACCAAGTATACATTTTGCAAATCGAATATCTCAGCTCAACTCGGTTCGACTTTTATAATTAGCATTCAAAATCATATATATGTATTTAATTTTCAATATTATTTAAATATTGAAAACTGTGCACTGGAAATAATATTCCATTAAAATCATTAATTTTATAGCATTTTCTTTGTCAAATGCGTAAACTGTCTTCCCACAAGAATTTTATGTATGTTATGCTCACATGTTCGCATATAAAATGGGGTATTTGTATTTTTATTGTTTCTAAATACAAAAAATAATAGCACACAAAAAAGAAAAGAAGAAGTTTATTAATACTTTTAATTGATTTCAAAAAATGTCCATTAAATTATTAAGTATTTTCGGAAACCATACAAAAGGTGAAAATGTGGCTTATTTATACATATGTATTTTTTCGTAAGAACTTCAAGTTTATAAAACTAAGAACGTATTAAAAAGTTTAAAAAGGTTGAGCAGCAATAATAACATCGAAAATTCATTGAGCATTTTTACTCTGCACACTCCTTGCAGACCGTTTCGCTGTGCCTTGAATAAATGGTGTTTTTGCAATGTGAACATGTTTTTGTATATTTTTTATCTACACTGCGTGGACCATATTCGACGTTTTTTTCGTTCTAGTTCTGGGATATTTACTTAAAACACCTTAAACAAAATTTAAAACTAATGTCTTTCACAATAGTGATACAATAACTTAATATAGCATATTATGAAGCTATGGGCTGATACGTAAATTAAATAAATATAAAATAAACGTAAAATTAAGAAAACATAAGCAAGAGCATTCAGTAAAAACTGAACTCGAAATGTGAATTAAATGTGTTGAAAAGAAATAAGGAGGAGGAGGGAGCAAAAAAAGAGTTTGGGCAAATGCCAACAACACGCGGTGTTCCCAAGCGGTCCACCATCCAAGTACTAACCGCGCCCGACGCTGCTTAATTTCGGTGATCGGACGAGAACCGATGTATTCAGCGTGGTATGGTCGTTGGCGAATACTTATCGATTATTCACCTTCATATCATATCAGTAGATTTCCATTCAAATGCATATTTTTTGTTTTTGGGAATGTTCTCAACAAAATTAATGAAATATCTTTCCAAATCAGAAAAATTTCATAATTCGCTTTAAATATATTTGCTTTGCAATAAAATGTATATTTTGAAGCTTTTTTTTTTATTAAATGTTGTGTTGTGAATTAGAATGTTTGGTCATTTGTTATGTATTGTATTGCTTGTTTATAAGCTTATTTTAAATTATTATTATTAAAAAAATTTACACCAATAAATTTCAGGTTAGCATAGCACCAAAATATATATATTTTTTTAATAGCGAAAGTAGTTGAAATTGTTTTCAATAATCTCTTTTGTATAGAAATTTGTGGTCCTGAAAAGGACCGATTGTTTGTTTGCTATTTTTAAAAATGTCGACCGTTTGGAAATTGACTTAGGCACGTTCGCCACGGATGCGTCTGGCCAGCTGAATGTCTTTGGGCATGATGGTCACTCGTTTGGCATGGATAGCGCATAAGTTTGTGTCTTCGAAAAGACCAACCAGATACGCTTCACTAGCTTCTTGCAAAGCCATTACAGCAGAACTCTGGAAACGCAAGTCAGTTTTGAAATCCTGTGCGATCTCACGAACTAGACGCTGGAACGGTAGTTTACGGATCAACAACTCGGTACTCTTTTGGTAACGACGAATCTCACGTAACGCCACTGTACCGGGACGATAACGATGAGGCTTCTTCACACCACCAGTGGCCGGAGCACTCTTACGAGCAGCCTTAGTTGCCAATTGTTTGCGTGGCGCTTTACCACCAGTCGATTTGCGAGCAGTTTGCTTTGTACGCGCCATCTTTTCACTTTACTTCTTCTTCTTTCTCTTATTCACACCAACACTAACACTGAGCACTATGAGAACGCCAATGAACACATATGCACGCACCAAACAACACTTTTATAGTTAAATTTCCACAAGCGTTTCACTAATTCAACATTATAAACAACCCTCATATATGTTAGAGGAGGCCAGGTAGATAATATGCATTGCAAGCGTCGTCTCGGTTTAGTATAAATTTAAGTTGGAGCAAATGTATGTAGTATTGGCAGTTGTGTTTTGTACTTTGTGAAGTGAATTTAGTGAAGAGCAAAAAAAAAAAGAAACAATGACTGGTCGCGGCAAAGGTGGTAAAGGCTTGGGAAAAGGTGGTGCGAAGCGTCATCGTAAAGTGTTGCGCGATAACATTCAGGGCATCACGAAGCCGGCTATTAGACGTTTGGCTCGTCGTGGCGGTGTGAAGCGTATATCTGGGTTGATATATGAGGAGACTCGTGGCGTGTTGAAGGTCTTTCTAGAGAATGTTATTCGTGATGCTGTCACATACACTGAACACGCCAAACGCAAGACTGTAACAGCGATGGATGTTGTGTATGCTCTGAAGAGACAGGGTCGTACATTGTACGGTTTCGGCGGTTAAATTCATAAATTGACGACATAAATAATGGAAAACGGTCCTTTTCAGGACCACAAAATACATTTACAAAAAGATTTAAAAATTATTTCAACTACTTTCTATTTTACTGTACACATTTACAGAAAGATTTAGGAATTATTTCAACTCCTATTTTACTGTACAACACTACATACATAAATTTCAATTTAAATTTTAAAATTTATGAAAAACTGAATATAAATATAATAAAATATATAGTATTGATACTATAAGTGAAACATGAAAGTTTATGAAAAAATTACTCAGAGACTATGTTCGGCTATGCAAAAGCAACAGCAAATAAATTTGTAAATTTTGCTTCATGATAAAATGTTTTTATTTTTATAAATTCTTATTTGAACATATTTTTCAACTCTTTGTTTAAATATTTTGTCGTCCTGAAAAGGACGGTTTGTGTAATTTGTTATATTAGTCGATTGTTTAAGCCTTCTTCTCAGTCTTTTTGGGCAAGAGTACAGCTTGAATGTTGGGCAAGACACCACCTTGGGCGATTGTCACGCCGGACAACAACTTGTTCAATTCCTCGTCATTGCGGATGGCCAATTGCAAATGGCGCGGAATGATTCTCGTCTTCTTGTTGTCGCGTGCAGCATTGCCAGCCAACTCAAGAACTTCAGCGGCCAAGTATTCCATTACAGCTGCCAAATATACGGGAGCACCAGCACCGACACGCTCAGCATAATTGCCCTTGCGCAGCAAACGATGAATACGACCGACCGGAAATTGTAGTCCAGCACGATTCGAGCGCGACTTTGCCTTTCCCTTAACTTTGCCACCTTTACCACGACCAGACATTTTTTGTATTCTCTTTCTCTGTTTCTTCACTCCACTAAATCACTAGTCACACACAAATGTTAACGATACGATATTGCCTGCTGTGTATTTATAGTTTTGTTGGGCTCATGGTTGTCAGGTAGAGAGAATTAACATACATGGGGTGTGTATCATGAAAAACTCGTTCAGTAAATTGTAGATAAGTGTGCATATTGGCATTCATAGTCATCATAATTGTGCTTTGAGTCTTTTGTGAAGTGAAAATGCCTCCTAAAACGAGTGGTAAAGCGGCAAAAAAGGCCGGCAAGGCGCAAAAGAACATTACGAAAAACGACAAGAAGAAGAAGCGCAAGAGGAAGGAAAGCTACGCTATCTATATTTACAAAGTGTTGAAGCAAGTCCACCCCGACACTGGCATCTCTTCGAAGGCAATGAGTATTATGAACAGTTTCGTGAATGACATCTTTGAGCGTATCGCTGCCGAAGCGTCGCGTCTGGCGCACTACAATAAGCGTTCGACAATCACTAGTCGCGAAATTCAGACTGCCGTTCGTCTGCTGTTGCCCGGTGAATTGGCGAAGCACGCTGTCAGTGAGGGAACTAAGGCCGTCACCAAGTACACCAGTTCCAAATAAACAATTTCCATCGACAACATCTACGTTAATAGAACAAAAGGCCCTTTTCAGGGCCACAAAATATATAAACAAAGAGATTTTTATATGTTGTTTTAAAAAATATCCCATCATAGTATCTTTATGCTCCTTAATCGTATTATGCAAAAAAAAAATGTGTGGACGCCAACAGCGATCTGCGACATCGGACGGGAACCGCGTGACTCATTCAACAATTTCTATTCATAAGCAATTTATTAAAATATATTTTTAGCGTTTGAAAAATATTTCGATTCTCTTTGTGTATTGATTTTGTAGCCCTGAAAAGGGCTTTTCATTTCAGATATACATACATATATGTAAATATATAGATAATGTCCCATTACTGACAGTTTACTTTTTGGCAGCTGTTTTTTTAGCTACTGGCTTCTTGGCCGCTGTTGCGGTCTTTTTTGGCTTGGCAGCAGATGATTTAGCCTTGGGTGCTTTTGGTTTGGTGGCGCTTGGCTTTGCCTTTGCTGGTTTCGCCTTAACTGTACCAGTCTTCTTGATACTTTTCACTTTTGCCTTTTCACTCTTCTTTTTGGTAGCCACAGCTGCTTTCTTTGCCTTTACAGCCGTCTTATCACTGCTCGCCTTCTTGGCACCAATCGCCGATGCAGATTTCTTCTTGGCTGCACTGCTAGCTCCACTCTTCTTCTTCTTTGCTTTAGCCTTTTCCACAGATGACGATTTCGGCTTACTGCTGCTGCCTTTTTTCGGTTTGGCTGCGGCTGCCGATAGCTTGAACGATCCGGACGCACCTTTGCCTTTAGTTTGAATCAATTTACCGCTGACTACCGAAGATTTCAAATATCTCTTTATGAACGGAGCCAATTTTTGTGCATCGCATTTGTATGTTGCACTAATATATTTCTTGATGGCCAGCAGTGAAGAGCCACCGCGCTCTTTCAAATTTTTAATCGATGCATCGACCATTTGCTGTGTCGACGGATGGGTTGGGGCAGCTGCGGGCTTCTTAGATTTTGCCGATGCAGGTTTCTTGACAGCAACCTTTTTCTCCGCAACAGCCGTAGCTCCCGTTGCCGCAACCGGCGATGATGCATTAGCAATAACAGCAGATTCCGACATCTTTCCTTTTCACTTTTACACTTTTTCCCAATTCAATTCGTAACAAAACGCTACGCAACACAATTCAAATTCAATCAAATTCAGTGACTCACGAAACACAAGTTGAACTCCCTTCAAAAAGTGAGACTCATGTAGAAGGGATATATGATAATAATTTACCAGTCAGTAGTTGTGAACATTTTCTAATAGTCATCTTCAAATAGAATTTTAATTTTTTAAAACATTACTTTTCGATTTCCATTCAAACGAATCACCCATTAATATTTACCAAATATTGATCTTTCGCATTTTTAACATATTTGCCTTATATCTATTATGCTGACAGTTTTAAATGCAGTCAAACATAAACTTTGCCTGATTTATAATGAAATTTCGTAGAAAAAACCTAACATTTTACCACTTATACATTCAATAAATAGTTAAAGTTGCATTTATATATGATTTTGAACAATTTACGTAATATTTAAATGAAATTTATTCACATTTATTGAATGCAACAGCTATAAAAAATATTTTACAATTGCTCTCAACTTACCGAAAGTCTACCAAGTATACATTTTGCAAATCGAATATCTCAGCTCAACTCGGTTCGACTTTTATAATTAGCATTCAAAATCATATATATGTATTTAATTTTCAATATTATTTAAATATTGAAAACTGTGCACTGGAAATAATATTCCATTAAAATCATTAATTTTATAGCATTTTCTTTGTCAAATGCGTAAACTGTCTTCCCACAAGAATTTTATGTATGTTATGCTCACATGTTCGCATATAAAATGGGGTATTTGTATTTTTATTGTTTCTAAATACAAAAAATAATAGCACACAAAAAAGAAAAGAAGAAGTTTATTAATACTTTTAATTGATTTCAAAAAATGTCCATTAAATTATTAAGTATTTTCGGAAACCATACAAAAGGTGAAAATGTGGCTTATTTATACATATGTATTTTTTCGTAAGAACTTCAAGTTTATAAAACTAAGAACGTATTAAAAAGTTTAAAAAGGTTGAGCAGCAATAATAACATCGAAAATTCATTGAGCATTTTTACTCTGCACACTCCTTGCAGACCGTTTCGCTGTGCCTTGAATAAATGGTGTTTTTGCAATGTGAACATGTTTTTGTATATTTTTTATCTACACTGCGTGGACCATATTCGACGTTTTTTTCGTTCTAGTTCTGGGATATTTACTTAAAACACCTTAAACAAAATTTAAAACTAATGTCTTTCACAATAGTGATACAATAACTTAATATAGCATATTATGAAGCTATGGGCTGATACGTAAATTAAATAAATATAAAATAAACGTAAAATTAAGAAAACATAAGCAAGAGCATTCAGTAAAAACTGAACTCGAAATGTGAATTAAATGTGTTGAAAAGAAATAAGGAGGAGGAGGGAGCAAAAAAAGAGTTTGGGCAAATGCCAACAACACGCGGTGTTCCCAAGCGGTCCACCATCCAAGTACTAACCGCGCCCGACGCTGCTTAATTTCGGTGATCGGACGAGAACCGATGTATTCAGCGTGGTATGGTCGTTGGCGAATACTTATCGATTATTCACCTTCATATCATATCAGTAGATTTCCATTCAAATGCATATTTTTTGTTTTTGGGAATGTTCTCAACAAAATTAATGAAATATCTTTCCAAATCAGAAAAATTTCATAATTCGCTTTAAATATATTTGCTTTGCAATAAAATGTATATTTTGAAGCTTTTTTTTTTATTAAATGTTGTGTTGTGAATTCGAATGTTTGGTCATTTGTTATGTATTGTATTGCTTGTTTATAAGCTTATTTTAAATTATTATTATTAAAAAAATTTACACCAATAAATTTCAGGTTAGCATAGCACCAAAATATATATATTTTTTTAATAGCGAAAGTAGTTGAAATTGTTTTCAATAATCTCTTTTGTATAGAAATTTGTGGTCCTGAAAAGGACCGATTGTTTGTTTGCTATTTTTAAAAATGTCGACCGTTTGGAAATTGACTTAGGCACGTTCGCCACGGATGCGTCTGGCCAGCTGAATGTCTTTGGGCATGATGGTCACTCGTTTGGCATGGATAGCGCATAAGTTTGTGTCTTCGAAAAGACCAACCAGATACGCTTCACTAGCTTCTTGCAAAGCCATTACAGCAGAACTCTGGAAACGCAAGTCAGTTTTGAAATCCTGTGCGATCTCACGAACTAGACGCTGGAACGGTAGTTTACGGATCAACAACTCGGTACTCTTTTGGTAACGACGAATCTCACGTAACGCCACTGTACCGGGACGATAACGATGAGGCTTCTTCACACCACCAGTGGCCGGAGCACTCTTACGAGCAGCCTTAGTTGCCAATTGTTTGCGTGGCGCTTTACCACCAGTCGATTTGCGAGCAGTTTGCTTTGTACGCGCCATCTTTTCACTTTACTTCTTCTTCTTTCTCTTATTCACACCAACACTAACACTGAGCACTATGAGAACGCCAATGAACACATATGCACGCACCAAACAACACTTTTATAGTTAAATTTCCACAAGCGTTTCACTAATTCAACATTATAAACAACCCTCATATATGTTAGAGGAGGCCAGGTAGATAATATGCATTGCAAGCGTCGTCTCGGTTTAGTATAAATATAAGTTGGAGCAAATGTATGTAGTATTGGCAGTTGTGTTTTGTACTTTGTGAAGTGAATTTAGTGAAGAGCAAAAAAAAAAAGAAACAATGACTGGTCGCGGCAAAGGTGGTAAAGGCTTGGGAAAAGGTGGTGCGAAGCGTCATCGTAAAGTGTTGCGCGATAACATTCAGGGCATCACGAAGCCGGCTATTAGACGTTTGGCTCGTCGTGGCGGTGTGAAGCGTATATCTGGGTTGATATATGAGGAGACTCGTGGCGTGTTGAAGGTCTTTCTAGAGAATGTTATTCGTGATGCTGTCACATACACTGAACACGCCAAACGCAAGACTGTAACAGCGATGGATGTTGTGTATGCTCTGAAGAGACAGGGTCGTACATTGTACGGTTTCGGCGGTTAAATTCATAAATTGACGACATAAATAATGGAAAACGGTCCTTTTCAGGACCACAAAATACATTTACAAAAAGATTTAAAAATTATTTCAACTACTTTCTATTTTACTGTACACATTTACAGAAAGATTTAGGAATTATTTCAACTCCTATTTTACTGTACAACACTACATACATAAATTTCAATTTAAATTTTAAAATTTATGAAAAACTGAATATAAATATAATAAAATATATAGTATTGATACTATAAGTGAAACATGAAAGTTTATGAAAAAATTACTCAGAGACTATGTTCGGCTATGCAAAAGCAACAGCAAATAAATTTGTAAATTTTGCTTCATGATAAAATGTTTTTATTTTTATAAATTCTTATTTGAACATATTTTTCAACTCTTTGTTTAAATATTTTGTCGTCCTGAAAAGGACGGTTTGTGTAATTTGTTATATTAGTCGATTGTTTAAGCCTTCTTCTCAGTCTTTTTGGGCAAGAGTACAGCTTGAATGTTGGGCAAGACACCACCTTGGGCGATTGTCACGCCGGACAACAACTTGTTCAATTCCTCGTCATTGCGGATGGCCAATTGCAAATGGCGCGGAATGATTCTCGTCTTCTTGTTGTCGCGTGCAGCATTGCCAGCCAACTCAAGAACTTCAGCGGCCAAGTATTCCATTACAGCTGCCAAATATACGGGAGCACCAGCACCGACACGCTCAGCATAATTGCCCTTGCGCAGCAAACGATGAATACGACCGACCGGAAATTGTAGTCCAGCACGATTCGAGCGCGACTTTGCCTTTCCCTTAACTTTGCCACCTTTACCACGACCAGACATTTTTTGTATTCTCTTTCTCTGTTTCTTCACTCCACTAAATCACTAGTCACACACAAATGTTAACGATACGATATTGCCTGCTGTGTATTTATAGTTTTGTTGGGCTCATGGTTGTCAGGTAGAGAGAATTAACATACATGGGGTGTGTATCATGAAAAACTCGTTCAGTAAATTGTAGATAAGTGTGCATATTGGCATTCATAGTCATCATAATTGTGCTTTGAGTCTTTTGTGAAGTGAAAATGCCTCCTAAAACGAGTGGTAAAGCGGCAAAAAAGGCCGGCAAGGCGCAAAAGAACATTACGAAAAACGACAAGAAGAAGAAGCGCAAGAGGAAGGAAAGCTACGCTATCTATATTTACAAAGTGTTGAAGCAAGTCCACCCCGACACTGGCATCTCTTCGAAGGCAATGAGTATTATGAACAGTTTCGTGAATGACATCTTTGAGCGTATCGCTGCCGAAGCGTCGCGTCTGGCGCACTACAATAAGCGTTCGACAATCACTAGTCGCGAAATTCAGACTGCCGTTCGTCTGCTGTTGCCCGGTGAATTGGCGAAGCACGCTGTCAGTGAGGGAACTAAGGCCGTCACCAAGTACACCAGTTCCAAATAAACAATTTCCATCGACAACATCTACGTTAATAGAACAAAAGGCCCTTTTCAGGGCCACAAAATATATAAACAAAGAGATTTTTATATGTTGTTTTAAAAAATATCCCATCATAGTATCTTTATGCTCCTTAATCGTATTATGCAAAAAAAAAATGTGTGGACGCCAACAGCGATCTGCGACATCGGACGGGAACCGCGTGACTCATTCAACAATTTCTATTCATAAGCAATTTATTAAAATATATTTTTAGCGTTTGAAAAATATTTCGATTCTCTTTGTGTATTGATTTTGTAGCCCTGAAAAGGGCTTTTCATTTCAGATATACATACATATATGTAAATATATAGATAATGTCCCATTACTGACAGTTTACTTTTTGGCAGCTGTTTTTTTAGCTACTGGCTTCTTGGCCGCTGTTGCGGTCTTTTTTGGCTTGGCAGCAGATGATTTAGCCTTGGGTGCTTTTGGTTTGGTGGCGCTTGGCTTTGCCTTTGCTGGTTTCGCCTTAACTGTACCAGTCTTCTTGATACTTTTCACTTTTGCCTTTTCACTCTTCTTTTTGGTAGCCACAGCTGCTTTCTTTGCCTTTACAGCCGTCTTATCACTGCTCGCCTTCTTGGCACCAATCGCCGATGCAGATTTCTTCTTGGCTGCACTGCTAGCTCCACTCTTCTTCTTCTTTGCTTTAGCCTTTTCCACAGATGACGATTTCGGCTTACTGCTGCTGCCTTTTTTCGGTTTGGCTGCGGCTGCCGATAGCTTGAACGATCCGGACGCACCTTTGCCTTTAGTTTGAATCAATTTACCGCTGACTACCGAAGATTTCAAATATCTCTTTATGAACGGAGCCAATTTTTGTGCATCGCATTTGTATGTTGCACTAATATATTTCTTGATGGCCAGCAGTGAAGAGCCACCGCGCTCTTTCAAATTTTTAATCGATGCATCGACCATTTGCTGTGTCGACGGATGGGTTGGGGCAGCTGCGGGCTTCTTAGATTTTGCCGATGCAGGTTTCTTGACAGCAACCTTTTTCTCCGCAACAGCCGTAGCTCCCGTTGCCGCAACCGGCGATGATGCATTAGCAATAACAGCAGATTCCGACATCTTTTCTTTTCACTTTTACACTTTTTCCCAATTCAATTCGTAACAAAACGCTACGCAACACAATTCAAATTCAATCAAATTCAGTGACTCACGAAACACAAGTTGAACTCCCTTCAAAAAGTGAGACTCATGTAGAAGGGATATATGATAATAATTTACCAGTCAGTAGTTGTGAACATTTTCTAATAGTCATCTTCAAATAGAATTTTAATTTTTTAAAACATTACTTTTCGATTTCCATTCAAACGAATCACCCATTAATATTTACCAAATATTGATCTTTCGCATTTTTAACATATTTGCCTTATATCTATTATGCTGACAGTTTTAAATGCAGTCAAACATAAACTTTGCCTGATTTATAATGAAATTTCGTAGAAAAAACCTAACATTTTACCACTTATACATTCAATAAATAGTTAAAGTTGCATTTATATATGATTTTGAACAATTTACGTAATATTTAAATGAAATTTATTCACATTTATTGAATGCAACAGCTATAAAAAATATTTTACAATTGCTCTCAACTTACCGAAAGTCTACCAAGTATACATTTTGCAAATCGAATATCTCAGCTCAACTCGGTTCGACTTTTATAATTAGCATTCAAAATCATATATATGTATTTAATTTTCAATATTATTTAAATATTGAAAACTGTGCACTGGAAATAATATTCCATTAAAATCATTAATTTTATAGCATTTTCTTTGTCAAATGCGTAAACTGTCTTCCCACAAGAATTTTATGTATGTTATGCTCACATGTTCGCATATAAAATGGGGTATTTGTATTTTTATTGTTTCTAAATACAAAAAATAATAGCACACAAAAAAGAAAAGAAGAAGTTTATTAATACTTTTAATTGATTTCAAAAAATGTCCATTAAATTATTAAGTATTTTCGGAAACCATACAAAAGGTGAAAATGTGGCTTATTTATACATATGTATTTTTTCGTAAGAACTTCAAGTTTATAAAACTAAGAACGTATTAAAAAGTTTAAAAAGGTTGAGCAGCAATAATAACATCGAAAATTCATTGAGCATTTTTACTCTGCACACTCCTTGCAGACCGTTTCGCTGTGCCTTGAATAAATGGTGTTTTTGCAATGTGAACATGTTTTTGTATATTTTTTATCTACACTGCGTGGACCATATTCGACGTTTTTTTCGTTCTAGTTCTGGGATATTTACTTAAAACACCTTAAACAAAATTTAAAACTAATGTCTTTCACAATAGTGATACAATAACTTAATATAGCATATTATGAAGCTATGGGCTGATACGTAAATTAAATAAATATAAAATAAACGTAAAATTAAGAAAACATAAGCAAGAGCATTCAGTAAAAACTGAACTCGAAATGTGAATTAAATGTGTTGAAAAGAAATAAGGAGGAGGAGGGAGCAAAAAAAGAGTTTGGGCAAATGCCAACAACACGCGGTGTTCCCAAGCGGTCCACCATCCAAGTACTAACCGCGCCCGACGCTGCTTAATTTCGGTGATCGGACGAGAACCGATGTATTCAGCGTGGTATGGTCGTTGGCGAATACTTATCGATTATTCACCTTCATATCATATCAGTAGATTTCCATTCAAATGCATATTTTTTGTTTTTGGGAATGTTCTCAACAAAATTAATGAAATATCTTTCCAAATCAGAAAAATTTCATAATTCGCTTTAAATATATTTGCTTTGCAATAAAATGTATATTTTGAAGCTTTTTTTTTTATTAAATGTTGTGTTGTGAATTCGAATGTTTGGTCATTTGTTATGTATTGTATTGCTTGTTTATAAGCTTATTTTAAATTATTATTATTAAAAAAATTTACACCAATAAATTTCAGGTTAGCATAGCACCAAAATATATATATTTTTTTAATAGCGAAAGTAGTTGAAATTGTTTTCAATAATCTCTTTTGTATAGAAATTTGTGGTCCTGAAAAGGACCGATTGTTTGTTTGCTATTTTTAAAAATGTCGACCGTTTGGAAATTGACTTAGGCACGTTCGCCACGGATGCGTCTGGCCAGCTGAATGTCTTTGGGCATGATGGTCACTCGTTTGGCATGGATAGCGCATAAGTTTGTGTCTTCGAAAAGACCAACCAGATACGCTTCACTAGCTTCTTGCAAAGCCATTACAGCAGAACTCTGGAAACGCAAGTCAGTTTTGAAATCCTGTGCGATCTCACGAACTAGACGCTGGAACGGTAGTTTACGGATCAACAACTCGGTACTCTTTTGGTAACGACGAATCTCACGTAACGCCACTGTACCGGGACGATAACGATGAGGCTTCTTCACACCACCAGTGGCCGGAGCACTCTTACGAGCAGCCTTAGTTGCCAATTGTTTGCGTGGCGCTTTACCACCAGTCGATTTGCGAGCAGTTTGCTTTGTACGCGCCATCTTTTCACTTTACTTCTTCTTCTTTCTCTTATTCACACCAACACTAACACTGAGCACTATGAGAACGCCAATGAACACATATGCACGCACCAAACAACACTTTTATAGTTAAATTTCCACAAGCGTTTCACTAATTCAACATTATAAACAACCCTCATATATGCTAGAGGAGGCCAGGTAGATAATATGCATTGCAAGCGTCGTCTCGGTTTAGTATAAATATAAGTTGGAGCAAATTTATGTAGTATTGGCAGTTGTGTTTTGTACTTTGTGAAGTGAATTTAGTGAAGAGCAAAAAAAAAAGAAACAATGACTGGTCGCGGCAAAGGTGGTAAAGGCTTGGGAAAAGGTGGTGCGAAGCGTCATCGTAAAGTGTTGCGCGATAACATTCAGGGCATCACGAAGCCGGCTATTAGACGTTTGGCTCGTCGTGGCGGTGTGAAGCGTATATCTGGGTTGATATATGAGGAGACTCGTGGCGTGTTGAAGGTCTTTCTAGAGAATGTTATTCGTGATGCTGTCACATACACTGAACACGCCAAACGCAAGACTGTAACAGCGATGGATGTTGTGTATGCTCTGAAGAGACAGGGTCGTACATTGTACGGTTTCGGCGGTTAAATTCATAAATTGACGACATAAATAATGGAAAACGGTCCTTTTCAGGACCACAAAATACATTTACAAAAAGATTTAAAAATTATTTCAACTACTTTCTATTTTACTGTACACATTTACAGAAAGATTTAGGAATTATTTCAACTCCTATTTTACTGTACAACACTACATACATAAATTTCAATTTAAATTTTAAAATTTATGAAAAACTGAATATAAATATAATAAAATATATAGTATTGATACTATAAGTGAAACATGAAAGTTTATGAAAAAATTACTCAGAGACTATGTTCGGCTATGCAAAAGCAACAGCAAATAAATTTGTAAATTTTGCTTCATGATAAAATGTTTTTATTTTTATAAATTCTTATTTGAACATATTTTTCAACTCTTTGTTTAAATATTTTGTCGTCCTGAAAAGGACGGTTTGTGTAATTTGTTATATTAGTCGATTGTTTAAGCCTTCTTCTCAGTCTTTTTGGGCAAGAGTACAGCTTGAATGTTGGGCAAGACACCACCTTGGGCGATTGTCACGCCGGACAACAACTTGTTCAATTCCTCGTCATTGCGGATGGCCAATTGCAAATGGCGCGGAATGATTCTCGTCTTCTTGTTGTCGCGTGCAGCATTGCCAGCCAACTCAAGAACTTCAGCGGCCAAGTATTCCATTACAGCTGCCAAATATACGGGAGCACCAGCACCGACACGCTCAGCATAATTGCCCTTGCGCAGCAAACGATGAATACGACCGACCGGAAATTGTAGTCCAGCACGATTCGAGCGCGACTTTGCCTTTCCCTTAACTTTGCCACCTTTACCACGACCAGACATTTTTTGTATTCTCTTTCTCTGTTTCTTCACTCCACTAAATCACTAGTCACACACAAATGTTAACGATACGATATTGCCTGCTGTGTATTTATAGTTTTGTTGGGCACATGGTTGTCAGGTAGAGAGAATTAACATACATGGGGTGTGTATCATGAAAAACTCGTTCAGTAAATTGTAGATAAGTGTGCATATTGGCATTCATAGTCATCATAATTGTGCTTTGAGTGTTTTGTGAAGTGAAAATGCCTCCTAAAACGAGTGGTAAAGCGGCAAAAAAGGCCGGCAAGGCGCAAAAGAACATTACGAAAAACGACAAGAAGAAGAAGCGCAAGAGGAAGGAAAGCTACGCTATCTATATTTACAAAGTGTTGAAGCAAGTCCACCCCGACACTGGCATCTCTTCGAAGGCAATGAGTATTATGAACAGTTTCGTGAATGACATCTTTGAGCGTATCGCTGCCGAAGCGTCGCGTCTGGCGCACTACAATAAGCGTTCGACAATCACTAGTCGCGAAATTCAGACTGCCGTTCGTCTGCTGTTGCCCGGTGAATTGGCGAAGCACGCTGTCAGTGAGGGAACTAAGGCCGTCACCAAGTACACCAGTTCCAAATAAACAATTTCCATCGACAACATCTACGTTAATAGAACAAAAGGCCCTTTTCAGGGCCACAAAATATATAAACAAAGAGATTTTTATATGTTGTTTTAAAAAATATCCCATCATAGTATCTTTATGCTCCTTAATCGTATTATGCAAAAAAAAATGTGTGGACGCCAACAGCGATCTGCGACATCGGACGGGAACCGCGTGACTCATTCAACAATTTCTATTCATAAGCAATTTATTAAAATATATTTTTAGCGTTTGAAAAATATTTCGATTCTCTTTGTGTATTGATTTTGTAGCCCTGAAAAGGGCTTTTCATTTCAGATATACATACATATATGTAAATATATAGATAATGTCCCATTACTGACAGTTTACTTTTTGGCAGCTGTTTTTTTAGCTACTGGCTTCTTGGCCGCTGTTGCGGTCTTTTTTGGCTTGGCAGCAGATGATTTAGCCTTGGGTGCTTTTGGTTTGGTGGCGCTTGGCTTTGCCTTTGCTGGTTTCGCCTTAACTGTACCAGTCTTCTTGATACTTTTCACTTTTGCCTTTTCACTCTTCACACATACACTGAACACGCCAAACGCAAGACTGTAACAGCGATGGATGTTGTGTATGCTCTGAAGAGACAGGGTCGTACATTGTACGGTTTCGGCGGTTAAATTCATAAATTGACGACATAAATAATGGAAAACGGTCCTTTTCAGGACCACAAAATACATTTACAAAAAGATTTAAAAATTATTTCAACTACTTTCTATTTTACTGTACACATTTACAGAAAGATTTAGGAATTATTTCAACTCCTATTTTACTGTACAACACTACATACATAAATTTCAATTTAAATTTTAAAATTTATGAAAAACTGAATATAAATATAATAAAATATATAGTATTGATACTATAAGTGAAACATGAAAGTTTATGAAAAAATTACTCAGAGACTATGTTCGGCTATGCAAAAGCAACAGCAAATAAATTTGTAAATTTTGCTTCATGATAAAATGTTTTTATTTTTATAAATTCTTATTTGAACATATTTTTCAACTCTTTGTTTAAATATTTTGTCGTCCTGAAAAGGACGGTTTGTGTAATTTGTTATATTAGTCGATTGTTTAAGCCTTCTTCTCAGTCTTTTTGGGCAAGAGTACAGCTTGAATGTTGGGCAAGACACCACCTTGGGCGATTGTCACGCCGGACAACAACTTGTTCAATTCCTCGTCATTGCGGATGGCCAATTGCAAATGGCGCGGAATGATTCTCGTCTTCTTGTTGTCGCGTGCAGCATTGCCAGCCAACTCAAGAACTTCAGCGGCCAAGTATTCCATTACAGCTGCCAAATATACGGGAGCACCAGCACCGACACGCTCAGCATAATTGCCCTTGCGCAGCAAACGATGAATACGACCGACCGGAAATTGTAGTCCAGCACGATTCGAGCGCGACTTTGCCTTTCCCTTAACTTTGCCACCTTTACCACGACCAGACATTTTTTGTATTCTCTTTCTCTGTTTCTTCACTCCACTAAATCACTAGTCACACACAAATGTTAACGATACGATATTGCCTGCTGTGTATTTATAGTTTTGTTGGGCACATGGTTGTCAGGTAGAGAGAATTAACATACATGGGGTGTGTATCATGAAAAACTCGTTCAGTAAATTGTAGATAAGTGTGCATATTGGCATTCATAGTCATCATAATTGTGCTTTGAGTGTTTTGTGAAGTGAAAATGCCTCCTAAAACGAGTGGTAAAGCGGCAAAAAAGGCCGGCAAGGCGCAAAAGAACATTACGAAAAACGACAAGAAGAAGAAGCGCAAGAGGAAGGAAAGCTACGCTATCTATATTTACAAAGTGTTGAAGCAAGTCCACCCCGACACTGGCATCTCTTCGAAGGCAATGAGTATTATGAACAGTTTCGTGAATGACATCTTTGAGCGTATCGCTGCCGAAGCGTCGCGTCTGGCGCACTACAATAAGCGTTCGACAATCACTAGTCGCGAAATTCAGACTGCCGTTCGTCTGCTGTTGCCCGGTGAATTGGCGAAGCACGCTGTCAGTGAGGGAACTAAGGCCGTCACCAAGTACACCAGTTCCAAATAAACAATTTCCATCGACAACATCTACGTTAATAGAACAAAAGGCCCTTTTCAGGGCCACAAAATATATAAACAAAGAGATTTTTATATGTTGTTTTAAAAAATATCCCATCATAGTATCTTTATGCTCCTTAATCGTATTATGCAAAAAAAAATGTGTGGACGCCAACAGCGATCTGCGACATCGGACGGGAACCGCGTGACTCATTCAACAATTTCTATTCATAAGCAATTTATTAAAATATATTTTTAGCGTTTGAAAAATATTTCGATTCTCTTTGTGTATTGATTTTGTAGCCCTGAAAAGGGCTTTTCATTTCAGATATACATACATATATGTAAATATATAGATAATGTCCCATTACTGACAGTTTACTTTTTGGCAGCTGTTTTTTTAGCTACTGGCTTCTTGGCCGCTGTTGCGGTCTTTTTTGGCTTGGCAGCAGATGATTTAGCCTTGGGTGCTTTTGGTTTGGTGGCGCTTGGCTTTGCCTTTGCTGGTTTCGCCTTAACTGTACCAGTCTTCTTGATACTTTTCACTTTTGCCTTTTCACTCTTCACACATACACTGAACACGCCAAACGCAAGACTGTAACAGCGATGGATGTTGTGTATGCTCTGAAGAGACAGGGTCGTACATTGTACGGTTTCGGCGGTTAAATTCATAAATTGACGACATAAATAATGGAAAACGGTCCTTTTCAGGACCACAAAATACATTTACAAAAAGATTTAAAAATTATTTCAACTACTTTCTATTTTACTGTACACATTTACAGAAAGATTTAGGAATTATTTCAACTCCTATTTTACTGTACAACACTACATACATAAATTTCAATTTAAATTTTAAAATTTATGAAAAACTGAATATAAATATAATAAAATATATAGTATTGATACTATAAGTGAAACATGAAAGTTTATGAAAAAATTACTCAGAGACTATGTTCGGCTATGCAAAAGCAACAGCAAATAAATTTGTAAATTTTGCTTCATGATAAAATGTTTTTATTTTTATAAATTCTTATTTGAACATATTTTTCAACTCTTTGTTTAAATATTTTGTCGTCCTGAAAAGGACGGTTTGTGTAATTTGTTATATTAGTCGATTGTTTAAGCCTTCTTCTCAGTCTTTTTGGGCAAGAGTACAGCTTGAATGTTGGGCAAGACACCACCTTGGGCGATTGTCACGCCGGACAACAACTTGTTCAATTCCTCGTCATTGCGGATGGCCAATTGCAAATGGCGCGGAATGATTCTCGTCTTCTTGTTGTCGCGTGCAGCATTGCCAGCCAACTCAAGAACTTCAGCGGCCAAGTATTCCATTACAGCTGCCAAATATACGGGAGCACCAGCACCGACACGCTCAGCATAATTGCCCTTGCGCAGCAAACGATGAATACGACCGACCGGAAATTGTAGTCCAGCACGATTCGAGCGCGACTTTGCCTTTCCCTTAACTTTGCCACCTTTACCACGACCAGACATTTTTTGTATTCTCTTTCTCTGTTTCTTCACTCCACTAAATCACTAGTCACACACAAATGTTAACGATACGATATTGCCTGCTGTGTATTTATAGTTTTGTTGGGCACATGGTTGTCAGGTAGAGAGAATTAACATACATGGGGTGTGTATCATGAAAAACTCGTTCAGTAAATTGTAGATAAGTGTGCATATTGGCATTCATAGTCATCATAATTGTGCTTTGAGTGTTTTGTGAAGTGAAAATGCCTCCTAAAACGAGTGGTAAAGCGGCAAAAAAGGCCGGCAAGGCGCAAAAGAACATTACGAAAAACGACAAGAAGAAGAAGCGCAAGAGGAAGGAAAGCTACGCTATCTATATTTACAAAGTGTTGAAGCAAGTCCACCCCGACACTGGCATCTCTTCGAAGGCAATGAGTATTATGAACAGTTTCGTGAATGACATCTTTGAGCGTATCGCTGCCGAAGCGTCGCGTCTGGCGCACTACAATAAGCGTTCGACAATCACTAGTCGCGAAATTCAGACTGCCGTTCGTCTGCTGTTGCCCGGTGAATTGGCGAAGCACGCTGTCAGTGAGGGAACTAAGGCCGTCACCAAGTACACCAGTTCCAAATAAACAATTTCCATCGACAACATCTACGTTAATAGAACAAAAGGCCCTTTTCAGGGCCACAAAATATATAAACAAAGAGATTTTTATATGTTGTTTTAAAAAATATCCCATCATAGTATCTTTATGCTCCTTAATCGTATTATGCAAAAAAAAATGTGTGGACGCCAACAGCGATCTGCGACATCGGACGGGAACCGCGTGACTCATTCAACAATTTCTATTCATAAGCAATTTATTAAAATATATTTTTAGCGTTTGAAAAATATTTCGATTCTCTTTGTGTATTGATTTTGTAGCCCTGAAAAGGGCTTTTCATTTCAGATATACATACATATATGTAAATATATAGATAATGTCCCATTACTGACAGTTTACTTTTTGGCAGCTGTTTTTTTAGCTACTGGCTTCTTGGCCGCTGTTGCGGTCTTTTTTGGCTTGGCAGCAGATGATTTAGCCTTGGGTGCTTTTGGTTTGGTGGCGCTTGGCTTTGCCTTTGCTGGTTTCGCCTTAACTGTACCAGTCTTCTTGATACTTTTCACTTTTGCCTTTTCACTCTTCACACATACACTGAACACGCCAAACGCAAGACTGTAACAGCGATGGATGTTGTGTATGCTCTGAAGAGACAGGGTCGTACATTGTACGGTTTCGGCGGTTAAATTCATAAATTGACGACATAAATAATGGAAAACGGTCCTTTTCAGGACCACAAAATACATTTACAAAAAGATTTAAAAATTATTTCAACTACTTTCTATTTTACTGTACACATTTACAGAAAGATTTAGGAATTATTTCAACTCCTATTTTACTGTACAACACTACATACATAAATTTCAATTTAAATTTTAAAATTTATGAAAAACTGAATATAAATATAATAAAATATATAGTATTGATACTATAAGTGAAACATGAAAGTTTATGAAAAAATTACTCAGAGACTATGTTCGGCTATGCAAAAGCAACAGCAAATAAATTTGTAAATTTTGCTTCATGATAAAATGTTTTTATTTTTATAAATTCTTATTTGAACATATTTTTCAACTCTTTGTTTAAATATTTTGTCGTCCTGAAAAGGACGGTTTGTGTAATTTGTTATATTAGTCGATTGTTTAAGCCTTCTTCTCAGTCTTTTTGGGCAAGAGTACAGCTTGAATGTTGGGCAAGACACCACCTTGGGCGATTGTCACGCCGGACAACAACTTGTTCAATTCCTCGTCATTGCGGATGGCCAATTGCAAATGGCGCGGAATGATTCTCGTCTTCTTGTTGTCGCGTGCAGCATTGCCAGCCAACTCAAGAACTTCAGCGGCCAAGTATTCCATTACAGCTGCCAAATATACGGGAGCACCAGCACCGACACGCTCAGCATAATTGCCCTTGCGCAGCAAACGATGAATACGACCGACCGGAAATTGTAGTCCAGCACGATTCGAGCGCGACTTTGCCTTTCCCTTAACTTTGCCACCTTTACCACGACCAGACATTTTTTGTATTCTCTTTCTCTGTTTCTTCACTCCACTAAATCACTAGTCACACACAAATGTTAACGATACGATATTGCCTGCTGTGTATTTATAGTTTTGTTGGGCACATGGTTGTCAGGTAGAGAGAATTAACATACATGGGGTGTGTATCATGAAAAACTCGTTCAGTAAATTGTAGATAAGTGTGCATATTGGCATTCATAGTCATCATAATTGTGCTTTGAGTGTTTTGTGAAGTGAAAATGCCTCCTAAAACGAGTGGTAAAGCGGCAAAAAAGGCCGGCAAGGCGCAAAAGAACATTACGAAAAACGACAAGAAGAAGAAGCGCAAGAGGAAGGAAAGCTACGCTATCTATATTTACAAAGTGTTGAAGCAAGTCCACCCCGACACTGGCATCTCTTCGAAGGCAATGAGTATTATGAACAGTTTCGTGAATGACATCTTTGAGCGTATCGCTGCCGAAGCGTCGCGTCTGGCGCACTACAATAAGCGTTCGACAATCACTAGTCGCGAAATTCAGACTGCCGTTCGTCTGCTGTTGCCCGGTGAATTGGCGAAGCACGCTGTCAGTGAGGGAACTAAGGCCGTCACCAAGTACACCAGTTCCAAATAAACAATTTCCATCGACAACATCTACGTTAATAGAACAAAAGGCCCTTTTCAGGGCCACAAAATATATAAACAAAGAGATTTTTATATGTTGTTTTAAAAAATATCCCATCATAGTATCTTTATGCTCCTTAATCGTATTATGCAAAAAAAAATGTGTGGACGCCAACAGCGATCTGCGACATCGGACGGGAACCGCGTGACTCATTCAACAATTTCTATTCATAAGCAATTTATTAAAATATATTTTTAGCGTTTGAAAAATATTTCGATTCTCTTTGTGTATTGATTTTGTAGCCCTGAAAAGGGCTTTTCATTTCAGATATACATACATATATGTAAATATATAGATAATGTCCCATTACTGACAGTTTACTTTTTGGCAGCTGTTTTTTTAGCTACTGGCTTCTTGGCCGCTGTTGCGGTCTTTTTTGGCTTGGCAGCAGATGATTTAGCCTTGGGTGCTTTTGGTTTGGTGGCGCTTGGCTTTGCCTTTGCTGGTTTCGCCTTAACTGTACCAGTCTTCTTGATACTTTTCACTTTTGCCTTTTCACTCTTCACACATACACTGAACACGCCAAACGCAAGACTGTAACAGCGATGGATGTTGTGTATGCTCTGAAGAGACAGGGTCGTACATTGTACGGTTTCGGCGGTTAAATTCATAAATTGACGACATAAATAATGGAAAACGGTCCTTTTCAGGACCACAAAATACATTTACAAAAAGATTTAAAAATTATTTCAACTACTTTCTATTTTACTGTACACATTTACAGAAAGATTTAGGAATTATTTCAACTCCTATTTTACTGTACAACACTACATACATAAATTTCAATTTAAATTTTAAAATTTATGAAAAACTGAATATAAATATAATAAAATATATAGTATTGATACTATAAGTGAAACATGAAAGTTTATGAAAAAATTACTCAGAGACTATGTTCGGCTATGCAAAAGCAACAGCAAATAAATTTGTAAATTTTGCTTCATGATAAAATGTTTTTATTTTTATAAATTCTTATTTGAACATATTTTTCAACTCTTTGTTTAAATATTTTGTCGTCCTGAAAAGGACGGTTTGTGTAATTTGTTATATTAGTCGATTGTTTAAGCCTTCTTCTCAGTCTTTTTGGGCAAGAGTACAGCTTGAATGTTGGGCAAGACACCACCTTGGGCGATTGTCACGCCGGACAACAACTTGTTCAATTCCTCGTCATTGCGGATGGCCAATTGCAAATGGCGCGGAATGATTCTCGTCTTCTTGTTGTCGCGTGCAGCATTGCCAGCCAACTCAAGAACTTCAGCGGCCAAGTATTCCATTACAGCTGCCAAATATACGGGAGCACCAGCACCGACACGCTCAGCATAATTGCCCTTGCGCAGCAAACGATGAATACGACCGACCGGAAATTGTAGTCCAGCACGATTCGAGCGCGACTTTGCCTTTCCCTTAACTTTGCCACCTTTACCACGACCAGACATTTTTTGTATTCTCTTTCTCTGTTTCTTCACTCCACTAAATCACTAGTCACACACAAATGTTAACGATACGATATTGCCTGCTGTGTATTTATAGTTTTGTTGGGCTCATGGTTGTCAGGTAGAGAGAATTAACATACATGGGGTGTGTATCATGAAAAACTCGTTCAGTAAATTGTAGATAAGTGTGCATATTGGCATTCATAGTCATCATAATTGTGCTTTGAGTCTTTTGTGAAGTGAAAATGCCTCCTAAAACGAGTGGTAAAGCGGCAAAAAAGGCCGGCAAGGCGCAAAAGAACATTACGAAAAACGACAAGAAGAAGAAGCGCAAGAGGAAGGAAAGCTACGCTATCTATATTTACAAAGTGTTGAAGCAAGTCCACCCCGACACTGGCATCTCTTCGAAGGCAATGAGTATTATGAACAGTTTCGTGAATGACATCTTTGAGCGTATCGCTGCCGAAGCGTCGCGTCTGGCGCACTACAATAAGCGTTCGACAATCACTAGTCGCGAAATTCAGACTGCCGTTCGTCTGCTGTTGCCCGGTGAATTGGCGAAGCACGCTGTCAGTGAGGGAACTAAGGCCGTCACCAAGTACACCAGTTCCAAATAAACAATTTCCATCGACAACATCTACGTTAATAGAACAAAAGGCCCTTTTCAGGGCCACAAAATATATAAACAAAGAGATTTTTATATGTTGTTTTAAAAAATATCCCATCATAGTATCTTTATGCTCCTTAATCGTATTATGCAAAAAAAAATGTGTGGACGCCAACAGCGATCTGCGACATCGGACGGGAACCGCGTGACTCATTCAACAATTTCTATTCATAAGCAATTTATTAAAATATATTTTTAGCGTTTGAAAAATATTTCGATTCTCTTTGTGTATTGATTTTGTAGCCCTGAAAAGGGCTTTTCATTTCAGATATACATACATATATGTAAATATATAGATAATGTCCCATTACTGACAGTTTACTTTTTGGCAGCTGTTTTTTTAGCTACTGGCTTCTTGGCCGCTGTTGCGGTCTTTTTTGGCTTGGCAGCAGATGATTTAGCCTTGGGTGCTTTTGGTTTGGTGGCGCTTGGCTTTGCCTTTGCTGGTTTCGCCTTAACTGTACCAGTCTTCTTGATACTTTTCACTTTTGCCTTTTCACTCTTCACACATACACTGAACACGCCAAACGCAAGACTGTAACAGCGATGGATGTTGTGTATGCTCTGAAGAGACAGGGTCGTACATTGTACGGTTTCGGCGGTTAAATTCATAAATTGACGACATAAATAATGGAAAACGGTCCTTTTCAGGACCACAAAATACATTTACAAAAAGATTTAAAAATTATTTCAACTACTTTCTATTTTACTGTACACATTTACAGAAAGATTTAGGAATTATTTCAACTCCTATTTTACTGTACAACACTACATACATAAATTTCAATTTAAATTTTAAAATTTATGAAAAACTGAATATAAATATAATAAAATATATAGTATTGATACTATAAGTGAAACATGAAAGTTTATGAAAAAATTACTCAGAGACTATGTTCGGCTATGCAAAAGCAACAGCAAATAAATTTGTAAATTTTGCTTCATGATAAAATGTTTTTATTTTTATAAATTCTTATTTGAACATATTTTTCAACTCTTTGTTTAAATATTTTGTCGTCCTGAAAAGGACGGTTTGTGTAATTTGTTATATTAGTCGATTGTTTAAGCCTTCTTCTCAGTCTTTTTGGGCAAGAGTACAGCTTGAATGTTGGGCAAGACACCACCTTGGGCGATTGTCACGCCGGACAACAACTTGTTCAATTCCTCGTCATTGCGGATGGCCAATTGCAAATGGCGCGGAATGATTCTCGTCTTCTTGTTGTCGCGTGCAGCATTGCCAGCCAACTCAAGAACTTCAGCGGCCAAGTATTCCATTACAGCTGCCAAATATACGGGAGCACCAGCACCGACACGCTCAGCATAATTGCCCTTGCGCAGCAAACGATGAATACGACCGACCGGAAATTGTAGTCCAGCACGATTCGAGCGCGACTTTGCCTTTCCCTTAACTTTGCCACCTTTACCACGACCAGACATTTTTTGTATTCTCTTTCTCTGTTTCTTCACTCCACTAAATCACTAGTCACACACAAATGTTAACGATACGATATTGCCTGCTGTGTATTTATAGTTTTGTTGGGCTCATGGTTGTCAGGTAGAGAGAATTAACATACATGGGGTGTGTATCATGAAAAACTCGTTCAGTAAATTGTAGATAAGTGTGCATATTGGCATTCATAGTCATCATAATTGTGCTTTGAGTCTTTTGTGAAGTGAAAATGCCTCCTAAAACGAGTGGTAAAGCGGCAAAAAAGGCCGGCAAGGCGCAAAAGAACATTACGAAAAACGACAAGAAGAAGAAGCGCAAGAGGAAGGAAAGCTACGCTATCTATATTTACAAAGTGTTGAAGCAAGTCCACCCCGACACTGGCATCTCTTCGAAGGCAATGAGTATTATGAACAGTTTCGTGAATGACATCTTTGAGCGTATCGCTGCCGAAGCGTCGCGTCTGGCGCACTACAATAAGCGTTCGACAATCACTAGTCGCGAAATTCAGACTGCCGTTCGTCTGCTGTTGCCCGGTGAATTGGCGAAGCACGCTGTCAGTGAGGGAACTAAGGCCGTCACCAAGTACACCAGTTCCAAATAAACAATTTCCATCGACAACATCTACGTTAATAGAACAAAAGGCCCTTTTCAGGGCCACAAAATATATAAACAAAGAGATTTTTATATGTTGTTTTAAAAAATATCCCATCATAGTATCTTTATGCTCCTTAATCGTATTATGCAAAAAAAAAATGTGTGGACGCCAACAGCGATCTGCGACATCGGACGGGAACCGCGTGACTCATTCAACAATTTCTATTCATAAGCAATTTATTAAAATATATTTTTAGCGTTTGAAAAATATTTCGATTCTCTTTGTGTATTGATTTTGTAGCCCTGAAAAGGGCTTTTCATTTCAGATATACATACATATATGTAAATATATAGATAATGTCCCATTACTGACAGTTTACTTTTTGGCAGCTGTTTTTTTAGCTACTGGCTTCTTGGCCGCTGTTGCGGTCTTTTTTGGCTTGGCAGCAGATGATTTAGCCTTGGGTGCTTTTGGTTTGGTGGCGCTTGGCTTTGCCTTTGCTGGTTTCGCCTTAACTGTACCAGTCTTCTTGATACTTTTCACTTTTGCCTTTTCACTCTTCACACATACACTGAACACGCCAAACGCAAGACTGTAACAGCGATGGATGTTGTGTATGCTCTGAAGAGACAGGGTCGTACATTGTACGGTTTCGGCGGTTAAATTCATAAATTGACGACATAAATAATGGAAAACGGTCCTTTTCAGGACCACAAAATACATTTACAAAAAGATTTAAAAATTATTTCAACTACTTTCTATTTTACTGTACACATTTACAGAAAGATTTAGGAATTATTTCAACTCCTATTTTACTGTACAACACTACATACATAAATTTCAATTTAAATTTTAAAATTTATGAAAAACTGAATATAAATATAATAAAATATATAGTATTGATACTATAAGTGAAACATGAAAGTTTATGAAAAAATTACTCAGAGACTATGTTCGGCTATGCAAAAGCAACAGCAAATAAATTTGTAAATTTTGCTTCATGATAAAATGTTTTTATTTTTATAAATTCTTATTTGAACATATTTTTCAACTCTTTGTTTAAATATTTTGTCGTCCTGAAAAGGACGGTTTGTGTAATTTGTTATATTAGTCGATTGTTTAAGCCTTCTTCTCAGTCTTTTTGGGCAAGAGTACAGCTTGAATGTTGGGCAAGACACCACCTTGGGCGATTGTCACGCCGGACAACAACTTGTTCAATTCCTCGTCATTGCGGATGGCCAATTGCAAATGGCGCGGAATGATTCTCGTCTTCTTGTTGTCGCGTGCAGCATTGCCAGCCAACTCAAGAACTTCAGCGGCCAAGTATTCCATTACAGCTGCCAAATATACGGGAGCACCAGCACCGACACGCTCAGCATAATTGCCCTTGCGCAGCAAACGATGAATACGACCGACCGGAAATTGTAGTCCAGCACGATTCGAGCGCGACTTTGCCTTTCCCTTAACTTTGCCACCTTTACCACGACCAGACATTTTTTGTATTCTCTTTCTCTGTTTCTTCACTCCACTAAATCACTAGTCACACACAAATGTTAACGATACGATATTGCCTGCTGTGTATTTATAGTTTTGTTGGGCTCATGGTTGTCAGGTAGAGAGAATTAACATACATGGGGTGTGTATCATGAAAAACTCGTTCAGTAAATTGTAGATAAGTGTGCATATTGGCATTCATAGTCATCATAATTGTGCTTTGAGTCTTTTGTGAAGTGAAAATGCCTCCTAAAACGAGTGGTAAAGCGGCAAAAAAGGCCGGCAAGGCGCAAAAGAACATTACGAAAAACGACAAGAAGAAGAAGCGCAAGAGGAAG